>CM030013.1:25947147-26324647 GCA_017639485.1 Pluvialis apricaria | reverse complement strand
CAGTGTCAGGTTTGGGGATGAAGGATGGGGATGAGGTGGGGGGGGGGGGGGGGGGGTGGCGGGAATGAGGGGCGCCGGTTCCTGCGTGTGAGAAATGGGGTTTCTGCCGGGAGGGAACAGTGCGGGCTGGGCCGAGACCACCCCCCCCCCCCGGGGGTCGCTGTGCCCACACCCGCACCCGCCCGGCGCCCATGCCCGCCCCCGGCGGGGGGAGAACCGGGGCACAGCAGCCCCCGACGGGGCGGGCGGCGGGGGGGCCGCCGGACCTCCAGCCCACTCCGTCAAAGCGCCCCCCCCCCCGCTGCCGCACACCCTTCTGCAAAACTGCGTGTTTGCACCTCTCCGGGGCAGGAGCTGGGGGGATTTCACAGCCCTCCTCGCCCAGGTTTACACTTTTATTTTTCCCTTCGGTTATCCCACCTTCCCCGCTTGAATCCCGACCCTTTTCGGTCTGATCTGTTTGGGAAAGGCCGGCCTCTTCCCCTGCCCCGTACCCACCTCCCCACGGGGGGAATCGCGTGGAGCCGATCCCGGGGGCACGGAGCACCGGGCCGGGGGCGAGGAGCTCCGAAACGCTCCGGGTTTGCCCGGGAGTGGGAAAACGGGACCGGCTCTGCTCCCCCTGTGAATCCACGCAGGGAGAAAGCCAGGCAAGGGGGCTGCTGCCCCGGGTGCCCCCCGCCAGCAAGCCCCGGGGGTCTCGGCCCAGCTCCCCCCTTCTCCAGGGCAGCGCTGCCCCCGGAGCGGAGCGGCCGCCGGCGGCCGGGGCGGCGGGGCAGGTCCCCCGCCCGCAGGGCCGGCTGGTTTAGGGGGACGGGATAATGTGGGGGTCTGGGGCGGGCAGGAGGGGTTCCGTGGTGGCCCTGCCCGCCGCCCGGAGCTCGGCCCCCGCAGCAGCGCTCCGAGCCGGCTGGGAAAGCCTGCGGTTGGGTCAGCCTCAAAGGGCACGATTCGGCGCTGTCACCGCGTCCCTACTTGTGCTGCGGGGAAAAAAAACACGGAGAGAAAGAGAGAGAGAAGAAATTAAAAATATGCGTTAAAAAAAAAAAAAAAGCCAATTCCGGATTGTATCTAAAATTCGAGGGAGAACAATCCCCGAGCAATAAATCTACCCAGCTAGGTAATCCCAGGAAACGGCGCGTTTCAAAATGCATGACAAATGAGGGGCACAAGCCGGCGCTTGATTTTTAAGCTAAAAAAAAAAAAAAAAACCAAAAAAACCCAAAAGCTTTTGTTTTCCAATATGCAAATTAAATAACCAAAATCCCAGCTATTTGGAAATGGGGGGCGAGCCAAATTAACACGCTGCAAATCTTCGAGAGGAGGCTTTATTTACTAACCCGCCCCAGCCACGTGTGGTAAACTTCTGCGGGTGCAAGGCGGCCCGGCATCTCTTCTCTTTGCACACAGAAGTCAATAGATCAGAAATCCAAATTAACTCCCAGCCTGTTTTCCATACACCCCGTCACCCTCTTTTTTTTTTTTTTTTTTTTATTTCTTGGTTATATTGAATTGTAGTGTTTGCAGCCTCATTAAATCCATTCCAAGACAAAAGAATAAAAGACTGGGGGGAGGGAGGGGACAGGAGAGGAGGGGGAAGAGGAGAGGGATTGGGGGGGGGACACACACAGATAAAGAAAACAAATAAAGCCCTTTAACTAGATCTTCACATAAATGTCACAGTTTCTCAGCATTTACGATTTGCCTGTTTAGCATAAAAACACTTAAGGACAAGATTGAAGGCTTTCCGAGAGATCTGGACAGAAGTCAAAGCTATCACTCGGAGGTAAAAAAAAAAACAACAAAACCAAACCAAAAAAAAAGAAAAAAACACAAACAAACAAAAAAAGAGGGGACGGCGGGGTGGGGGCTGGAGGTGGCGGAAAACAAGTGCTCTTCCAAATAATACTAAAGAAAAGTGGATTTCATTGTAATTCATAGGCTTGTTCCAAATACCAAGAGAGAAAGAGAGAAGAATAGAAGCGCACAGATGCCCCGACGAAGGGAGAACAGCTCTGCTCCCATTGTTGTGGAGTTAAACAGTGGAAGGGAGGGTTAACCTAATCCATCAAATTGTCTGGAAATTGTGAAGAAAATTCAAAAACCATATGGTCTCCAAGCGCTCGCCTTCTCTCTGCTGCGGAGGGGCACGCTTGTTTCAGCATGGCGAACCGCAGGAGGCTGTATATGCTCCATTGTCGCTTGTCACTTCAGAGAAGAGGGCTCATTTGTCCCCAGTTTTCATGCTTTACGCTAAAAATTACAACCCCATCCATTCTCAAAGAGGAGAAAGATTTATTTAGCCTCGGAGAAACTGGACCAAAAAAAAAAAAAAAAAAAAAAAAAAATCCAACCCACAAACCAACCCTGTCTTATCTGGACACTTCTCCGCCGAGCTCTGCCACTGTACACCAGATTTGTCTTTCTCACATAAATTTTGCAAAGAATAGGGAGAAACACACGTTGCTCGACTCCAAAGGCAGGTCACGCTGCCAAGAGAAAACACAATCACCAGAGCCTTAATTTTGGCGAAAGAAAGAAAGAGAGTGGCGAAAAAAAAAGAAAAGAGGAAAAAAAAAAAAAAAAGGAAAGGGAGGAAATGAAACATTTTCCATCCTTGTGTCCCCATAGCAGAGATTTTGCCCAGGAGCGGGAGGTTTGGCGGAGGGCAGTTCCCCCCCGCTCACGCTCCTTTTGTCCGAATCGGTGATAACTCCTTCCTCTCCGCTCGCATTTGCTTTTTCTTTCTTTTATTCCCCCCCCCCCCCCCTCTCTATTTTCGGGCTGGAAATGCCCCCCTGGAGGCGGGCGAGAGGATGCGGGCGGGGGGTGCCGGTGGCCCCGCTCGCCCCACCGCGCTCCCGCCGCCGCCGCCGCGCATCCCCCGCGCCGGGGAAAACGCTCCCGCACCTCCCGTCGTACCGATCCGCAGGGTTCTCCCCTCTGCTAAACCTCTACCTGGCATTAACCTTAAAAAAAAAAAAAAAGTAATCAAGTTCTCGCTCGTGTGCTCCTTCCCCGTCATTTTCGCACAGGTACTGCGGTTAAAGTAACTTTAAATGCAAACGGGATGGGAGAATCCTGTCGGGGGAAAGTCTGTCGCAACCTCGGACCAGCGGAGCGGTTTCTCATTCACAAAGAAGGACGTTAAAAGTATATTAAAATGGTAAAGATTTTATTGTATCGGAAAAAAGAGCTATCTGTACAATTCTAAGAGACAGTAAATAAAGCGACATTGTCCCTATCGGAACTTAAATAGCAGGCCTTTTAAAATTTGTACAATTCAAACAAAAACAGTTCTTAAATCTGTACATTTTTTTAATTTATAGTGTAATATTTAAATGTATTGATCTTGGGATTTGTCCTTTTTTATTTTCGTAGCATGCAAAAATTCTAAAAAGAGTAAAAAATAATTCTAGGATTTTTTTTTTTCATTTTCGTTTTTTTGTTACCACCTTCATATCAAAAATACGAAAGGCAGCTTTTTAATAAAAGCACAACAATAGCAGAAAATGGTAAAAATAGCTTTTAATTGGTAAAATGAGGCAGAAATTGCATTGGAGACAAATCTCTATGCTCTAGGAAAAAAAGAAAGTATATATTTTTCAACTTGCATTATAACCCGTCCCCAAGTTCCCAAGATTGCGAAAGAAAAAAAAAAATATTTTTAAAAGGAAAAAAAAAATTACTTCGTGCACATCTGAAACATGCAAGGAAAGGAAAGTGGCTAATTTTTGCTGTTGCCGTTTATAAGTCTAACTTAAATCTCCTTCTGAAGTGGTTCGTTTCGGAAGTCTTTGAAAACAACTGCCTACCCAAACATCTGTTGGAAGCCGAGTTTATTCCAAGGTTACGCGTCTCCCTTATAGACAAAATAATCGCCATTGATAGCTATTAAAAAAAAAAATCATAATCAAAACCTCAAAAAGAAGGGGGAAGGAAAAAAAAATTCAATATATACGTTTAAATATTTATACAGAAGCCGTCCGTAATTGCACCATTCCGAAGATGTGACAGGCGGAGGGATATCGACTCTACCCTAAATTAATTTGTGTGTGTGTGTGTGTGTGTGTGTGTGTGGTGGGTTTCTATTGCTTATTGCTCCGACCGAGGGGGAGCAGCCGGGGCCGGGATGGGGGACCGGGGGTGCCAATTTGGAGCTGTCGGGGTTGGGGGTGGGGGAGAGCGGGACGGGGTGTTTGGCGGGGGGGTGTGGGTGTGTGTGTGTGTGTGGAGGGGGGAGGGGAAGGCCCGCCGGCCTCTCCTCAGTCATCCACGTCGATCTCCACGTCCTCCTCCTCCTCCTCCTCCTCCTCCTCGCTGTCCCGGCGGCTGCGGGGCCGCTCCGTGGGGGGCGAGGCGGGGCGGGGGGGCGGCGGGGCTCCGGGTTCCCGGGCGGCGGAGGGGGGGGGGCGGCGGGGAACCGGAGCGCGCCTTGCCTCTTCCCTCGGCGCTGGGCTCCAGCTCGGCCAAGGCCACGATGTCCACGGCGGGGTTGGGGCCCAGCTTTTTGGCCGATTCCACGTCGGCCTTCATCTCCTCCAGGTCTCGCTTGAGCTTGGCGCGGCGGTTCTGGAACCAGGTGATGACCTGGGCGTTGGTGAGCCCCAGCTGCTGGGCGATCTGGTCCCGGTCCGCCGGGGACAGGTATTTTTGGTAGAGGAACCGCTTCTCCAGCTCGTAGATCTGATGGTTGGTGAAGGCCGTCCGCGACTTTCGACGCTTCTTCGGCGTTTGCCGCTGCCCGAAGATCGTCATCCCGTCCCTGCCTGCCGACGAGCCGCCAGATTGTCGCCGCTTTCCCCGTGTGTGTGTGTCCCCCACTCCCCCTAACCCTACTCGAGCCCCCCCCCCCCCGCCCCCCCCAGCCCCCACCCCGCCGGTATCGCGGGGGAGCGGGGCAGAGCCACCGCATCCCGAGGGCAGCCGGGTACCGGGGTCCCCCCCATCCCGCCCCGTGCGATACCCCGGGACACGGAGGGGCGTGGGGGGGGGTGTGGGAGGAAACAGGCCGTGGGGAGGAGCGGGGCACCCACCCGCGGGAGGATTCCCCCCCCACACACACACACACTCTGCGAGGGGCTTACCTTCGGCCGCCTGGAGCACGCTGACTTCCAGCCCCTTGAAGGTCTTGCTGGCCAGCTCTTCCAGGGCGCAGAGGGGCGAGGTTTGGGAGAGCAGCGCCCGGCCGGAGAGGGGCAGCCCGGCCGGGGGGTGCTTCTCGGCGGCGGAGAGGAGGTGGGCCGTTCCGCAGAGGGTGTAACTCCTCCGCACCGAGGGCTTGTTGAGGATGTCCTCGATGCTGAAGGGAGTGAGGGGCTTGTTGGAGTTGGCCGGCGGTGGGAGGTGATCCAAGGGGCTCCGCCGCCGTTCTTCCCCCGAGGAGGGCTTGGGTTCTTCTTTGGAAGTCATGGTGGGGCCGGGCCGCGCGGGGCTGCCTTCCCCACCCGCGACGGGGATGCGCTGCCGCGGGGAGAAGCCCCCGGAGGGACCGCGGGGTGAGGGCGGCGGAGACAGCGAGCAAAAGTTGAAGCCCACCTCCAACTCCGGCGGAGGAGCCCCGGGTCCTCCCGGGGAGAGCCACGTCGGGCGGCGGGCAGGGCGGGCAGGGCGGCGGGCTGCGGCCGGGAGCGGAGCGGAGCTGCCGTCGGTCCCTCGCCGAGAGGTGGTCCTGCCGCACCTCTTGTCCCAGGGTTTTGGGTCGGGGATTTTTTTTTTTCCCCTTCTCTCTCTCTCTCTCTCTCGCTCCTCACTCTCCGCTCTCTCTCTCTCTCCTCTCTCTTCCTCTTCCCAGCTGCTATTTTAAGAAACACCCCAAATCACAGCACTTTCCCTGCCCTCCCCCCCCCCAAAAAAAGCGAATACCCACCAAAAAATAATAATAAAAAAGAAGAAAAAAGAGAAAAAAAAATTAAAAAGCAGACTTCGGAGATGGGGAGAGCAGCCCTCGCACCGAGACCTCGGACCAGGGGGAAAGAGGCGAGAAGAGACGGGGTAATTGACTATTGCTAACAAGTTATTGTTGATTGGGAGGTAATCAATTATCTTCAATGACACTTTTCGCCCTCTCTCTCTCTCGCTCGCTCGCTCTCTCTCTCTCTGTCCAATGCAGGCTTTTGCAAGTTCGGAGACCCATTAATTAGGAGGCGGTATGGAGGTGGAGCCCAGTTGAATTATAATGCTGAATGCACTTGTCATATTCTGGCCCTGCTATTTGTTTGGACATATATATTTTTAAATTACATTACAAACCAGCCTTTATTGCATCAGGATAATACAGTATAGTGAAAAATAATAATAAGCGAAAACAAAACAAAACGAAAAATATCCGGCGGTATCTTTTAATTTTTTTTCCCCCACGATTTTTTTTTTCTTCTATTTCTCCCTCCTGTTAATTCTGGCTACTAGTTTATTTAAAATGTCTCTCTTTGGCTCTACCTAGAGCCGCTTGTTTTTTTAATGAGGGGAAGAAGGGGAGAGCCTGGTTCCAGGTAAGGCAGACCTTTCCTTTCCAATAAAATCCGAAGGTTTCCGCCGAATTTGTCGTGCTCCTCTTTCCCAGCGCCCAGTGCCGGAGCGGGCTGCGGGGGCCGGGGCGGGGGCAGCTCGGTGGAGGGGCAGGGGCCCCCCCCGGGAGGGTACCGCTGCCGGGGGGTACCCACGGAGGGGCTGCGGGGCGCGGGTCGGGATCGCTCCCGGGATGTCGGCGGCTTCTTCGGCTCCGTTGGCGCCGGGGGTGGCGGGTGATCCCGACCGGGGCCAGCGCGGGGAGAAGGGGCAGGCAACGGCCGGGCTCCGCCGGCCAGCAAAGCGCCGGAGAGGGCGGGTTTCCAGCCCCAGGCCTTTTGCTGCGAGCCTGCGGACGGCTCTGGAGGGGGGCAGCGGCGACGGGGCTTGCTGCGCCCCCCATCCTCGGGGCAAACCCGGCCCGGCCGTTCGTGGGGATCGGAACCGCTTCTTATTATTTTTACCGGCGCCACCGGCCCGCTTCGGTCCCGCCGCTCCGCAGGGCCGGAGACAAAGCCCGGAGCTCTGTGTGTGTGTGTGTGTGAACTGCCCGGCCCCCACCCTGCGTGGGGGTACACCCCCTCCCCGTTCCCCGCGGGGCGGCCGGGACGCGCTCCCCGGGCCGGGCCGGGGCTGGACGGGGCGGGCGGCGGGCGCACGGCGGGGCGGCGGGGCAGGAACGGAGCCCGGGGCCGGCTCCGGCCCTAACTTTCCCTCCTCACCTTGACGGGCAGGAGGAGGGCGGCTGGCAGCTCCCAGGCCGCTAGGTACCAAACAAGCACAAAAGAAGCAAATGGCTCCTCTCCTTAAAGCGCCCTCTTCCCATTTTTTATAGCTCTCTGGGAGTCTCTTTATGCAGTGACCTATTTTTAAAGGCCTATATTGGGTTATTCATCATATCAAATACTGCGAGGAGCTGGGGGGGAGCCGGTCGGGGGGGGGAGCGAATTACACTGATTCTAAATCGCCCGGCTTCTTTGCTTTGCTAGGTGGATTATTTGCTTCGCTTTGCTTGGGTTTTATGAAGTGATTTAAACATATTTTAACCAATTAGAGACTTTCCTCCTCTCCCTTGTGTCCCCTCGCATTATTTTTCAGCTTGGCGTTTTATGTCAGGATCCGGGTTTTATTGAGAACTCAGCCGGGGATGCTGGTGTTATAATTACAGAAATAAGATTTTTTAAAAATAAAAAAAAAGAAAAAGAAGAAAAAAAAAGGGGGGGGTGAGGAAAGAAAAGAAAGAAAAATAGTCTCGTTCCTGGGTGAGAGTTTGGGGCGGGCTGGCGGGCGTTTGGGATGCGCCGAGTCGCCGCCGGCCCCAGGCTGCAGCCCGGCCCGCCTTCCCCGCGCAGCGGTGCGGAGACCCGGGGCGCAACTTGCGCCCCCACCCCGAGCTCAGCCCGCTCCGCTCAGGGCAGGGGCAAAACTGCGCCAGACACAGCCAAACCCCGCGAACCGTTCCGGATCCCCTGCTGTCCCCTCAGCCCGCATCTTCCCTTCCCTTCCTGCGCAGGGGGACAGGGCTTTAAATGCACCCTGCTTTTTTGGGGGGCTCCCTAGTAGAGGCAGAGCCCGGGGGGGCGGGCAGCAGCCTCAGGACAGGCTCCGCGGCACAGAGAGACCCTTTTTCGTTTGCCACGACCGCTGCCTGCCAGGGGATAGCCGGGTTCATGCTTCGCACGAGTAGCTTAGCCCGGTGGCTCCAGGCCTGCCGCCTCCCCTTGTCCCCAGCGTCCCCCCCAAATAGCACCTTATTGAGAAAGGGGGTGGCTGAGAGGGAAGGGGGCAAATCCCGCCCCCGAACTCCCCCCCGGTGCTCTGTGGCTGTCCCGGCGGGGTCCCACCGACCCTTCTGCGCTGTGCTCTCGGCTGCTCGGTGGCGCCTTGGGTGGATTTGGTTGTGTTTCCCCTGCGCTCACTTTGCCTTTGCAACCGCTTGCAACTCGCTCCCCGCCAACGACTCCCTCTCTGCCCTCCGGGGGTGGCCAAAATTCAGAGGAGGGGCAGGCTGCGTCGCCCCCTCCCCGGCTTAGGGAAGGACCTCAACATCCCCCCTCCGCACCCCGCGAAATTTCTTTTTTTTTTTTTTTTTTTTTTTTTTTTTTGGCAGCGCCATCGGCACCCACCCCCGAATTAGGGACCCTCGGTGCCCCGCGGCAGGTCCCATCGCATCTCCCCGTCCTCGGAGGGCCCCGGGGAGCAAAGGGGCAGCGGGGACAGGCGGGGGCCTGTTCGGCCGCCGCCACGGAACTTCGCATCCCACCGGGCTCTTCTCCCGCCCGTCCCGTCGGGACGCAGCTGCGGATCGTGTCTCCCAACTTTGGGGTCATTTGGGGGAAAAAAAAACCCTCATCCGAAGCGCTTCAACACCCACCCCCACCCCCCTTCTGCCAGCTCCAGCGCCTCTAAGGGGGCACCGGGCACTGACGCCCTCCTGGTGCAGGCAGGAAAAGTTTGGGTCGGGTCCCCGGCGGAGAGGCAGGGAGGGGAGCAGGGCTGGAGGGAACGGCGGCCCCTCGCCGTACCCGGGGATGGATGAGGGGGTCCCCTGGAGCCGTCGGGGAATTGTCGCTCCGGGTCCCGGCTTTTCACCGGGGAAGAAAAGCGAGTAAAGCAGGGGCCTTTCCTCCTCCGCGGAGCACAAAACTACCGCCGAATCGGAAACTATTCAGGAGGGGAGGAAAAAAAAAAAATCCCTCTGGCGACGAGTAACATCTTTGGAGGCGTCTCCCTTCGCCGCCCCCAGAGCCGTATTCCGGGGTGTCGGCGTGGCTGCCCTCCCCCGGGAGCCGTCCCGGGCACGGCCGGCAGCGGCAGTGCTCGGCCGGGGCTGCCCGGCTTTGGCTGTGCGCGGCCCACTTTTGTCCAGGAAAATGTCACAGGAATATAATTAAAGCAGGCGGCATAAATCATTCAAGTGTTGATCACCAAAGTAACTGCGTACAAATGACACCTCCTTTCCCGGCATAGCTGAGCCGTGCATGGCTCCCAGTTATGTCTGCCTAGTTTAAGTGGTCTAAACACGTTACCGCTCCCTGTTAGCAGCGCGGAGAGGAGCAAACTCCGTGCCCTCCAGCTGATAGCGAGCGCCGGGTCCTGGCACAGCATCCCTCACGGGGCCGAGGTGGCGAGCCGGGAACCTAGGAAATAACTGTTATTTTTGTCTTTAAGCACCACCCCCCCGCCCAGGTTTGGGGCTGCAAGTCCCGAGAGGCGGAGAGAGCCCCGGTGGGATCCGCCGTGGAGCCCGGAGGAGGGAGACCCGCGGCGGGGTCCGAGGTCCCTGTCCCAGCCCTCTCTTGCAAAACTGCCGGTAAAATGTCCCCACAGGTATCCCCTGTCCCCGCCGCCGCCGGGCGCTGCTCGTCGTTGCTCCGCTTGGAAAACAACCGCCCCGAGGTGGGCGCCCGCCGGCTGCCGGCTCTGCCGGGAGCGGGGCGTCGGGGGGGCCGGGGGGCACTGGGGGGCTGGGGAGAAACTCCCCGGCTGAGCCCATCTCTGGAGGTCGTTTTACAGCCATCGCCCGCTCCTTCCTGCCCTCGCAACCAGCTCCCTGCGGGGGAAAAAACTTCGCTGCACCAAAAATAAATCTGACCCAAGTGCCCGCACCCGGCCGGGGAGCCGGGGCCAGGGGCAGCGCGCCCTCCCCGGCCCGGCTGGAGCGCACCCTCCCCGCGAAGCCCCGGCCTTTCCCCGGCAGCGAAAAGCGGAGAAGCCGCCGTTCCCTCGGGGGGCTCCGGCAGAGGTACGGGGCAGGGCAGGGACGAAATCCACCCCCCCCACCCCCCCTACCCCCCCCAGAAACCCGTCCAGAAGCGGGGGAGCGGCCAGCAGCCTCCTCCGGGCGGGCGGGCAGCGCGGTGCCCGTCTCTCCGCTTTTCCCCGGGGCTTTTTCGTTTGCAAACGAACTCGCGGGCAGACCCAGCGGCACCGGGGCCGCTGGAGCTGCAGGGTCCCGGCACCCTCTGCCCATCCCCGGGGCCGATTTGTTTGGCCCCCTAAAAGCACCCCCCGGCTGGAAGCTGGGCACGGCCGTGCCCGGACCGCCCCCGCCGCCCTGCCGCAGGGCCGGGAGAAGGAGGTGACCTTAAATTTGAGAGAGCCCCCGGGCCGGTGTAAGCGGGGATGCTCCCGGGAGGTGTGCAAGGAAAATCGGGGAGCCCGGCTCCCCTCAAGCTGGTGTAAAGTACAAATTAAAAGTAACTCCTGGGGCGGATCGAATCCTCCGTCCGTCTCGTCGCCTTGCGTGGGACTGCGAGGAGCGTTTCCCACGGCGGGGAAGAACCGCGGGGGTGCCCCGATCCCGAATGTCAGGGGCAGCACGTCCCCTCTCCTCTTATCGTGGCCGGGGACCCTCCCGAGCCCCCACTCCTGGCAGGTTTCTGGGGTTCCCCCTGAGTTTAGGGGGGCTGGAGACCCGGTCTGTGCTGCTGGCTCTGCAGCCAGACCCCCGGTTTCCCCTCGGGGACAGGGTCCTCCTGCAGCCGCCGCGGGGCTTCCCGCGAGGGAAAAGCGAAAACGAGCATCTGAACGTATTTTTATTCTTTTAAACACCAGCGTTTTAATTTCTAGTCCAAGAAATCCAGTTGGACGCAGGCTCCCCGGGAAGAACAGCCGGGACGTGCCCATCCCAGCTCCAGGCAAGGCGAGAACTTGATTTTTACTATTTTATATATAGAAAAAGAAATTAAATACTTCGATAGATGCAATCTGCAGGACCCCTCTGGAGGACAGGGAGGTGGGACGCAGCCGGCCGGGGGCATTTCAGGCCTCCCGGCCGTGCCAGGCTCTGTGGGCGGCAGAGATTTAGCAGCTCTCGGGCCCTCCCTGCCCCGTCCCGGTCCCGGGAGAGGCACGGACGGGCCGGGGGGCGAGCGGGGAAGACCCGCCGGAGGGGATCAGCGCAGCCCCGACCTGCTGTTCAGACTCTGGCTGTCCCCCTGGGTCACTCTCGTTTTGGGACGGGGCACAGCCACAGCCTTCTCTCCAGCCCGCCTCGGCTGCAGGGAAGAGCCTGGAGGAGGGGGGATCGGGGCTCCGCGGCCGCGGAGGTCGCCCTGACACCGCGGGGATGGGCGCAGGGGAGGCAGGGACAGACAGCGCCCGGACCGCGCAATCGCGCCCGGAGGCGGCTGGAAATAGCGCGCAGCGGTGGGTTTCACCGTCACCTCTGGGCTGGGGGTGTCGAGTCCTGTGGTGATGCCCACCTCGACCCGGGGCTGCCCGCAGGATGCCCCTCTGCCCCAAAACTTCAATCTGGACTCCGGGCCCGACAAAACTTTGTTGGATGTGTGTGTGTGGGGCGACCACACAGCCACCCAGGGCTGTGACAGCCGAGCCGCGCTTGCTCCTCCGAGACCTGTAATATCTCTGCTGCTGCCGGCACGCGTGAATAATTCACCAGGCTGCCAAATGCAAGTAACGTTTGTGGCAGCTATGAAGGAGCCGGGGAGGCAAGGGCTCATTTTTGGGGAGCAGGAGGAGGTGTGGGGAATCAATTCAAACTTAATAAAGGGAGTGGAGGGGAGAATGGCGGAAATAAGCCAGGCAACTTCTTCTAATAACAACTTGGTGTTAATAATTCAGGAGCAGTCATTGGATTATAGCGCAATATCCGAAGTACGCGTTGCCGGCACAGTGCGGGTGGATAATGTAATCGGAGCTCATTTCGCCTTCCAATAAATTACAGCAGCAAAAGTTTCCTGTTAAAGCAGTTATTTGTATTTCTTTTTTTGAAGGTGATCCCCCCTCCCTCCTCCCCTTCCAGCAACTGCAATAAGAAAATTAATTAAAAACTAATATTTCCACCTCTTGCAAAAGCAGCACCGAGATGCGAAGCCAGAGTTTGTCTGTGATCTCTTCCAACTTTGAGCGCTGGGAGGCTGCTCCTCCCTACCTCTCACTTCTTTCTTTCAGTGCTCCTATTTTTCCATCCCTCCATTTTTTTGCATCCTACTCTTTCTGACTCGTGGGACCTCTCCAAGCTCAGACAAGTGCTGCTGGAAAGAAAAATGTCCCTAAAATCCATCCCTTTGTGTTTGGCTTGTTGTGTTTTTTTTCCCTTTGTCCCTCTTGGGTCCTGTTATGAAGGAGTAGCAGCTAGAGGCAGGGTCAAACAGCAGTTCACTTGTCTTTGAACTCACATGTGAGGCGAGTTTGCAAGGCCTCAGCTGACCCTTGCTCTTTTCCTTCCAAACTGCAGCACTATTTAGCAGCAGACACTTCCCCCGCCCCGACCTAGCCAAGCTATTCCAGCCTCTTCGCTATTCCCGTGATTCTCTCACCAAAGGCAGGGCTGTACTCTTGCACCCTTGTGGCCTCCATCCATGGCCAGGGCTCACAAGCCAGTTCTCAAGCCTCTCCCAGGCATTGCTGCTGGACACAGGGCTCCCCTGCACCGCTCTCCTGTGCCAGGCTGCTCTCTGCGTCCTGCTGGGGGACCATCTCAGACCTCCCTCGAAAAGGGACCTTTCTCCAACTGCTTGGCCATGGCCAGGAGACACCTCTGATGGGATGCTTTACACCTCTGTTTGTTTTATTCCGCTTTCTGCTCCAGGAACCTTAGAGATATTCCTCAGACGGGCTTGCGTCTGAGGCATGGCTCTTTCTATGTGTACTTTCAGCATCCTGTAATGGTGGCTGGCATTTCCCATCCTGCGTAATAGCTGCTGTCAGCTTACAGCATTTCTGTACCGATCGCTGTCGGATCAGGCTGTCTCCCTGTCTCCAGTGCTGCATGCCGGTATGATAGAGAGACAGAGAAGAGCTTCTTGCAGGAGGCTGAGGTTAAAAAAAAATCTTTCTTCTGTTAGGCATTTCCCTAATTCCTGCTCTTCGGGAAAGGATTCAGACTCTCAACTCTGAGGTTTCATATCGGTACAAAAATGCTCCATCTTTAGTGTTTCCCCCTCTGAGTGTCCTGGGGTCCAGTCCACCTCCCCTCTCTGTTTCGTTCACTTGTGACATCTTGTGGCACTGAATATCCCACGTCCTCCTGACTAGCACCCAGGGCTCTTTTCCAGCTGATGTACGATCGCTTGCAACGATGGAGCTTTACTGCCTAGGCTTTTTTTTCCTGGGCACTGAGTAAAGCATGTGCAGTGAACAGCCTCAAGATTTCTCCCGTTTTTCTGCTTGAAATCTCCTCGGGGTCTATTTAGTTCTGCTGCTTTTTTACAGGTGTGGAAAGCGGGTCTTTGCTAATGCCAAATACGCAGCAACACGTGGGTCTGGATTCTGCTTTCACATGGTAAAACCCAGTCAGCTTCCCTGCCTCTGCCACCGTTAGTGTTACAACTTAACCAGGACCTACCAGTGTTCCTCAGTGAGAGCTATGGGGGGGTGAGCAGGATGCAGAAAGGGTGGTATTAAAACCACAAACAGCAGAAATAACGCAGCCTGGGGAGCGCCAAGGGACCGGCTGGCGCGGGCATCCCTCACCCTCGGGAAAGGCTGCGGCTGGGTGGAAAGGCCTGTGGCGAAGGTGAATTTAAGTCTTGCAAAGCCAGGTATGGAAGAAATAAGGCTCAGTGCGGAGGACCCGAAGGGGTCCGTGGCTGGGGGGAGCGGCGGAGGCGCCGGCGGGGCAGCAGCCGCTAGAGGGAGGGCGCCGAACGCGCAGGGAGCGGGCGGGGGGGGGGGGGGGGGGCCGGGACAGGGACGACGGACCCTGGGGCTCACCGCCGCTTCGGAGATGGGAAAGCAGCCGTGGAGGGGCTAGTTCGGTCCATCCCAAACCACCGGATAACTTTCCAGGAGCAGCCAGCCCCTCTCCTTCACTTTAAATCCTGGAAAGCTGTGTACCTGCTCCTGCTGCTTCTTTCAGTCTCAGCAAGGAAATGGGTGTTAAAAGTCTCCTGTGTCCTGCGAACCTATTGCCAAACTCCAGATAGTCCCTTGTTATATCTAAAGAGTGTCCGTGAGCCTCGGAGTACATGAACTCCAGGACAGGGTGGAAAAGCAATTTCAGTTTCCTAAGGTTAAACACTTGTCGACTGATAACACAAGGTAAAGATTATAGGAGCTATGATTTTTTGAGATGTATACAGATCCTGAAATGGTGACCTCATTACACACTGGGCACGCAGGCAGAGGGTAAGGTGGAGTGAAGTCCAGCAGCGTGAGAAGGTGCACCCCACATCTATGGAGCAGTTGCAGTGCTGTGGGTGCACAGGGGCCGCCCTCCTCTTTACCCTTTTGCCCTGTGCATGTGTGTGGACCCACTGGCTGAGCGTTGCGGAGCTGGGCACGTAGCGCTGCAAGAACACGACCTTTTGCTCTGAAGATGGTAAGAGCTTTGTGCTGGCAGCAGAACAACATACCCAGTACAAATAGAATCATTCTGATAATAAATCAACATCCATAATAAGAAGACATCGTTAATAATAAGTCATCCGGGGGCCTCTAGAGATCAGCGTACAGCTTACTGTAAAAATAGATAGGAAACATGGTGTGATCATTACAAGCAAGATAACAAATAAAAGAGAAAATGACTTTTATAGGCATTTAGCTCTTCTTTCCTTCCCCCAGCTTCTAGCCAGTTCTGTTATCAGTTTGTTATCAGGGCGGCTATGATTTAAGTTTGGTGACAAACCCAGACTGCATTTTGCAGATGCGGAGCCCTGGGCTGACAGCACCTGTGAGCCGGTCGGATCGCTACCTGCAAAGGAGCTGCCCGGCAAAAATCCCTCCTTTTCTTCCTCTCTGCTCAGCGTGGTCCCTTAGTTATGCCGATTTCTCCAAAGGTCCTGGATATGGGCAAGTGCTCCCCGGTTATGATGTACAGGAGCCAGCTGAGGCCTTGCCCATAGATGTCGGCTCTTTCCGTACCTCTTGAGTTGGCAGGATTTGTTGCCCGGCTCCCGTGGCTTTGTTTCGGCTCAGCTGACAGGGTGACCGGACTTCAGAAACTGGAGAATAGTGAGGGGCAAACACACGGCAAAATCTGAGCTTTTAAATGAATGAATGTTTGCATCGAGAACTCTCCAGACCCAGGAATATTTTCACGCATAAACTGGCTGGCATCAAAAGACCCGTGAATATTGCTCTGTGCACAGAAGCCATGCGAATTTGACACATTTGTTTAAGGACAAATTTGCAAGTGGTGTCTTGCGCTGTTCCGTCAGCTCCAAAACAGATCTGCTTGGGATATCAGTGCCGCTTTCTTGCAGCAGAGGGGAAAGAGGTTAGGGCTGTTCAAATCTTTCTTGGTTTCACCCGTTGTTTGCTTTTACCAGGCAAACAATAGCAGATGTTATATAGTCAGTTCAGTTCGCTACTAGTCCCATTATGTTCTATTTATGTTTCACTTTATTGGCTTTTTTTTTTTTTATTTTCCTATTATTGTTTCACTCTGGGGGAGGCAGAGGATATAATATATTCATCTTTATTATACAAAATCTGTGTGAAGCATTTAATAAAATGCTGTTTCCACACAGCTAGGAATATTACTGTTAGCTATTCTTAAGTTAATGCTCCTATTAAAAAATGTTTGATGGCTGCAGTGACTGGAACTTGTGTGGACAAAAAGCACACACACCACTAAATAAGGCACTCATGGCAATTCAGAGATTTCCCGATGCCTCGTGGAAAACTTCTGTTTAGCCAGATTTCTGCTTACTTAGCACATTTCCACCATTATTGTTCCCTGGTTTTATTATTAGTTATATTTGAATGGAAAATAAGTTTTGCTTTTTCTCCCCAAAACCCTCCCCTGGTATTGGAGGGGTCAAATCTGGCCAGGTCTCTTTCCCAGGTGGGAGTTTCGGCAGAGGTAGGTGTGAAGGCGATGGGGGCAGAGACACTGATGGGAATGCAGTCACAGTTGGTGTCTGAACCAGGACTAGCTTGTGTCTAGCCCATGATGCTCTCCTGCCCCAAAACTGATGATTCAGTCCCAAAAATGCCTCCATGAGGTAAACCAGGCTCGTTCTCTTTTACAAGCTGGTGGACAGGGGCAGAGGGTCTATACCTGGTCATGGAGATGGAGCAGGGCAGCGTCTGAGACCTACATGTCATGGTACGTGGCTGTGGTGGGAATGGGAGTGGATGTCCATGGACCAGGAGCACTGGAGATGGTGCTGCTTCTGGTGGTGCTGAGGGGACAATGCAAAACAGCGGTGAAAAGTCAATGTTATTGCATCAGGTGAGAGGAGATGAGTGATGGAAAAGAATCTGCTCCTGAGAAACAAACAGCTATTTTCAGATGAAGGTCTTTCCCTAATTGATAACTTTCCATGAAAGATGCAGGCTTCCACACCCAAGCCAACACTGACTCAGAGATTGACACACTTGGGTTTAGACCCAGAGCTCAGTCAAACACACAGCTTAACACCACACTTCTCCCCGGCACAGGCAGGGGGTTGACATGCAGATCCAGGTTCATGAACCCTCTCAGAAGCAGAGGCTTTATCCCTGCCTGTCTTCTTTGAAGAACAACGATGCAGTTCAGTGATGGGAGAGCTACATGCTTGTAGGAGTCCTAATGGCAGTCAGCCCGGCACTGATCTATACTGTCACCATATACAAGAGGATGATGAAGTCCATATATGGTCTAATGAAGGTCTGCCTAGCCCTGAATCCTGGCTCCACTGCTGGCTGGTGGAGGATGTCCCGAGAGAGCAAAAGACCCAATTATATAGTATACTATTATCACTATAGCATTACATTATATTATTACAATACAAACATTAACAAGTATATGGCATGTTTCCCCGGGATACTTTCCCAGCCCCTGGCAGTTTGTGGTTCAGAGCGTCCTGAGTCAGAAGTGATACCTTTGTGTTTTATAGCTGCAGATAGATTGTTCTTCCATGAACGTGTCTAACCACTTGTTCAACCCATATAATCTTTTGGCATCCACGATATCCCGGGGCAATGAGTTTCACGGCTGATCTACAAGCTATGCAGATAAGATCTTCCTTTCATTTGTTATGAATCTGCCACCTAATAACTCCACGTCCGCTCGCACTTGTTCAGGAAGAGGCGACACACAGTTAATCCCTGCTCACCCACTCCTCAGCCTGTCTGACAGCACAGACATCCATAGTCCTTGGTAAAGCCTGTCAGCCTGGAAACATGGAGCTGACTGTGGGAGAGGTGAATCTCCTGTCGTTCAGGACTGAGCAGCCAATGGAGAACACCAAGGAAAACCAAGACGCACCTCAGAGAGAGAATGAGATTCATGGTGTGGTGGGCAGTGGGGAGGTCTGTGGTGTCCCTGGTTGGGCAAAGATGGGGGAATCCCAATTCCCCAAAGATGTCCCTGGGGAAGATGTTGGGCCACCAGGATGATTTGGAGGAAGACGCCTGGCTGATGCATGGGGTTGGCTGATGCAGGAGGGAAGACAGCTGTGAATGTGAAGGGTTGGTGACTGGGGCTGCAGGGGTGAAACAGAAACAGTGGGGCATGTAGCTCATCCCAGTTGGCTAAAATATCTAGAGTTTTCTGAGGAGTCTGGGCAAAGCAGGCCGGGAGCTTGAGTCTCGCACATACTCTCTTACGACGAACCTAAGCTGGGCATCAGGGAATCGAACAAAGGTGGAGAGCATCCACTGGCAGCACCCACGGTAGCGCTGCCAGGATGAGACAGTGTCCTCAGCCTGGCCCCATCACGTGCTGCAATGCTCTGGGTTTGTTCCTTTTACCACCCAGGTTTTGGTGCCTTTGTGTACCTCACATTCCCAGGGCCAGGAGGGCTTTGCAGATGTAAAACAAAACATCCAAGGAATTTGGATACAGATGAAACATCCGAGGGACTTTTGGGCCCTGCTATGAAATTATCATGCCTTGGGAACGATAAGGGTTATAGCAGAAGGGGAAGGACAAGTGTCCTCAGCCTCCACAAGGTTTTTCTTGGTCTCTCTAGAGGTGGCACCCTGTCTGTTGGATAGGGAGAGGAGCTCGGGGAGGGAGGACATGCCTGCTGTCAGAGCAGTCGTTTCATGACATTGCATTCTCCAGACAAGAGCACCTGCGAGACAGAGAGAGCTTGGTAAGCTCCAGAAAGTGGAAATGTTTTACAAAAGCACCGTAAACATCTGCTGAGCGGTACCTGGGAACGTGATTATGAGGGAGAATGCGGAGGTGCAGGGGGGAGGGAGAACGGGTCTTTGAAACAGGTTAAACCCCCCCGGCACTGTGGGGGTGACGTGAAAGGCTCGATGGCACTGTGGGGGGCACCAACCCTGCCAGGCTGGCTAGGAAGCCCCTGGAGAGACTTCCTGAGGCTTTTGCAATGTGATAGGAGTGAGGAAAGAGCCAGACTTGCTTGAAATACTTCATTTTAATTGCAGAAGGCTGCCTGCCGTCTCCCTGCCGCCTCGCTGGGATGTGTTTTTGTCTCAGTCATACGCATGCGACTTTTGGACTGGTGAATGGTGCCAGTGATGGGCAGGGACCAAAATGTCCTTGATGCAGATGTCTCCCTCTAGACAGTTCTCTAGGACTTAAGCCCTAGGGCTGCTTGTTGCCCTGCTGGGCAGACTCCACAGGTCACCCAGTCTCATTGCTTCACTGGATTTTTGCAAGTTTTTGATGTTTCACTTAAAATCTTGGGGGTAGTTCAGCTTGCACAAGTGGGTTTTCTCACCTGAATTTTGTGGTGGCAGAAGTACCCTTGAAGCTGAGCAGATGTCATGGACAAACCAGCCAGGGCAAGGGACAAGGATAAACCACAATTTTTCTCATTGGTTTAAGCATTCTCTCATGATTTTGAACCTGCTTCCCAGGTTTTTTGGCTGCTTGGTGTTGACAGCACTGAAATGGAGCATGGGTTTCCTGCCAGGATCCATAATTCTAGTGGTTTTCCAAAATCCCTCAGTCTCCAGAAGCCGTTAAACAAAATCACTTTCTTCCCTGCGACCTCCCATTGCAGTTCCTGATCTGATGATCTGCACTGCTGTAATGTGCAGCCCCTGAAGCTGCATCCAGAGGGACACCTCCCAAACCCTGGGTGTTTGCTGAGCACCTCACAAATGAACTGTGGGCTTGGCTCTCGGCTGCCTCTTGGCTGTATCTGCTCCCATGGTGCTTCAGCCTTGTAGGTTCGCCAGCAGGAGGTGAGGGGCACAGGGTAATTTTACCTCTGTTGGTCTGTCTATCCTCTGCTCTCAATATGAACCTGTATTTGAGAAAAAAAGGACAAAACTGTATTTCAAATGATCCTTGTTACTGAAGGGTGAACTATGTAGGGAGCAAATCTGGGTTCCCCACAAGCAGAAATATCCATGTGGTTTGGGGACATGCTCGGGGAAGGTGTGATGCAGACATTTCACCCCACGATGTGGGCCTGGAAGGGCTAGCAGAACCCGTGCGCTTATCCAGCCCTTCACACCATAAGGATAAATCAGTCCTCTTGGGATTTGTGGGAAATACAGCCCCCCCATGGCGCAGAGCTGGCTGGGGTTTGCAGACCCCCGTGCCCAGTCCCCACTGGTACCTGAGCTCAGAGGAGGGACGTTGCCCTGGCTGTGGGGTGTGAAGAGCAGGAGCCATGGCAGTGGGGGACAGTCCCCATCCCACACAGAAACAGCACTGCGGGGTGCGGAGGCAGGTGAGGGGATGGGGCAGAGCATCGTGACCAGGCAGAGCATTGCAGGCAGCCCCTTCCCCCGGCACCACCACATGCGAACAGCCTTCTCCCCATCCCCACAAAACTTCTCTCTCCTCCCCAGCGAAGCCCTTTCCCTTCCCCTCCCTGTGCCAGTGCGCAGGAGCAGCCGGTCGGTGGGAGGCTGAGCCCCGGCTGCTCGCCGTCTCTCCCAACATTTGCTCCGGGGAAGACCCACGGCGCCATGCTCTGCTGTCTGCCTCGATGTCTTTTTAATCCCGTTTCCCTGGTTTCACATGGCAGCGGCCCACGTTCGCCTGTGCAAAGCCTTCCTCTGGATTGCTGGCAGCCGCGCTTCCAAACCCAGCTTGCCGTTTTCCCCAGAGTGGCGGGATTGATTGGCTCCAGCCGGAATGGGCATGGCTCTCCGCTGCTTGGACCGAAATGCAACCATCTGTTACACCTCTAGTTAAAAGTACATAAAGTTGAGCATTTGCGTGTAGACAATACCACCCCTGATACGCTTTCCACCGCACATCCCTCTCACACTTTGGCAGGATCTTGCACCGCGATGGGCCCAGTACAGGCAAAACCGGCACTTTCGCTCTGCTGGAACCAAGCAGAGCGGAGGCAGCGGGGGCATAAATCAGCTTTTCCTTCTTTCGCTGCAGCCGGTCGCCGTCAATTTTGTAGCGTGCCATGCCTCAGGCTTACCCCTGGCCGGGGCTGGTCCTGCTGCCCCCTGCCCACCGGGCTAAAGCCCTCCCTGTGCTGGCGACCGGGCTGCCTCGTGCCTGCCGTGCCACTGATGCCGGTGGAAATGGCAGTGCATTGCTGCGTCTCGGTCGGATGTTCCCATCGAGCGAAGGCGCCGAGGATAAAAAGGCAGCAGAGACGTGGGAAGAGGGGACCAGCATGCGAGAGAGCCCGGAGGGTGGGAGGGCGGAGGCGAGCGTGGCAGATGCATCGCCCACATAGCCCTGCACCTGCAAAGGCCTGGACCACACACCTGCCCTGCTCACCGCCCGGGGCTGCCCGCCTGGCCTTGCGCTGCCCATCCGCTGTCTGAACACCTCCGTGGAGCAGTGCCGTAAGGGAAAGGCAGGGGAGTGGGGTGGGAATGCGGCTGAGCAGTTGCCCACTCCCTGAAAGCGTTGAGCACAGCAAGACCCTGCCATGGCTATAAGGAGATTTCCATGGGCAAACGAATTCTTGCTGCCAGTTCCCTCACTTTCCCAGCTTTGTGAGTTCCCTTCCCTGAAATCTTCAGATGGATGCTGCCGGGGGAGACAGCTGTTTGCCACGCTGCACCCCAGCAGCAGCTGCTTTTCATCTGCCCGTCCTGCCTCCACCTCCTTGCCGTGGCTTTCCATATCCCACCACCAAGTCCGTGCTCAGAGATCCACCAAAGTGTCTTGCAGCCTCCTGCTGAGGCCCTGAATGGGTACAGCATCCAACCTACATTGGGTGGATGTAGGTGGGCAGGGAGAGCTTCGGTGCCTGCATGCTGGGAGAAAGCCCAAGCGTGCAGCAACGGCCGTGGTTATTGCTCATCCTGAGGCACCAGACATCCCAGCCCAAACCAGTCCCTGTTATTCTTGGTTCTCTCCAAGGAAGCTGCAGATTGCATGCATGAGGCAGAGAGCCAGAGGAGGAATAGAGGCACAGGGGTGGGATGTGACCCCACCAAGGCCAGTGAGCAGATCAGAGGCAAGGAAAGGAATTACTTTCCTACAGTCCATTTTATACCACTGTATAAATGTACCAGTTGCTTGGCTGTTTTCCTTCCCCAAACCACATGGCTGAAATATTTGAATGGGGCAGCTCCTTTTGGAGAGACTTACAACAGAAAGAACCCAAATTTCTTTGCCTGCCAAGGCTCACAAGTGGGGAGGCAGCATGTGGCAAAGACCCTCAAAGTGCAGCAGCGTCCCCCAGTTGCTGTCAGTAACTCTCCCTAGAAACCTGGTCTCTTGGCGCTATCACTGGAGCCATAGCTCAGGTGAAGCGAGAAGAACATCACCTTTGCGACGTTGGAATGAGTGATGTCCCCGGGAGCTGATGTATATTGGGTAGCTAAGCCTTCTCCCAGGTCCCGTTTGGATTACAGAGGGACTGGCGGTGACGTATCACCTGTCCCTGACCTTGTTCATCTTTGTGGAGCCGCAGAGGTAGTGGGAGAAGGGAAAGGCTAAACACACATCCCGGGAGCCAGGGTGACTCTGAAAGCTGAGAGGAGAGCTGGGGGCTGGGGGAGAAGGAGAGACATCCGAGCGCGACACAGGGACAGCAGATGGATTGGAAGGAGCATAACCTCGTGGCAATGCATGCTCTGGTCCCTGCAGCTGGCATTAAGGGTCAATTACTTTCAGTGTAACAACTCATTTCTAACTGGAAGGAAAGTGACCTGCTGACACTGATAGGGCCTGCTGATGTCCATCTCCCCACCGTGGGAGAAGACAACAGCACAAGCCTTGAGCTTTGTTTGTCCTTGAAGTGTGATCACAGATCACTGTGCCCAGATTCCCTTCCAGACCCACGGGCGTGCCGAATCTGGCACACCCAGACCTGCCCAGGCGGTGCTCCGACACACCAAGCTTTGAGGGCTCAGCAGTGCGGTGCAGATGGGTGGGCACATTTTTGGCATCCACCCCCTTCAAAAGCCCTAGGAAGCAGCATCTCCCTCTTTCAAAGACGGGCTCAGGCCCTGTGTCTGGGGTGAGAGCCCAGGACAGGTAGAGCCGGCCCGGCTGGAGAGGGCCGAGGCAGGACCCTGCCGTGGTGGCGGCTGGATCCCAGCCTGCCCTCAGTCCTGGGTCTCTCTCATGTGTAAGGGCATGCACGCCAAGGGTCTGCTGCTTTTGGAAAAGAAACTCATTAAGGATAGAGGTCTTCCTTGTCATGAGGTGCAGTCTGGCGAGGCAGCAGGGTGCGCGTCAGGCCTGCTTAGAGGCAGCAAGGCAAGGTTTGGGTGGTGTCCTTGCTGCGGGGCACTGGTGACCCATCTGCAGACGGCCACTACTGTGCATGATGCCCTGGTATAAACTGCCCTTGCACGCCAGCAGCGCTTGATTCAAATCCAGCAGGCACCCCTGGAGGGATGGAGTCCTGATTTTACAGATGCAGGCAGCATCAAAGTAACTTTCTCAGGAAAAGCATCTCCTTCCTGCAAGCTTAACACCTCCCTGGCAGGAGGACCATTCCCCAAGGGCCGTGATAGAGGACAGCCCTGTCACCCTGGATCTGCCCGTGCCGTGGCTTGGCCCATCAGGCATCAGGGCACAGCCAGCACTGGGGCCGGTTGTCGCCTTGCTGTGTTCCCCGAGCCCTGCTCCCAGCAGCCAGCTGAGCTCAGGAGCTCTGTGCTCCTCGGGAAGGGGTCCAGCCCGCTGAGAAGAGTTAAACCCCCCCAGCTTGTGCCATCCACGTCTGGCTGTAAGTGACACCCCCCACCGTGCCAGGTCCTTGACCTGGGAGGAATTGCTTGTGCTGGCAGAGTGTTCTGGGCTGAACCAGCCACCCAACCGTGGGGACAATCTGCTGCAGAGGGAGCCCATAGCACAACCTGGTGCCAGACCGGAGGACCTCCTTTGATCATCCCTCTCTGGTGGGGCCACATGATACTTGTGAGGTCCACACGATACCCATGAGGTCCACACGACACTTGTGAGGTCCACAGGATCCACCTGCTCCATGGTGTGAGGAGATGGGCACTTCTGGGGTAGGATGCTGGAGCAAAGGCCCCCTCCCCTGGGCCGGCTGCTTCCAGCATGTGACATGGTCCAGGCTGCGTCCCCTGTGCTGAGACCCATGCTCACCAGCACACACCACCAGGCCAGAGCGGGTGAACATGGCGGTGGTTCAGATGAGCACCCTAACTCACAGCGGGGCTGTTCTGGGAGTCTGCTGGCCACCCAGGATAGTAAGAAGAGGAATCATGGAGGTGGAAAGAAGGCAATAAGGAAGAGAAAAAGAGACCTGAAAAAGGCACTGGGGGAAATAACCAGAGCAGGTGGCAAAGGAAAGGGAGAGAAGCAGGGGGAAGAGGACGAAAGGAAAGATCAAGGTCCTGCTGCCAGTCAGCCCTTCAAAGGCCAGGGTGTAAAAGGATCTCTAAAGAGTGGAGGAGGCAACAGGTCATGCCAGCCCACAGCCAGGACAAAGGAGATGATGACAAGCAGCTATTTTAGCTGATGGCCTGCAGCCATCTCGCCTGGGGCGGTGCACTGGTTGAGTCTCCTAAGCTAAGCAAAATTCAGCTTTGGATCGGGAGTTGGGTGGGAAAGCCAAGGCGGCAGGATGAAGGGTTGGTCCCTGAGCGGCACCATGAATTAGCAGTGTGCCCAGACGTGGGGCTATGGGGGCACTGCCCCCTCCAAGGGGGTCACCTTTCAAAGAAGGTGTTTAATACAGCTTTGTTGCTGGAGACTTCCCTGGCTGTTTTTGCGAAGACAAGTATGTGAGCTGCAGTGTTGTGCTCTCGTAGGGGGATCCCAGCAGGCACCCGGCGGGATGCTCCAGGAGCTGGGGTACCCGGGGACCTTCCACTTGCCCACCAATGAATGGAGCTTATGTCAGACTGCTGGTTTCTGAAGGGTCCCCTTTCCTCTTTAATAAAACAGAAAATGAGTCGGGTTCATGGTTTTGCTGAGACGCAGAACTCACACCTGCTCACCAGGTGCCTTGGGAATAAGTACAGAGAAAAGATGCTTTTCAACACATTTGAATTTTCTTTCTGTTTGTATTTTTTTGTGGTGTAGCAAGGGCTGTATGGGATCCAGGCACTCTGGGAGCTGCTGGAGTGCCCTGCTGTGCTGCACAGAAGGGAGCTGCTGGGAAAAACAACCAGCAAATACCCGAGTATGTCCTCTAAAATCTCTCGCTGTTGTCTTTGAGGGACCACAGGAAGACATGGTGCATCTGTTAAAAGGATGCAGGACTCAATCCACAAAGCACCTGCTTTACTTAAAGCATAAGCATAAACTCCTTGAAAGCCAAAGAGATTTAAACACATGCTTGGAGTGAAGCCTGGCTGTCAGCATGCTTGTTGAATCGGGACGGAGTCTGTTACATAAACACCAAAACTGGTTTGCAAACATGGCTGCTTTAAATTCATCACCCAAATTCACATGTAGGCACCTTTCTGGATATCCCGGTAGCCAGAGCAGAGCTGCTGGGTCATGGGAAGTTGCCATTTATAGAAGCCAGACCCTAAGCTGTGCCAGGCAGGCATGGAGCAAACCCAAGAATCTCACACATTATTTGAATTGAGACATCATTGACAGGGACAAAAAAAATCTCACTCAAAGCTCCTAAATCCACCAAGCTTTAAAATGCCAGGAGGAAACGGCCAAGGGAATTACACCCAGGATGAACTTAGCCCTGCTGCTCCTTCAGCAGTGATCCCTGAGGCGAATGTTGAGTCTAGCATCTCCTCTGGTGTTTTTATCCTATTTCATTCATTCTATTTATTCCTGATCCTGTTAACTTTATCCTATTGATTCAAATGCATTTTCATACTCCCTTATGGTTCCTCTTTGCATCACTTTCAGCTTTTAGGCAAACAGGACAGGCTCTTTCTCTCCGGGGAAGAAAACCACAAACGTTAGCCCAGGAGCATGCTTCTCCAGAACTCCCCTCCCAGGTCTAGGAGACCAAGGTTTATTTATTTATCTTAGTTAGATAAATAGCTTAATTTTCACACAAAATAGGATGTGCTTCTGAATGCATACAGAAAAGGTCAAAGGGTTTTAACCATGCAAAGGGCAAAATCTGAGCCTGTTGAAGTGATGTTGGTGCAGTTCAGAACATCTCTGTGACTGGAGCCATCCCTAAAGGCTGAAAAAATACTGGGAGGCGGAGATTTACGTACCTGCCAGCCAGCAGGTATATTCAAGTCTTCTGTCACAGAGCGGTCCCAGCGTTACTGTTGTCTTCTGCTTTGTGTTGGCTACTGGGACAGATTTGGAAGTCAAATGTCTTGGAGACGTTTGATTTTGCTTTGGCCTGTTTGTGAAAAGATCTTTGGCATTTAGATGGACCTGCAGCTGAATGCTGAGCACCTCCAAGGCTCAGTGAGATGCTCTGGTGTGAGTTTGGGCACATGAACACTTTTTCTCACTGATGGCCAAAGATGAAGGGTAACAGGGGGGCATGGGCATCTGAAATGGAGGGTTTATGCATGCAGATTCCTCACCAGTGATTTCTGCCCTGGCACAGCAAAAGACCTGTCTCTGGTGGAACTGCAGAGGCTCGGTACTATGGGACTGGGAGAACTGGGCAAGCAGGGAATTGGGCATCTGCAAGAGTCATTATTTTCAACAGTGCTTTCCCCAGCCACCTCTACTCTGAGTGACCTGTGGATACTTAACAAGCAGATCCCAGCGGATCTAGAGCTGGGAGCAATGGGTGTCTGTGTCTTGGACTGCTCAGCTCCCAGCACCCCCAAATTTTATCTGTCACCTAAAATTTGTGGGAGCCCAGCCTCCCATGCCTTCCAGATTGTCCCTCTGGTTGCGCTCTTTTGAGCTAAAGACCTGTCTTGTGGCACGTACATCCTGGCTGGAAAGTGGAATAAAAGACCTCACCGTAAATAAATACAAAACCCCAAATGGCATGCACAGCGCCTCGTTCAAAGCACTCGGCCTGTTTGAAATCAGCAGCCCCATAAAATATGAACGGGTTCAGAAACACTTGGAGTCACGGGATCTGTCTACATGAAGGGTCTGGCTCAGCGGCTGCCCCTCACCGGGGTATCAGGGCTCATTCCTTGAGCCGGCGAGGCTCCAACGCTCCCCACTTCGTAGCTCAGGGCCGCGTCTCGGGACATGTAAATCAGAGCCTTCGCCCTTCGCCGTGGCTCTTGGCGGGGGGGTCGGGGGGTCATGAGCTCACCTCTCAAAATAATCCCAGGCGATCAGGAAGTGTTTCTTGTTTGATGAATTAGGTGTATAAAATCCGTGAAGGGCTCACGAACGGACAGACCTTTTCCTTTCTTCATGGGGATAATATTTCATGATTTGGGGAGGAAGGAGTGCAAAGGGAGGGGGGAAATAATTAGTAATTTGTGATTAACTCTTTTCACGGGTATTTTGTTTCTTTGTTCTCTGATGCTGCCTGGAGCCATTTAAAAAATGACTTAACGACAACAACCAAACTAATCGCTCTTTGTAACTAATGGCTGTGTCAGAACTTGGAAATCAAACCGAAGGGTCTTGGAAGAAGTTGCAAGGGAGATGCTGAGCACAGCAGAGGGGGTGGAGAGGAATTCCCTCCCCGGTATCAGATGGATGCTCAGAAAGGGCCCAGAGATCTGCAGCGATAAGGGGAAAGACAGAAAACCTCCCTGGAAAGCTGGTGGCTATTCTTGCTGATCCATGCTGATTAAGCTGCCTGTGATGTAACGCTTCTTCTCTCTATGGACAAAGGTTTGGTTCAGTCATGCTTGGGACCGAAGTCCTCCAAGATCTCCACCTCAGCTCTTTGCCTGACGCATTGCTTAAGATCATAGAATCATAGAATCATTTAGGCTGGAAAAGACCCTTAAGATAACTGAGTCCAACCATGAATCTAGCACTGCCAAGTCCACCACTAAACCATGTCCCTAAGTGCCACATCTACACGTCTTTTAAATACCTCCAAGGATGGTGACTCCAACCGCTTCCCTGGGCAGCCTGTTCCAATGCCTGATACCGCTTTTGGTGAAGAAATTTTTCTTAATATCCAATCTAAACCTCCCCTGGCGCAACTTGAGGTTGTTTCCTTTTGTCCTATCACTCATTACCTGGGAAAAGAGACTGACACCCACAGATAATTGGATCCTTTGAGTTTTGGCTTTCGGTTGCCAGGGAGATTCCTAGTGGGAACGGGAGGATTTTGATGGAGCTCTGATGCTGTCTCCCAAGATGAGCTCATCTTCATAAATGGCTTGGACACCTCTTCCCGTGTAGATCTGGTGCATGAATCAAAGGCAGAGCAACACTGCCTGCCTATGGCTTTCTTGAGTTTGGCTTTTGCTGCAGGGTGCAGAGTTTCTGGCTGTCAGAAGGTGAGAAGCGAGGAGTGCAGGTGGTGTGAAGCACAGAGGCCTGGGTGAAGTCTTCTTTCAGTCATGAAGGCCACCACCAAGCAGCCTGTGTAAAGCAGGCTATCGGTAAGCTGTTGGGGCCCAAAGTCTTGCGGTCTCTAATTGGGTCACACATAAAATAGAGCTTCAGACTGAAAGCCTTTTGGAGCTATGATTTAGAAAGGCAAATCCATTCTGGTATCTGATTATGACACTGACATTAAAAGCACCGGGAACCTCTAATCGATGGAGGTTAATTTATTTAGACCGTAAAACAGGAATTAATTTGAAAGGGGCTATGGAGGAGCAGCAGCTGAGACTCCAATCCTCCCTTATGTGGTGCTGGCGGGGTGACAGGGACGTGCTGGCCAAACCGAAGGTGGATACCACAGCTCTCCTGAACGGGAATCTGTCCATCTGCTTGTCCCTTCTCCCAGCCCTGTGCTGACTGCAGGCTGGGGACATCTTATTACAGAAAGGTGAGAAGTTGAGTCTCAGATGAAGGTTATCTTTGATTTGCCCTGCAGTGGAGACTGTCCTTACTTGCACGCATCAGGCCCCTGAATTGTGGTGAGAACAGAGTCTGCTTTTCTGCCTCGGTCCTCCAGCACGTGCTGATGTGCATTGTGCCCACTCTGGAGACCCCTTGGGTAGATGTGGCCAAAGACCATCAGGTCTGGAGGGGTTTGGACACAAAAGGTTATAGCGGGTAACTCTGGTCCAGAGCAGTGAGTTTCAGCTCCTGGCTCCTGCCGAGGGGAGTGCTGAAGTGGAAGAGATTTCCTTAGCCCGTCACTTTTGTTTTCCTTGGTTATTGTTTAAAATGCAGAGATTATGAGGTCAAACTTTCCCAGCCAATATTTTTCCTAATGAAAAATGTAGTAGGGTACGAGTCAGTGATCGAATCTATACGTGTAGTGTTCCCACACTACAGTGATTTCCACAGACAGAACTTCAATAAACTTGTTTTCAGAGAAATTATACGAGGCCAATGCTCTATTTTTGCCAGTTTAAGATCACTTTTCCCCTCTGCTGTGCTCTGTCCAAGTGGAACTTTCCTCCAGCTGAGACGAGTCTTTGCTACAGCAACATGACAGATCCCCGATGGCTGCAGCATGAGCAGGGCAGAGGTATGAAGAGGGCCCCCAAAGTCCATTTGGGGTCACCACACATGGTTGTGTAGTTGTGGGGTCCCTTTTCCAAATATGCCACAGACCCTCCTTAGGCTCAACAGCAGCGTTGCCCCTCAATTTTCCAACCCAAAGCATTTTGCCTGAGTGCTGGCAGCCTTGGGTACATCACCTTTCCCACTGGGAGAGTATTGCAGGCGTAGAATGCACATGGGTAGCACTGGTCCTGCTACAGACCTCATGGGAGGCCCATCACCGAGCTGTATTTAGTGAGGGACACACAGCTTTGTCCTTCTACCATGCACAGTCCCGCCTGTTGTCAATATTATTTAATGCTGGAACTGCCATGGCCTCAGTCAGCGCCCCGCTGTGCTGTGTGCGATGCGATGGCAGCTCTGCCACCCTGCACACGCACGTCTGCAAACAGCCTTGCAATACTAATACTACCGCTGGATGGATGGGAAAGTCCTTCAACATCCTCCCTCCTTTGCAGCTTAGGAGCTTTCTCCTGATTTCCAGCCTGGTTTGGTGATGCTCATCGGGTAGGCAGACACGCCGAGGGCAGCATGCTCCCCATATCGACTGCCCCTCTGTCGAATGTCTCCACCCGCTCGGTGGATTCAGCGACAGCCCGTGTACAACAGTATTTCACAGCCTGTCCATAGGATCAATATGACATTTCCATTCGTCATTAAATATGTCGTCTTTACTTTGTGCTGCATAAATCAACCTTTCAAACGTGGCTCCCAGAGTGAAGAGACATTCTTGGAGACCACTGACCAAAACGGGGGACTTTTCTCGGTGGCTTCAGTGTTCTCAATGCTCTGCTGGTGTAAATGATGTAAGCTTTGGGAAGCAGCACAGAAATTCTGTCCCTCTTGCAGGTGCTGAGAGAGGTTCAGCCTTTGTGCTGCCCCTGCGTTCTCTGCTTGCGTTGCTCGATGCAGGAGGTAACACGCTGGAAGAGCTTGTGCTTGTCCAGCGGTTGGGGAGGTACAAAGATCACTGGTGCCGGGCTGTGCTGGATTTTGTAGCCTCAGACTGGTCCCAAAACTAGCTTGGTGTGAGCAAGGTCACGTGCAGAGGTGCTGGGCTCAGGCCAGCCCCCAAAGCACTGTCAGTCCATACGGGGCAGGGGCTCCTGGCACGGCACGGAGAGGGCAGTTGCTGTGCTGGGATGAGTCCCCCTGTCCTCTGCAGATGGACCAGGAGCTGTGGAGGTGGTTACCTCCCCAGATAAGCATAATTCTTGCTCCAGCCCACCCCCAGAGAGGGCTGGGGCAGGCTGGAAACACAGCCCTCTCTCACCTCCCCAATTAGGTGTGACCCTGGAGAAGTTGCTCTTTGCTCGTGTGCTTCTCCTGCAGACATCAGTGTCCAGCCCCACACCCGCCCACACACCTATGACTCCCATGGCGATGGGAGAGCGCGGGCCTGGGCATGCTCTCCTGAGATGGTGGGGATGAACAAAGAGCATCCCATCCTGCCTGCGATGACACACAGACCTCGCTCAGCAGACGCAAGGGTGGTGGATGCGTAGGATCCATAGGATGCCTCGGCAGAAAGGCATGTTCAGATCTCTCCACAGCCAGCCACAGCCCTCGGCAGCAGCGGAGACAAAGGGAAGGACTCAAAGGGAGCGCACGAAGCTGCCTCTGCAGCACGCTCCCATCTCCCCGCGAAGAGCGGGCACTGGACCCGCGCCCTCCCCGCGCTCTGGCTTTTTGTCAGCCGGTTCCCTCGTCCCTGCCGTGCTCACACACACATTTTAGCACTGTCTGCAAAGCAGTTTGGGAATCGATATTGCAATTGTGTTGTAAGTGAATTAGTTATAGATCAGCTTGGGGTAGGATTAGCTTATAGATCAGCAGGCTGGCAGGTTGCAGGGAAGGAGCGCAGGCAGACACGCACGCGTGCGAATCCCCCGGCGCGCTGCTCTGCTGATGCCCCAGCAAGAAGAGGAGGGTGAGCCGGGGGCTCTGCGGGCCCTGGGGCTGCCTGCCTGCCGTACACAGGCACCGTGCGCAGGTGAACGCTTACTCCTGGGTTTTGCAGTGCTTGGAGCAGCGGGGCAAGGAACAGCAGAGGTAATGCCATACCCTGACCTTGAGTCTGCAGATGTGGAATGAAAATCCGTCGCCTGGCTCCGTACAGCCCTGGCCCTATGGCTTTCATCCTTCCTGTGAACGCTCCCACCTCTGCCAGGGAGCTGCTCTGAACCTTTATCCCAACAGCCTGGCCAAAAAAGTGTTTAAAAAAATACCCAAACACAAGCCAGTCCTCACAGATTCCCTTTTATCTTTTCTCAGAGAATGAAATAAACTACTCTTTTCTAGTTGTCATCTGCGGACCCTGGGATGTGACCCTTTTAGTGACCTCATGTCAAACCAATATCCCCCATAGGGATGGGGAAACTGAGGCACAGAGCAATAAGCTGCCTGCTGCAGCCAGAGCAGCTGATCCGGTGCATCCACCCGGGCTCTCAGCACCAGGCATACACGGCCAGCCCTGGATCCCGCTTTCTTCTGGTGCGCCCTGCCCCACTTCTTAAAGTCCCGTTGAGTCCCTTGTCACGACTCCAGGATATTCGGGCTTCTAAATTAGCCAGTGCTTGGGTCCATGCTCAGGGGTTTCCCTTTAAATAATCCCCCTGCCTCCCCTCCTGTTTTGCTTTGACTAAGCTTGCTGCAAAAACAACTTGCTTCTAAAATAAGCATCTCCTCTAACTCCCAGTTAAACCTGAGTAGCGTGCATGACATAGCAGGGTTGGGATGGCAGCTGTGCCATCTCTCCGGCGCCTTTCACTGCAATGGCACCTGGAGCGGCTGGGGTGAGGGCATGCGTGGGTTAGGGCTGCGTGGGCTCCGAAGGGGATCGGGGCTCTGCTGGGAGAGGAGCGGGGGTGGTGGGGGACGGGGCAGGCGTCCCCTCTGGTGGTACCCACCTGCTGACAGCCTGTCTTCTCTGAAGAGGACGTTTGACATCAGGACATGGTCATTTGTCGGGATGAAATACAGGCAGACCTCCGAGGAATGCCAGCCCTCTGGGCAAGGGATAGCAAAGTGACTTTTCCCTGGCACGCGCGCTGACTTTCCTAAGTAACCCTGTCTCCAGCTCCCTTCTCCTTATGTCGATCCATTTTTCAGCCATGGGACTGGGCTGCTGGAGCTCAGTTTACACCCACTGGATTTGAGCTGGGGCCACATCCCCAAGCTCAGTTTCCCAGCCAGTTAATTCCCAGACTTTACACCCCATGGCACTAAGGTGGGACCCTGGAGCCTCTGGCCTTTGGGGTTGAAGAAGGTAAAGGCAGGCTATAGGGGATTTAGCCTGGCAGGTTGCAGCGCTCGACCCCCCGGCATCACATCTGTGCCTGAGCATCCCGTGGTCAGAGTTATTAGAGCAAGCCCTCTCTCTATTATTTGATATAATTTACTGCTGTCCCATCGGGTTCCCCTCACTCTGCGCTCCGTGAAACCGAGTGGAACTAACCCGAATAGGAGGATTACGGGCTCCAACTGGAAACGGTCGCACCAAGCGCCAAGCGGAGCGCCTTGCGCTGAGCAAAGAGGCGGCTGACAGCCTCGGTGACATGCCCAGCACTTAAAATGCTGATGATGGATGAATGTATCCTGCTGGGAAAGGAGCGGGGGGTAGGGAAGAGGCGGGGATGAAGGGGGCGGGGAGGGGAGGGAATCTGGCCCAGAGGAGCCAGGGAAGAAGAGCTGGCACCGGAGTTGGACGTCCGCACTGATCCTCGTCCGTGGGCTGTGATTCATGGGGATAAGAGAGGGCTGAGCTCCTGTCTGCCGGCCCTGCCGCTTTCTGCACGCTGGATTGAAGTTTGACTGCTCTTGGCAGTGCTCTTGCCCACAGCACAGGCGCACACACAGACGTATAGATTTATATATGCACACGTTAGAACACATAGGAAGAATGCTTAACAGATATGTGTGTAAATGTCTGTATATATAATTATATGTATAAACACCCTCCCTTGACACACATGCATGATCATACAAGATTTCCTCCCAGACACTTCACTTAAGGCCATTGTCCCCCCCTTTCCACTCTATATTATATTTCATCCACAAATCACATCTATTAACGACTTTAAAGGTTTTTCTGCTGTTTTTTTTTTGTATTCCCCAGATGTCAGGGGATGTCAGTGAGATGGCTGCATTACTCAGAATATTGCGGGTATGTCTCCAGAGTGCCCGGGCAGGGGATTTCTCTCTCTCTCTCTGTCTCCTGTTGTATTCCTGACAGCAAAGTAATTTGCTTGTATAGATTCTGGCAACAAGAACAACGCAAAATCTGGCTGCTCGACAGTGTTGCATTTTTTAACTCGAGGTTGAACAACTTCAGTCTGGGGAACCTCCTGGATTCCTGTTCAGGGTTGTTTGCTCCTGGGATTTACTCCAGTGTTGGGTGACTGTAGATGGGACCCGTGCCGGCACCCTTCCCCAGCATAAGGACTTGTGAAAGGGGCCCCTAAGCATGTTGTGCCTTAGGCTTAGAGGGGAGGCAGGGCCCTTTCTGGCTCACCCATCCTTGGAGGGGTCTCTTTGCCAGGCTGTGCTCTCATTTGGGGCTGTGAAGTTGCACTGCTGTAAAATTCGGCCCCCTGGCTGCCCCACCTGAGGCAGGGATGGAGGATAGGAGGGTTTGTGTAGCCTTCGGGGTGCGTGTCCATGCACAGCTGAGCAAATGCAGCTCCCACCCACTGCTTCTCTCCAGCCAGAGGCTGTGCAGCCTGGGCGGGGGTCAGCACTGTGGTTCAGGGGATGGCGAAGGGGTCACATGTCTGGATTGCACCCTGGGAGGGATCTCTCCTCCAGGTTCCTATGGACAGGGTTCCCGCACTGCGCCATGGCTCCTTCTTGCTCAGGACCCCATACTGCAGGCGTAGCATCCTGGCATGGGGCCCCCCACAGCTGCTCCCAGAGGGACAAAGTCCTGGAATGGCCGAAAAGTACATAGTTACTCTGCAAAGATGTGAGGGTTAGCCAGGGGGAGAGGGATCCCGTGCCTAAACGTGCCCTGTGAGAAGAGCATGTGTTCTCCAGGTGCACGAGCAATCGATGCTCAGCAGCTGGTGTCCAGCCAGGCAGCTGACACACTTGAAAACGAAGCAGAATCCATCTCGCTGTGTACTAGTCGTGGTTCTGCAAAGCAAAGTGGGGAAAAGAGGGAACTAAGCTTGGGGAAAGAGCCCGTAGGGGCAGCTCTGGGAGAGGACCCCCAATTGGGGCTGAGCACGACCCCGGGGGAGAGGCCGCTGCACGGCGTTTCGGCAGGCGGCGCTCCCTGCCCTGCTCAGCTCTGACCCCAGCACCCCTGAGATTAATCCTGTCACCCCACCTCCGATAGCAGCCTGCTTAACCGCGCACAGCAACCCTGCGCAGCTGTTTCAGCAAGAGAGCGAAGAAGCCTGTATCCAATTGAAACTGCAGGGGGATTTAGGGAGGCAGAAGGTAATTTCCCAAGCTGGAATATGGCCAGGATACAAGGACTAATATCCTGGCTCTTGGGGAAACAGTCATGGGATCTTTGCTCGATGAGAGTCATCCTGATCTCCGTTTTAAGTCAGATCTGGAAAACAGGAAAATGAGACAAAGAGAATAACCCTTCCAAGAAGCCAGGGCTTCGGGGCACTGCTTAAACCTGCCCTCGTCATGGGGAAGAGCTTCCCGAATGCAAAGCCGCTGGGCACCCCAGACATGAAGGCCTGGCAGCTGCTCCATCCCCTGCAGGGACGCTCTGTGCCTGGGGCTCCCCTGTGCACCCAGACGGGACCAAGGAGGGCCCTGGCTCCCAGGAGGGAAGCAGGGTGTTAATGTCCATCACTAGCACCACAAAGTATTGCCATAACCTGGTCATGTCCTTGTACCGGTGGTTCCCTCTGCTGGGAGATAGCAGGGAGGCTCAGACAGGTCCCATGGCAAAGGGGATTTGGGGATGGAGGGCTGTGTGCTGGCACCAAGCGTCCAGGCTGCAGCCGTTTTCTGCTGCGAAAGACTTGCTGGTTGTGTGAAAAAATGATGCCAACAAAAAGATAACCTGCTGCAGAAACACCACAAAGGGTAGGAGCGTGGCCATGCCATGCAGCCTGCTTTTTTTTTAACGTCTTTGCAGACTCAGAGCCGTTGCAAAACTGTGGTTGTAAGGAGACGGGCTGTGTTTGCTCCTTTGCTCCTGCCAGGGCTACTGCATGGGGTTGACCCTTGGAGGCACCATGATCCCACAGTGGAGGTGGCTCAGCTCTAAGGATAATCTGGTCTGAGATGCAAATACCCCAGATTAGTTGTCTGGGAAGGTCTAAACTGGGTGATCCAGGCAAGGGGCTGGGGAGTGAGGGCTGGGTTAGCACTGCAGGGGCAGCCCACCAGCATCCCTCCTGTGGGAAGGAGAGAAAAGGTCTGCCTTTAAAATTTTAAAACGCTGGAAACACGCACTGGAAGCCCCTAGGTTAGGAATTATGCTATTCCTAGTGTGGCTAGAAAACCTTGAATGTAATCTATCGGATAGTGTGTCTTTAATCAGCTGTCTGCAGCAGGTTAATAACTAGTGCTCTCCCCACCTTTACAAGTGATCCTTTCAGGCCCATTTTTTTTCCTTATGGCTGGGCTCCCTGCGATCTGCCTGCCAGGCTGGCAGCAACTCTCCCGCGTTGTCCCCTTGTCTGTCACCGCGGCAGGGCAGGGGATAAACAAGCAGCAGCCCATCTTGCTGCCCCATACATCACAGCCGAGATCTGTATTCTGACAGTTGCATTTGTCTCCTACTTTCCGAGCAATGTGCCCTTAGAAGTCAGGAGATGAAAGTATCCTCAGGTTTGATTGAAGACCAAGGGGCAGGCAGCCGCATCCTCAGACACCTCGGGAGATCCGGCTGCTGGGAGTTGTTGTCCTCCTAAATCCTATCAAGAGAGAGCAGGAAAGCTGCCAGAGCTTTGCTATGCTGTATGGTTTCGCCTGTCTCACCCGTTCCTCCACCCTGGTCCCTGCCTGCTGGCAGCCAGGAGTGAAGAACCAGCCAAGCCCTAATATTAACAAGCTCTGACCCATTGCCCTGTGCCTTAATTGGGTTTGCATGTATAGCAAGAAGTTCCGAAGCAGGAAAAAGCGTTGGCAGTTGGGAAGTCCCCAGCAGGTGCTCTGACCCCCGCTGCGACTCTGGAGTTTAAATGCCCTGTGTGCGAGCAGAAACTGAGCTGCCCGTTCTGCCACGGGGGTGCCTCAGCAAGCTGGATCTGTCCCCACCTAGGAGGGTGAGCTCTCCCAGCCCCATGGACAGGCTGGGACCTTGGACATTTGCAGGCCCAGCCCCTGTGTCCCCTCTCTCAGTCTAGACCCTGAAAAATGCACTTATGCATGGGGTCCCGGGGCAGGAGTGAGGGCAGGATCTTCCGTGCAGCTACAATTGCTCCTTGCCCCATCCACCCATCCCATCCATCCATCCCTGAGTTCCCATGAGAGGCAGGAGCTGAAGTCTGCTCACAGGTATTTAGGGCTGGGTCTCTGCAGTGAGACTGGCTCAGTGGGCACCGGCCGCCCTGTACCTGTTAGCAGGGCACAGGCAGGTTTGAAGGCTGGGACAAGAGGTTGTGGCCCAGGTGACCAGGTGACACCCTTGTGAACACGGCTGGAAAACCACAGTCACCCTTCATGTGAGGCCAGCAGGGAGCTGTGGCATTGGTTTGGAGGAAGCAGGGACATTTTCAAGATAATAAGGAAACCAAAGATCCTGCCAGGAGCTGCGTGTCACTGATGTAGTGACGTGTTTCTGTGCAGTGATTCCCCGAGAGCTACCGCCTGCCCCTGGTGCACAGAGAAAGATTATTTTGGCCATTATTAGTAATGGTCTTGGTGGCAGCCTCGTGCATCCTCGTGCCAGCAGTGCCATGTGCGGCACAGAGCCTCCCCAAGGGACCAGCTCTGTGCTGCACTGACGGGCAGAGAAACCAGCTCCCAGGCTTCTCACCATCCCTCCCAGGAAGCTGTATTTTGGAAGCAGGGGAAGATGCGGCTCCACCGCGCTCAGTGGGAGATGGTGTGCGCACGTGCGCGAGAGTGGGACTGGATCGGCCACTTGCAATTCTCCAAGGGTCCTGGGTGTTTGCAAAGGCAGCTCTGTCAATCAATAAAAAGCAATCACAATAATGAAGTATCAAGTAGGAAGAAAGGATTTCAAGCTCTACATTGTTGTGGGATTGGGGGTTTTCTTTAAATGAGGCAAGAGAGGCTGGGAATGCAGAGCCCGCAGCAGGGATGACAAATCTGCTGCTTTTGCATGGGGGAAGTGGCAGGACTGCAGCCCCTCCAACCAGATCCAATGACAAGGGAAAGGCTGAGAGAGGACCCCATTTCTGCAGACAAAAAGGACAAGCCGGTGGCGGTGACTTTCTCTCTGAAAAGTCACGTTTGCCAGGAGAGGCTGTGAAATCCAAGCCGTTCCCAAGAGCTCGTTCCCTTCCCACCCCCCCCAGTCTGGGGATGGGAGTTGTTCTAATTTTGTTTTTATTATCGTTATTCCCTCCTGGGTGAGTGCTGGGAAAGTGGTGAATTTTGCAGCTGCCCGAGAGTCGGTGGGAAGGGGGATGTGAGGGATGCATGCCAGAGCGGGCTCTCTTCTCACCTTCTCCCTGGCTTCCCACGGGACCAGGCACGACTGAAACCAAAGGATCTCCTGTTGCCTCTCCCCTCCATCTCAGTCATCCCCACCCACCCCATTTCCCCCTCAGCAGGACCCATGCGGTGGGGTGGCCTGTTGCACATGAAGGCAGCAGTGCCACCGAGCATGCCGGGCTGTGCTGGCTGCATTGGCAGAGGGATGGAGAAAGCTGTTTGTCACAGCAGGCTTCTAAAAACTGAATCATGAGCCTTCTTACGCTGGAGGGGAGTCTGTTGTGGACTTTGGTTAGCGAGGCTGGTTAGAGATGGGGAGCTCCCCCCCAACAGCGCTTGCCAAACTGCCCCCATCTTCCCGAGGCGAGGCTGGTCCTAATAGGCTTTTTCAGTGCCAAGGCAGGTCACTCAAATCACCTTCTCTAATTAAGCCTCCCACAAACTGTAGCGGTCTTTACCTGCAGCTGTGTGGTCTCCAATAGGGCAAAACTCTTTCCTGCCATAGCAACATCAATTAAAAAAAAATAATAAAATCAATGAGATCTCTACCTGGCAACCAAAATCTCCACTGATCCACGGCAGTAAGGGCTGGATGCGATTGCGCATGATCTGGGAAGGCCTGAGACAGGATCTGGGATTGCTGTGAAGGCACGTAGGTCAGTCACACTCCGTTCCATGTGTGTGATGCCAGCTTGTGAGGATTTTTAAGCAGTGTTTTACGGGTATGAATTAATTATGGCCACAACCCAGGCAGGTCAATGAGATAGAGAAAGGGACACATCCATTGCCTCTTTTGCGGAGGGGAGATGCTCAATGTCCCTAAGCCTAACTATTCCTACAGGGCAACTGTGGTCCCAGTGCCAGCTTCACCTCTTGGCTCTCCTCCCTCCTCCACCCTGTGCTTTGATTGTACTGACTGCCGGAGAAATGCATGGGATGCGAAGAGTCACGGGCTGTGGGTACCTCACTGGTATCTCCTGCATGGATAACTCTGTCTTGCTGTATAGCTTACGGTAGGGTCCAGAAAGCAGCATACAGAGAACAAAATCCCCTAATTTATTTGATACCCTAATAGAGTTGCTCCTTTAACCATGTGGCAGCGCCTTGGGCTTTGGTGTCACAGGCACTGGGTCCAAGGCAAGCTGTTCCAGCTGGGGACTGGCTGCAGCTCTTCCTCTGGCCATGGCCTTGCAGGTCAGCCCAGGGAGCCTTCGCACCTTTCTGCCTTGAGTCTTGGCTATCAGCAAAGACCCTGGTCCAGAGACAGCACATCAGCAGCTCTTCCCATCCTCTGTGGGCTTTGTCCTTGCTGGGGAGATGCAGATGTGGAGGGAGAGGTACCCTCTGGGCAGGATGGGCACAGCTGTACAGGTGCTGTCTGGAAGGCATCTGCTTGCCTTTCTAGGGGAGGGAAGAAGATAGCAAATGCCACCAAATTCCTGCTTTCTTGGCATTGAAGGAGCATTTGCCATTGCTGGTCACCTTTGTCAAATCAAAGGACAGTGCTGGTGCTGGAGCTGGCTGAGCTTCCAGGAGGGGAACGGAGCCAAGAACAGCCCTGGTTTCGTGTTGGGTCCTCCCTTCCAGCCCAGCAAACAGCCTCCAGCTCAGGCCATGGGAGATGGGAGGAAGAAAAGAGGACAGATTTATTCCATGAAATTAATGGAGTGACATTGGGTGTTAATAGCCTATTTACCAACATCTCCTCCTCTGTCTTTCACTTAGCCGGGGAAACTGCTTCCCACCCTCAGCTGTGCCCACTGTGTTTTCCCCCCTCTATTTGTTTCAGACTCCCAAGGAAGGGCCCCGTTCTAAGGGGAACAGGAGGGGAACCCCAGAGCCAGCTCCCCGCAACAAACCTGACTCATCTTACCTGAGGGTCTCAAGCCCACGTGCACTCACTCCCACCTCGTCTATACACACTGGCAGGAAAGATGAAGTTGAACAAACCATTTACACGCCAAGTGGATTAGCCAAATTGTGTTAAGCCCCCGCAGGGACGTCCTTGTTCACAGCCTTCATTTGATTTCTTTTTCAAAAGCCCACCAAGCTGAATGTGATTATGGTCTCTTAATCCTGCCCGCACGTGTCCACGTGGGGTTAATGCAGCGTAATAGATGCCCTTTACAAGTGCACACTGGTGACCATTCCTGCATGGCTAAACCCTCAAGCCCAGATGTTCAGCAGATGTAAACCTAAAGCACAGACTCTGAGTGCTACCGCCTGGCCAAAGAGCTGCTCTCACAGCTAAAATATAGAAGGGAAACTCCATCTTCCCAGGGCTGAGCAGGAAATCTGTGTCAGAAGCGAGAATCCCTGTTGGTAGCTCCAAGTCGGTTCAACTCCTGCAGCGCTGAACATCCTTGGCAGGTCCCGCCTGTGATCGGAAGGTATTTTTTCCTGGAGGTTAGGAAGTGGTACCCGATTCCCGGCTCCATCAGGAGTGCTGCCCTCCCAGTCTGATCCCCACCCAGCAGCATCTGCAAGCACCTGCCCAGGGGTGGCTCTGCTGATGGGCGGGTTTGCTTTTTAAAAAGAGTATCGCTTTCCTAAGGCAGAAGCTACAACCAAAGTGGCATTGCAGCCAAACAGCAAGACTGGAAATCCATAGAGCTGCTCAGCTGGTTATTGCAAAGCTCTACGGCTCTGCCCAGCCAGGCACGGGAGATTGTAAAACAGAGGGAGAGAGATTTACCTCGGTTGCCTTTTATAAATATGAAACCAAACTGATGCTACCTTCGGGAAGGGAGAGCTGCAAAAGCAGGTCCCCAGGTCCATCCTGTGCACCAGCCAGGATGCATCAGCCTGAAGAGAAATCCAGGCCTCGGCGCAGCAGGCTTTGCACACACTCAGCACATGCCCTAGCCAGAGCACCTCTCCCTGTTTTCACAGAAGAAACCACCCAATGCCTACACGGAATCAGTTTGCCACAGCAAGATTTGCAAGGTGCTCCATTTAGGGAGAGAAACCAGCCATGGTTCAGTCCTATTATCAGCAAGAAAAAAAAAAAAAAAATCAAAGACCTTCTTGTCTGGAGACAAGGGGGATGAAACCACGGGGGGTAATTTCCATAACTCTTTCAGCCAGCACTCAACACACAAACTCTCTTTTCTCAAAGTCAGACCGCCTGCCAGGGGAGCAAATCCATTCCCCTGGTATCTCAGAACTGTATCACATAATCCCCTTAATAAAGCAATCAAGTTCCAGATTAAAAACAGTTAGATTTCTACCCCGCTGAAAGGTTTTTTCCAGAACATCACTAGTAGGAAACCTCCTTAAAATGTGCTGCTATTTGCTGAACTGACCAAAAAATAAAAAAAAAAAACCACAACAAGTAAACGGTAAAACTGTTATTTCCCCATGGAAACTGTTGGTTTTGCCAGAACGATATTTTCCATTAAAAACGTTTTGCTGGAGAATTCCCAACAAGTCAGGCTGCCGCATCACTGATTTTAATCGAATACAGAAATTTTCGTTTCCCTTTGTTCTTAAACTTATATTCAGGAGAAGGGATGGTTACAGATCTGCCTGCCTCCTTCACCAGCAATGTAATGTCACCCACCAGGTGACATGTGCAAAGAAAGATAGCAATGAAAACCCGACATGGCTCTTGCTACTGCCAGCGCTCCCCAGGCAGTGGCATAATCTCTCACGAGGCTGCCTTGGCTCTCAGAGCCCCCTCAATCTCCAGCTGTTTTTTTGGAGATGCTCATTTTCCTAAGCATAGCTCTAACAGTGAGACTGTGCTGAATTCACAGATAATCAGTATCTAATTGGATTAGGAGCTGATAATATCTTTGACCTTTTTTAATGGCTTGCCTGGCCTGCTTTTCTGCAAGGCTGAGGCTTAATTTTAGGCAAGAGTTTTTTCCACAAGTGAAGCATGACCCTGTTAACCTCTGAATCAGAGAGGTGACCTTCCCTCTCCCCAGCTGCTGTGGAGCTGTTGGAGATGGCAATGCGCACGCAGGCTTTACACATCTGTGTACAAACAGAAGTCAGATTCAGGAACTAATTTTCAGTGAGAACCGGGCTGATGCAGAACTAAATCCTCATGCAGAAATAGTGAGTCAAAGGAGTGTGAAGGTCCTGCGAAATCAGTGTCCCTGCTGGTGTCAGCTGCACGAGTCATGTCCCCTCTTCACCAGTTCCTCCTCATGCACCGTGGGGAAAATGGATCGCCAGTGTGACAGAGGGGCCAGAGATCAAGACAGTGGGTGTTTGTGAGACAAAGGCACAGGGATGCTCGTATGGTCTTGTGATTATGTCTTGGACCAGCTCACCTAGTCCCATCATTGCAGCTAAGCATGTGCTCCCACACATGGGAGCAGGTTCCTACACTGGCCAAACACAGCTGAGAGCAGAGACGGTGTGTTTGAGCTACATCTAGCTCATACCCATCACAAACACACTGTGTGTGTGGACACAAAAATAAGATCACCACACCGCAGTCAGGCAGACATCTACACAGAGAGCCACACTCATTTGAGCACAGTCCATGGACACAAAAACCTTCCTCCTGCTTGCCACAAGGACGTGTGCGCGTCCACCCATCCCCTCCACCTGCCCGCCATACCCTCTTTCCTGGGGCTTAACCAGGCACTTGAGGTCTCCTGCTGCTCTTCATCACACTGCCCTCCTTCACCTGCTGCTTGTCATCCATCTCATGCACACACACACACACGCATATCAACACCATCCAGGTCACCGGGCACTGCAAAGTCCCTTGGTCTTTTCCCTTGTGAACACACACTTTCTTTTTCATATCCTCTCTTGGCTTGCACACCCAGTTTCTCCCTGCTGGTCTCACTCACACAAACCCCTCCACACATTCCATAAAAATCCCCTGGCCACAGCAAGGCCTCCAGACCAGCTTTCACCAACCTCTTCAGTAGGGATCTGACAGGCTGAATTTAGGGGCACTGGGATTTAAGGAGACACAGGGAGCAGGAGGGGAGGGAAGGCTGCCTGATGAACAGCAGATGTTGGTGATCATTGGATGGAGCTGTTAATTTAACTGGAGTTTATCGAATGGCAATTAGGTGGGGCCTCATTACTGTAGCCGAGTGGCACAAAGATGTGCTGTAAAAACCCAGGGAACAGGGATGTGCACCAGCAGAGTAACAGCACTGATGTGATGTTTAGGATCTGGAGCAGTAAATCCTCTCACTTGCCCAGAGGTCTTTCTCCTGGCTGGTGCTGGCCAGAGCTTGGGCACCTGAGCCCAGCTGCTGGGCTTGTCTCAAGGTGGGAGGCTGCAGATTCAGCAAGGGGTGGTGAACGTGTGTGCTCAGGGGAGCAGAGAATGGGAATGACGTGAAGGTCTGAAAATAGTGTCTGTAACGAGGTGGGGGTAACAGCCTGGGTAAGGCAGGTAGGTCTCCAGCTCAGCCAGGAACAGGGATGGAGGCAGGGCAAAGGTGTGGAGGGAGAGTTTGGAGCTCTGTAAAACACATCCAGGTGTCCCTACCTGCCAGGGGATGGGACAGAATGTCTTGGCACTTCAGACATGACATTACCCCAAAACAAGCAGTGCAGGATCCCAGCAGGGAAGGTTTCCATTTCATGTGATAGCCAGAGACCATGCATTTAACTGCTGCTCCTCCAGCAAGCTGAGGGTCGTGTCTCACACCTCTGCTGTGTGGGGTGGCCCTGATACTGTCGGGAAGGAAATTTGGTGTTCTGCTCCTGCTGAATGTGGGAATGAGCCCCACCAAGACCACTTGCTGAGAAAGGCCCAAAGCTGCCTGCATCAGCACAGCCTGAGCGTTTGGGGTGGCTGGACCAGTACAGAGAGGGCAAGGGAGCTTTACTACCTTGGCACAGCCCGACTTTAGCCTTGCAATGTCCAGTGCAAAGGAGAATCCAAGGGGAGGTTAGAGATAGCACAGAAAAGTCCTGAGCAGAGCTTGCTCCTAATGCAGGAGACAGTGGTACAAGCACACATGTGCACACAGACACAAAGACACTCACTCTCCTAATGATATTATTATATTTTGCTTCTGTCTTGGGGGAAAAATCAAATGATCCAAGTTCAAACACAAACAAAAAACTTCCGCTAATGAACAAATTGCCAAACTAGAGCGCAGCAGGGATTTGGAGGGTTAAAATGTTTGGGATTAATTAACTGATTAATTAAGCCCTCACATCAGCCTCCGTCCCAGAAGCCTTGCTATTGCAGGAGGGATGTACTGGGAGTGTGTGATCCTGTCAGCACGACACAGGAATGCTGGGGGGGAAGGTGCTCAGCAAGGGAATTTTACATATACTTTTGGGATTGTGGGGTTAAAGTGGGCTGTGCCCTGCAGACCTTGTGTGAGACACCCTCACACCTCTGCTCTGAGCAGAGTGACTGCGCATCGGGGCTGCTGCCTGCTTTGAGATATTAAAATAAAAACATGGTTTTCAAAAGCCAAAGGGATTTCTATGCCCTGTGGGCACGGGGCTTCCCTTTGCTGTCCCCTGCTGTGAACGTGACAGCAGCTGTGCTCTGCTCAGCAGCCCGTGATTCCCACTGCCTGCTTGTCCTGGAGGAAGGGAGTGGTGGGTGTTGTGGTGTGGTCTCAGAGGACAGTCGCTGTGGGGGCATTTTGCATGGGTCTCCAGCCCCTTATGAGTTTTTAATGTTCAAAATTGGGTGGGACCTTTAATTTCCATAAATGGCTAATCTTGCTGCATGGGGAAAAAAAAATCATGATGATTTTAGCTTCTTCTCCCATCATTCCCGACACACATAACCACCAAAGGAAACCTCTGCATGCCGTAAGGCCATCTGCCCAGTTCCCATATCCTGGCTTGGTAGAATGGCGGATCCACCAAGGTGGATCTGGTGGATCATCTGCATGCTGGGTACTAGTAAAGTCTTCAAGACTTGAAATGCTGCTGTACTTAGTGCTCCTAACACTTAAGCCATCTGGATCCCATGCTTTCCTCACATCAATGGATTCAGTGTCCAGAAGAGTACAAACAGCCTTTGTTCATTAACAATAAGACCGACCTGTCCTGGGCGCTTCCAGTGCAGTTCTATAAAGTTTGCCTGGGCAGATCTCTTGTACATCAAGAATAGTGTTGCAAGCCTTCATATGGAACAGGCTGCCCAGAGACGTTGTTGAGGCCCCATCCCTGGAGGTGTTTAAGGCCAGGCTGGACGTGGTCTTGGGCAACCTGGTCTAATGGGAGGTGTCCCTGCCTATGGCAGGGGGGTTGGAACTCGATGATGTTCGAAGTCCCTTCCAACCTAAACCATTCTATGATTCTATGATATCAGGATAAGAGAGCTAATAAAGAAAAAAACTCCTGTGGGCCTGCATATACAACAGGTCATTAGATGCTTGAGATGCACTGGGCATCTGTACGTAAAGCACAAGTGAAAAAGAAGGAGGGTGGTTACAGCAGTGAATAGAGCATGTCCAGGCTGATTAAAATAGCCTGCCTTGGAGGTGTCCTTCTGGGAGTGGATGACACTGGCTTAGCTCTGTCTCACATGTTTTTATTTTGCTGGGTGCAAGCACAGCAAGGGAAATGGCAACCGGAGCTCAGCCCACTGGTGCTCCATGACTTCACGCTATAAATAAGGCATCTAGCTATTGCACCCACCAAATTCTTCCCTGTCTTCCGGTCTATAACACTGCAGCATTTGGGCTATGTATAGCATTGGCCCCTTTGCAGTGTCTGGTATTTTCATTAAAGCCCTGACTCTCGGATTCTGTGATTACATGGGTGACTCTGATTTTTTTTTTCTAAGAAAAACAAACCTGTTAATAGCTCAAACGGCAGAAAACAAAATTTAAGATTAGAGTCCAAGTGTATCTAAATACAAGGAGTTGATCTATTTTGCTTAAGAATTTCTTGTGGAGAAAAACGTGGTTATCCCAACATCAAGATTCTTCTAAGTAAAATACTTTTGGACAGGTTTTTTATTTTCTGATCAGGAGAATCAAAGCAACAATACAAATCATTCCAGCTTGCAATTCCCAGGCTGAGCATCAGTCTTCATTTTAAAACGTGGCAAGAACACCCCCCTTCCCAAGTTACACTGCCACTGGGAAAGTAGAGATTTTTCTTGCTGGTGTTTTCACTATCCACATTCACTGTTTAGCTGCAATCTGCAGTTTGGAGATGGTTTTCTTTTGCTTTCCGACGTTTCAACTTTCCCTTCTGATTCCCCACAGAGACTGATTTGGAAATACCAAGATTTCTGGCAAGTGAAAGTTTCCATTCTTTTTTCCTGCCCAGCCAGGCTGAAGAGTCAGAGGGTAAAGAGAAGGAGCTCCAAGCTCCAGCCCAAATGTCCTGGTTTGCAGACTGCATATGAATGTTGAACTTTTGGTGCTGGCTGCCTTGAGTCTGTCCCAAGCGAGCTCCGTGAGTGCGCGGAGGTATCACGACAGCTCTCCCTGGGAGCTCTGCCTGCGAAACGGCTCGTTGCAATGGCGCAGTGCTGCTCTTTAGAAAAGAAACAATTTCTAGATTGCAAACCCCACAAGTGTCACTGTTCATACCAATCCTCACCTGCGACGGAGATAAAACCACGGACGGAAGAAATGTGCTGATCATCAAGGGGTAAAATAGGTGGCACAGGCTGTAAATTCTGCAGCATCTGCACTTGAGTTCAGGTGGGTTTACCTGGGAAGATGAGTCATTTCTGCTGCTCTCAGGATGGATCCTTCAGCAGCTGCGCTCACCTGGGGGCATGAGGCAGCTCTGCCACAGCGCATAGGCCTGAGCTCACCTGGGAAGAGACGAGACTTCTTATCACCATGCCTGGAACAGCAGCACCTCCTATATGCTTGGTCTTTCCATTCACTCCAGCTGTGCCTCTGAGGGTCCTCATAGTCCGCATAGGATCACTCCTGATTCTTTTTCTTCATGAGTTTACTGTGATTGCAGCAGTGCCTGGAGACCCCTGGGGAGATGCAGGCCCTATTGCTGGAGCCATTGTGTCTCTCCAGGGCACCAGACAGGTCAGGATCTAAGCAGACAAGATGGATGCACAGTGCAGCAAAAAGAAACACAGTGACTCCCGTTTCAGGGGCAGGAGAAATGGAGCAGAAAACAAGATTAAGGCCTGATCTCCTCCAGAAAGTTTTGCTGACGAAAGTTTGAGTGCATCCATGAACTGGCAAATTCCCTGGGTGTGAGTGAACCAGGCAGCAGGGTCAGGCCTCCTCTTTTGCAATGCCTGGCTTCGTCATCGTGGGGAAATATGTGAGTTCAGTACCCCCTGGGAGGGCACTGAGATGTGCAACCCGCTTTTGGTCCCTGCTGCTCCTAATCTGCAACTCTGGCTTCCCTGCCGCCTCCAGGAGGGCAGAGCTGGGGGTTTGCTGGTGCTGTGTGTGGGGTGCCCAGCCCCATGCAGGCAGTGTGGGTGCCACTCACTCTGAGGATGGGGTACTGGGGACAGGGCAGCTCTGCTCCTTCAGCGATCACGGGGACGCCAGCCAGGACAGCCTGGAGCGCTTGTTGGGGTGCCAGCCCTGTGGTGCCTCAGCACTGGGAGAAGGCGTGAAAGGAGGCAGCAGGCTGCAGCCAGCCATGAGCTGGAGATGTGAATTCAGCAAGTGACCTTTTTGATCTGTTTTTGGGTATGGCAGGACTTTACATGGGCTCTGAGATGCACCAGTCTGGCAAGAGGTCAGAGCAGTCTCCAGAGGATGCTCCAGGAGAAGGGGGCTGCACAACCACTGTCCATCCAAAGTCACCATCCGAGCCTTTGGGGAGTGGGGATGGGTGACAGCAGAGAGCCTGGGGTCAGGGCGTGCTGCGCCGCACAATTTGGGGAGAGGAGAAGGGGAGGAGAGCTGAGGAGCTGACGCAAAAGGATGCTGCTGTGAGTCAGAGGCAGGATGCTCTGAGCGCAGGGCTGAAGGCGGGGGGGGTGGGGGGGAGCTGCCAGCACAGCCTCCCGGCGCAGAGTGCTGACACTTCTTTTTGTTCAGCCTGACAGCAAGCACCTGGTGCCCCCACACGCGGAGCCGCCGGCCGCCCCCCGCCCGCAGCGTGCACGCAGGCACACACACGCGCTCGCGCGCAGCCCCGCAGGTTGGAATCAATGCAAACATATGCTGCCATTAATGTGAAAATCACTTCTGCAAACATGAGGGTCTCTCTATTCATGGCCTTCCCCTCTCCCTGCAGGGAGGAGGGGGGTCAAGTGCAGACCTTTTATTTGAAATCCCTGAAAGGGACAAGGGGGAGAGAGGGGGAGATGGATGAGGCTGACCGTGATAGGGAAAACGGGACAACAGCCCAGACTAACCTACGGGAGCTGCTGCCCTGCCATGAACTGTACTAAATCTGCAGCACTGCCTTCCATTCTCCCTGGCCAAACACCTCCCTGGTGCTGCCAGTTTTGACCTTGCCTATTGCTGATAAATGCAGGAGGAGCATGCGGGACTCAGGAGAATGGTGTCACCAAATGCCACAATGATGGGTGCTCATATAAGAGCTGAGGGGGCAAATTTCTGAGAGGGTAGCAAGCTCCCCTTTCACAGTTAAAACAGCGCTGATGAAGGGTGCTAGGTAGAGCAGTTTTGGCAGCCAGGGTGAGAGCACCCAGTCCCCTCCAAAAGCACAGCATATATTTTGGCCAGCCCTGATGTGCATGGGCTCTGTGCATTGAGCTGCACAGGGCTCAGGTCACATGAAGTCAATGGAGGCTGATATTCTGGAAGCTGCTCCTCTGCCACGCTGCAGCACTTCAGGGACGAGCAGGACTTGCTGCAGATGTTTACAGCAGAGCTCCCTCCTCTTTGGGCAAAGTGGCTTCTCTGATGTCCTCCTCTATTCCACTGGCCGCCTGCTGTGAAACACCCTGAGGTTCTTCACCCTGGCAGCGGCAGTGCCGACGTGGTGGGTGGGCAGGTTTGGTTCGCAAAATACAGGGGTCTGTAAAACAGCTGGAAGGGCCTCATGTGCATCTGAATGTGAAAGGGGGCACAGCTGACATTAGAAGAACCAAATGGAGTTTCTGGACCTCACAGTCATTTGTCAAAGGCTTTAGAGCAATGCTGTGAGATGTCACTAAGGTGCCTTGCCCCACTCTGCCTCCAGCTCCCCTCTGAGATGAGCTGTGTCCCTTGTCTGTCCTGTACAGAAACAGCTTTATGTCAGCGAACCTCTTCTATATATCTGCAAAATCCCTACTCTTTTTTGGGCTGTCCCTGGCTGCTGCTGTCATACAAAAAGTCTTCTACAAAGCTGTAGTTTCACTACATGGAAAAATGCCTTCTTTCTCTGCATCTTGTTTCTCAGCCCTAAGCTTTGCTTTAAGGGGGAACATTTTCCTGGCTCGTCTTTATGCCCATCTCAGACTCATCTCAAAGCACCTGGTACTTTATAGCATCTCCATTTTGTTTCCTTGCAATGTCTTAGCCCAAGCACGTGCGCTGAATTCCCCAGCATCTGGCCTTCGCTCATATCTATCTGTTGGAAGCTGAATGCATCTCTGATTTGGGAAATCAATCACACTTAATTGAAGGGTGATTGTTTTCACATACGAGCCTGCCACATCACTTTCATCTTTATCACATTCCCTTTCTCTCTGGGTTTTGTGTGACAAGATACTGCAGTGCAGGAGGGAAGAGGTCGCCGACCTTGGACCTGGATATAATTGAAAAAAGGAGGACAGCATCTCCTTTCTTTCCTCAGGTGGATCAGTTTGCATTTCCTTCAGCTGTCGGACCGAGCACGTGTGCATGAACTCAGAGCCATATTTAATCCAGTCTCGCACACAGCTGTGCTGCGATGCCATGCCGCAGAGCGAGCTGGCACCCAGCACGGCTGGTGGCTCTTGCAGGGCTATGGAGAAGGTGTCTCCCCTCTGTGCATCACTGCAGGGAAAGGGGAGCAATACAACATGGGATCTGACATGTGGCAGAGTGTTTTGGGTGCCCAGTGTCTCTGGGTGACTCCAGGCATCTTGAAGAGCAGCCTCAGGGAGATCAGCCTGGCTTTTTAATGAGTTTTTGGGCAGGTCACTTTTCTGTTCTCTCTTGCTCTTTGCCTGGTCACACTGGAGACTGTCTTGCACCAGGACTCAGTCTTTTTTTACTGGACCATTATGATGCACAGCAAGGCTCTGATTTCCTCCAAGAGCTCCCATAACATAGACGGTGCGTGAGCAATCCCTCCCGGTGGGCCCCTGCAAGGACTTGTGTCCAAGTCCAGTCCCCTGTGGCCACGTGTCTTGTCACCCTGCTGGGATGTACCAGTCTGAAGTGTTGATAAGCTCTCAACACACAGAGATGTCTTCTCATCTGTACCAGCGAGCTGAATCGTAAGCTGTTCCCCAGACTCCAGTTTGAAGGTCTCTATAGTATTGACTTTCTCGCACTTGGAAGTGCCTCATTTATCTTATGCTCTGCATTTGTCTTTCCTGCCAGTGCAGTAGTAAGCGACTGAAGCTTGCTGCCAGCTTTTCTCCCTTAATGACACACCACATATGCAGACAAGGATCTGAATCAGATGTCTGGAGTTGGTCCCCTCTTCCTCACTTTGGAGAAACGTATCTGAACACACTATCCTCCCTTTGCAGTTTTTCTTGAGGTTTGGCAATGACACAGCCCCAATACCCCCAAAGGCTGTGATCCAAGGCATGTCCCCAAGTTTTGGACTCATCTGAAGGCTGATGGTGTCAAAAGAAGGCTCCTGCTGGCTCTGATGGTTCTCGGATGAGACAGCCCCAACTATCTCTGACTTCAGTTCTTTTCCATTGCGGTCAGATTTGTCCCTTCCAGATGTGGGGAGAGCCTTTCCCAGCAAAAACCCAATACAAACCTTCTCCCAGACAAAGTGTCTTTTCTAGATAACATGGAAGGAATTTAAGGTTCTTCTGGGTGTGAGACCGCATGGTGCCTGTTTTTTCTTAGGTACCTCCAGCGTGGGCCTCTCTTTCTGACAGGTGCTGATGACTTGCAGCCCAGGCAGACAGGGCTGAAAAGGGTAGGAGGGCTGGAGTTTGTGTGACGGAGTGGTGGGTTTCATTGATTTCTAAATAAAGCCTTCATCAAGACACAGAGCCTCACTTCCCTCCCAATTTTGTAAAGCTCTTGTCAATCTCTGACACAGCTGCCAGGGCAAAAAAAAAAGCTGCCGGCATCATTGTGAAGGCGTGTACAGAAACTGAGCAGCGGGTGGGGAGTTGGATGTCTTCCCTCTGCAGAGAGGAACCAGAGCCCAAGCCCAGGACAATACTGCGATGTACCCGCTGCCTGGCTTTCCCTCCGTGCCAAGTCACTCCGCTGTGCTTAGGATGCTCTGTGTCTGCTGGGCCTGCTCTTGCCCAGAGGGGATTTGTGTTTGAAACTTTGCAGTGTTGGTGTGGGTCACAAATGACCTTATGCAAAGTCACAGCAGAGCTGGGTAAGGAGGTGCATGATGTTCACCAAGGCCAGGGGTATGTGGGCAGAGCTCTGCCCAGGGCCAGGGATTGAATGAGGTCTCTGGGGTCCTCTTAGCAGGGTAGGAGATCACTGTCCTCTCCCAGATCTTCTTTCTGAAAGCTGCCAGGAGTGATTGTATGGAGTGGCAGGACAACCTTTTACTGCAAACTGTGCATCTTCAGTGTCTCGTAGGGTGGAGCCTTCCCCATCACCGTGGAAGGCGGTGGACTCGGTCCTCCCAAGGCTAGTGGAGGACACACCAGCTCCCTGCCCAGAAACTGCTATGTTCTGGAGCAGGAGGATGGAGCAATCAAGCCAAAAGCAATGATCCAAGCATTATGTGCCTCTTGCACAAAATTTTGATGAAAACATGAAAACAGATGGAACATTTGCAGGTTTTTATTAAAAAAACAAAGCCCAGAAATTTGAAGGCAATTTTGTCTTTGCTATTAGTCTTTTCAGGTTTTTTCCCTTCTTGGCAAAAAAACAGGTGATGACATTTTCCATGTCCCCAAAATTCCCCCACTGAGGATTAAATATAAAGTCTTCGGTACTGAGCAGGGCTGAGAGGTGGGAGAAACCCTTACCATTCCCTTGGCTCAGACCAAGAGGGACTGGAGAACACTTGCTGAGAGTCCGTCTCTCTCTGGCCAGCACCCAGAGGGAGAAGAACCTCTCCAGAGCACTCCAAATTGCCGCTGTGTCTCACCAAGATGGCATACCCTTGCCTTTGTGCGCATGAGCAGCATCTGCCATTTTAGCCTGTGCTCTGGGAGCTCAGGGTGGCCTGAGCAGCCCATGCCAGCTGGCAGAGGGAGTCACTGGGGCTTTCGGGGAGGCTGAGTCCCCTCTGAGCTGAGGGAAGGCAGAAATCACAGCAGGGGTGGTGGACAACAGGGTGCTTGGGGACATCGCTGGGAGAATGAGCATCCCTGAGGTGGCCAGAGCATCTTGTCCTCGGCAAGATCTCTGCCTGCAAAAGTCAAGACAGCGGAGCCAAACACCTCCAACCTCATCTGTCAGCAGGAATGGAGGAGTCCATGGCTTCCCTCCTCCTTCTTCTACTGGCATTCGATTCGGACATAGACCGAAAAAGGAGCTGTCGGTTAAAATAAGAGCTGCTTTTTCAGCTCCCAGAGGACCCCCATGATGTGACCTGCAAGGTGTTGCAATCCCTCTCTGCCACCGGCCTGCCTGGTTTTTGCCACACGTGCACACACCTTCCTCCCCCTTCCACTGTGCTTATCGCAAGCGTTTTGGTAGAACTGCCCTTGTCATATAAATCTAAACATAATTCTCTCTTTCCTGTTAAGCTAAAGAAAATAAACGTGTAGGGCTGTTACTGGAAGCCAAGCTGTAGGACTGCCCTAAATTCTCTTCTTATTGAGTCTGGGCTGAAAATCACTCAATTCTGCTGAGGACACACATCTATGCTTGCACACACAGGGAGGGAAGGCAGGAGGGGGGAGGGCGAAAGAGAGAGAGAGAGAGCGAGAGAGAGAGGACGCGGTGTGTATAAATATCTCCAGCTCTCTAGATAGTCGGCAGATTTATTCCGCTGCCAAGCCTGCAGAAAATTGACTTGTTTCATGGAGGCAGGCTATTGACACATTACCGCAAGGAGGGTTAGGAGAGAAAGCGGTGCGGCTGGCGCCCCTCTATTATACGATAATGTAATCAGCATTGTGGGAAATGACTGTGGGTAAAATGGCATCGCTGACATTTATATTAGAGGATATTGATGGCAGGAACTGTGACCACATCTATCGTACCTCCCGTTTGCCAGGATTGACACAGACGGCTCTTGTTGGCTGGATTTCCTCTCTCTCTCTCTCTCTCTCTCTCTCTCTCCTTCCTCTTAGCTCTGTTGCTCGCTGCTGTCACTGCAGATAGATAATTGAAAAATGGATCTCACCTTTCCAGCAAACAGGAGTGGTTCAGGCAATTACTGCAGAGGTTATCTACTCAATCTCGAGGCCTCGTCTCCGAGAGAGATTCAGAGGAAATTGGATTTTACATGGATGTTTTATTCTGCAAGGGCTTTAGTATAAATAGAGGCAAGGAGACACCAGCAGACTGTACGGCTGGGAATCACATGCAGAGGGGTAGAGTGGGGTTTTGACAAGGGGCCTTGGCTGTAGATGTGGTGGTAATACCATGCTGTGGCCCTCTGCAGAACTTCTGGTCTCGATTTGTTTGTTTTGAGGTTCCTGTTGGGGTCTTTTCATGGTTTGGTGTTTTGCTTTTTTTGTTTTTTAGGGTGGAGGCTAAAAGATACTACCCCCACCCACAGCCACCTGGCTACGTTTTGCCCCTGGAGTCTGAAAAGAAAAGGGAGTTTTCTCAAAGGAAATACAGGCAAACAGATGGCAAAATGCGCTGAAGATGAGAGGGCAGAGGAGAGCGAGATGTACTAAAAGAGCTCTGGAAACTGTCCGGCTCTTAAAGGAGGGGGATTGGTCCTGGGGAGGGGATATTACTCAAAGGCCTATTTCCCATAAGCATCCTTGAAGATCATTAGGCCTTGAAGTGCCTGGCTGTATGAGAGGCAAAAATATACCCACGATCCTTTAGCATGGGCTGCAATGCCAGGCTTTGGGCTGTGCTTGGTGGGAATCCAGCCCTTGAAAGCAATTTGCAGCTGGTATCCTTGTCCTCAGAAACTGCTGAGCCAGGGAGGCCAGAAAAGGACCTTGAGGGTCTTGGTGGACCTTGACAGTTTGGTTTGGCAGGAGGAGACAGCTCCAGCGGTTTGGAGCACACGTGTACATGCACGTACATGCGGTGTGCATTGCACCTGGCCTCTGCTTCAAAACATTCATAGGAATTCTCTGGAAATCTGGTCTTGCAAACAACAGGGCATTATTGTTATTGTTGTAGGACTTTTAAAGTTCTTTTGCATGGACAAATAAGATATGTTGCTGTCTAGGGCTGTTGGTACAGCACCTTTCAGCAGCACAGAATTCACTTTTAAATGAAATTGTAAAGAGAAAAAATTGGAAAGGGTTTCTGTGAGTGGCTTCGCAAGCCTGGTGGCTGAGACAGTTTTGTCTGGAGGAGTCTGGGTCATGCAGCCCATCCCCACTGCTGCTCAGTGAGCACAGAGGAAGGCTGTGGGGTGGCCCACAGAAAGGCTCAGCAGATGTACTGGATCATTGGCCACTTTCCCGAGAAAGGGCAAAGCTGGTTTCCCACTTGGGAAATTCACCCATTCTTTCATAGGTAGTATATAACATGTGGGGTGCTTGCACATGTGGGTAAATACTCATGCACATGGGTAAGAGCAAAGCGCCCTCGTGCCATCTAATCGGTTTTACTCCCAGCCAGGGCACGATGCGTAGGGACACAGCTGTGCACTAACAGCCCTTAAACTGTTATCCCAGATGGAAGCAGTGGGGCTGGTTTTGCAGGAGAAGAAATTCAACACAGCACCAGTCTCATCAGCCCCTCCGCTGTCCCCAGCAGAGACCCGTGCCCAGTCCGTGGGTCTCCACACCCTGCCATGCTCTGCAGTCCTGCTGTCCATCACTAGCTTTTTCGCACTCTCCTCTGCCTGTCCCCTGATGTCAGTGCTAGAGGTGCTCATCTCTCTTGCTGATCAAATCATTCCTGACATGCACAGCGGCAGCCTCTTCCTTGCTGAAAGTCTGCCTCCAGGGTCCTAGGTGAGGTCCTGCTCTCTCTTCCCCAGGCAGCGAGAAGGCGGAGATGGGGGAGGGCGTCAAGAAGGGCTAGAACAGGCTCCCTCACCCCTCACCCCTCTTCTCCCCATGATACTGAAAGCCAGAGGACCCCTACAGCTGATTGCCTCTTCTGGCGGTGAATGCAGGGCTGGAGATGAAGACAGACGGCTTCGAATGAGCAACAAAGCCCACATTTTCAAGCGAAAGAGGAGTTGAGTTGCTGGAGCTCAAATCTAAGGCAGGGGTGGCAGTTACATTCCGCAAGATCCCTCAATGTGGGAGGGATGTCTTCTGAGAAGCCAAACACAGGTGATGCAGCTGATCTTTAGCCGAAATCTCACAGCACCAGTCTCGCAGGCTGGGAAGGGGAGACCAGGCCAGGCCAGGTAAGGCTTTGTGCTTGCCCTCCTTCTGCATCAGCCCTGGGCTTCCACTGGTGGCCACAAGAAAAGGCCTGGCCTCCTGCATTGGGACCCCAAAGCAAGTCATCCAGGTTCAGTAGAAAGAGGTGGCCAAGCTCTCTGAAAGTGGCTCAATTAAGAAAAAAAAGAAAAAATCATGCACAGGATGAAGCCTGTAGAGTTCAAATTTTCATCTTGCTTTTGCACATCTTTTTCAAGTAAAGGGAATACTGAGTTTCTATGGTATGACCAAAAACTGCACTCCCTGCAGAATGACAAGAATCTGCTTTTTGAGCTGCAAATGATAGACTGAAAGAGGGTGAGGAGTCCAGGCATGAGGAAGAACTGTTTTAAAAAAACAGCAGCAAAAATTTTCAGATCACAGTGAAATAACACATGGGCTTCATTTCCTTCTGAAATTTTTCATTTAAAGAAAAAGGCTGAAACGCTGCTGAAATGACATTTTTGACAAAGTGCCATTTTTCAGCATGACCTCTCGGACCCACTCACACCAGTGCTGCTAACTAGTTCTGCGTTCATCAAAGCCTGCAGGAGCGAAGGGCAGCACACCGTGGGCTGATGAGCAGAAGTGCTTTGCCTTTTTCTCTGCCAGTGCCTCGTGCGTCTAAGTCCCAGAACAGCTTCCACTGGAGATGTTCAAGCTGGTCTAGTGGTGTCTGTGACTTCCACAAGGCCACAAAAGAGAAGGTGGTGGTTTGAAGAGGCTTCATAGTCATCAAGAACCTGCTCTTGTGGATGAGATTTACTCCTGGGGACAGCTTGCTCCTGACAGGCTTGTACCAACACAGCTCTGGAAGGGGAACATGGTTTTCAAAAGCCAGGGAACCTTCCGTCTCCAAGCTGCAGGTCTCAGTGGACAAGCCCAAGTTAGCCCATGAAGAAATGCCTCCTGCAGGATGCCAGGGCAGGAGTTAGGGTGTGCTGAGTAACATAGAGAAGACAGCAAGGCTTCTGCCTTCCCTGTTTTCTGAATCAGGAGCGATGGGTGCCCAGGGTGGGGTGCGAGACCACACTGCTGCCACAGCCAAAGTTCTTTGTGGTGGACCTCAGTAGGTTCTGAACACCACAAAAAGTCCCCTAATACATCTAAAAGCCTAGCCATTGAGCTGAGTGTGCTGGTACATTGTCTTCCCTATAACCCCTGTAATTGCCCTGAATATAGTACTTGCTTTCATTGCTTGGCCTAGATTGCTGTGGACTGTTATTGCATACTCATAAATAGCTGCTGTGTTCCACCTTGGAGGAGACTGCGCTCCACAAAAGTGGTGAGGAGGTTTTGCTGCTGTCTAAATAAGCTTTCCTGAAGTAGGATAGATGCCATGAGACTTAATCACCTTTAAAAGCTTCAAGCTCCTTGGATGGAGGAGTACAATATTATTTTATTAGCATTACCACAATTGTTAGCAGTATTACTAATATCAATCTTATTATAGTAATAATATCTGGTCAGGATCAAAAACGATGAAGCTTGACTAGCTGGCCAAAGTGCTGGGTCTCAGGCCACATGTCAAAGGTTTGCCCAGTGGGCACCTAGCGATAGCCCACCAACAATCCCAGCCCCACTGGAGGAGACGAAATAAGCCCTGGAGATCCTGTACAATGCAAGACACAAGTATGTTGTTCCTTCAGAGTTCGTTTTCCCCAGCACTAACCTGCTGCTGTGAGATCTCCACCCTGGATCAGGGTCCCCCCTGTGTCTCCAGCCCCAGAGCGTAAAGAACTGCTTCCGAATTGCTCCCAGCTAAATGCGCTCACAGACACAGCACTGGTGAGCTCGGGTGCACATGTCCAGCAGACAAGGAATGGCTGAGTGCTCCCATCAGCAACTGTCCCCAGCACTGGTCATTGGGGCCCGTATGAGGCACAGAGCTGCTGCAGCCTGAGGACCCAGGAGATCATGAGGGAGAGATCAGGGCTTGGGATGTCCTCTGAGCAAATGGATGGAGAAATGCTAACCCTTCCTGCTCCCTCCTATACTTGCAGATGCATTTGCTCAGCTGCAGAGTGAACCACATCCACCTGCAGCCCTGTTTTGGGGACATTAAAAAGGTCCTGTGCTTTGCTCTGTTCATGTTTAACCTCTCCCCATGTCCTTGCCCTGGCCATGCCACCTTCCACTCCTGACCAGAGCATCTTTCCAGCTTTGCTTTCCTTCCCACCTCTCCTGGTATCCATTACATCCACCACGGGGGCGGGAGGAAGGTGGGAAGGATTCGTGGCATTGATCAATAACTCTTTCCTGCCCAGCCAGGAACCCAACCCGCCCAACTTTATTGCTGCAACCAGATCCCGGCTCGAGGGATGTTACGACAACCCGCCTGGGCCGCGGGGGCCAGAAGAACAAATACCTCCCTAACAGGCGTGACTTCAGCCCGCACATGCCCCGCTCCCCGGATGGCTCCTCTGACAGAGGAAGCCCCCGCGAGGATTTACATGTCCCAACTACTTCCTGAAATCGCCACTCCTGCTCGTTATCTCGCCCTCCCATCACCTGCACCAGTACGGATCCTCTTTGAAGGGAAAGAAGAGCCCTGAGAAGGAAGAGGAGGAGGTGTGCGAGTCCGGGTGAGCTGGCTGCGGGGCTGGGGGATGGCGACGGACCCCAGCCATGAAATATCTGAGCACCCTGGCCAAGCCTTTTTACTACCTGCAATGGAAAATGAATGCCAGCTGCAAATCAGGGATTTCAACAGCCTCTCTGAAGGCACGTCAAACATTTTATGGCTGGAAATACATTGAGGGTTTATTATGGGCTGCCCACAGATCTTTCCTGCATGCATGCAGTGGCCAGACCTTGTTCCCACCCTGCCTTCAGATGGGGAGGGGTCCCCACAAATTGATCGGTTTTCGGATGGCAAATTGATTGGTTCCATCTGCTGCTTCTCTGCTTTCCGGCTCCTGAGCGAGGATTTAACCTCATGTTGAGACAGGCTGGAAGCTGATTCGGAGGGCAGCCCGGGCCTGCAGTGGGATGCAGCATATGTTGCAGACCTGTCAAATGTCACAAACAGCAACACTCACCCTGCAGTTTCCTCCACAGCAGGACTGGGCTTCCCCCTTCCCAGCACTGTGCCCCAACCTCCCCATTCTCCAGCACCCAACACATGCAAACCCCACACCTTCATGAGAGGAGCACCCCGATCATCCGGTCCCATGCTTGGGTCTTGGGAAAGCGGGCACAGTAATGGGGGCCAGACCTCCTAGAGATGGGAAACTGCTGCAACCAGGACATAGCAACACAGCTTTGCGAACCAGCACGCAAGCTCTCCAGGAGCCTGGGCACACCGGCTGTTGGAGCAAATGTCTCTCGGCTTAACTGCTAGATGTGCTACAGCCATGTCTTCATTGCATCATGTCCTCTCCCAGATTAACTGGGGCTTAACTTTGCAGCAGAGCAGTCAAAACAGGGGGGACCAGCTATACCGAGCAGTGCAAAGAAAGGCAGCAAGGGGATAACGGTCTTCTTTCATGGCTTGAGCTCTTTCTCACAGAGAAGGTGTTACTTTGGATCTCTCCTCTTCCCAAGCACTTACCTTCCTAAAGCATGTCTTAACTTCATATCTTTGGGGCCTCCTCCCTTCTGTCAAAATTACTTGAAACTGTTCAACTGTTTCAAAAGTCATTGAGGAGGAGACAGGCAGGCATAGATGCAAACAGGGGGACCAAATCTTTCTTCCATAGGAAACCCCAAGCTAAATGACAAAACTGCAGCCCTTTGGGCAGCAACCATAAATCACAGACACCAGACCTGGTGACAAAAGCATTGAGCTTGGAGGAATGAGATGTATTGCTAGCCAGTGGGACAGACCTGCTACCAAAGTCTCTGGCAGATGGCTATACCTCTCTACATGTACTGTATACATAAGACCATATACCTGGCTGTTCCCAGCAAGGCTTCTTGAAGGCACCCTCTCCACGTGCTTGCCAAAATGGTAACGTAGCCCTCTTACCTTGCAATGAAACAAAAGATTCCCTTAGAAAAGCAGATGCAGTTGATGCTCTTGCTGTTGATCTACACTTCTTGCTGCACCTCACTCCTGCTTGCCCCACCATGACTTGGTGGGGTTGTGGACGCCGCGGCATGCTAGCCTGGATGCTAAGAGACTTACTGGGCAATGACACTCAATCCAACCCTCCTTATTAACGCACCCTGCTGGATATTGCCAGTCTTCACTCTTTGCTCGGCTGCCAACCATGTCATTAGCATCGGTAGCTCCTTGCCCATCCTCCTGTCCAACCTCCTGGTGGGTCTCCCCACTTTGCTCCCATCTCAGGTTGCTTAAAGGATCTTTTTTGTCCCTGCTTGAGAAGCAGATCCACGTACCACACACCCCCCAATCATCCGGGTCCTTCTGTTCAGCCGCTTGTTTAATAGCTCCTTTTGATTTCTATTGATTGGTCTCCACTCTTCCTGTTGCACTCACACCACATTTTCAAGCTTTCTCCGTCAAAAAAACGTGACACGAAAATTTCCCTGCAGTGTCCTGGTGCAAAGAATTGGGGACTTGAAGACATGCAGAAAGTCATCAACACCAGTGATAAATCAGGAGAGCTGGGGATGTACATGGGGGAGGAGGAAGAATGAAGGAAGGAAAGGGGGAGAGGAATCGGAGTAAATCTGAGGAGCTGTGGGGAGGGACAGGGGACATGCTACCATGTCACCTCCTGAGGGAACATGGATGTGAGGTCTGAGTTAGAAGAATCACATTCCAAATGCAACCCGGGGGCAACGGGGCTGTAAATCAGTTCCTTCCCAGTGCTATACCAGCTGTCTTGGCCTGTGCCATGGCTGCCATCTTGCCCGACGCCATGGCAACCACCTTGGCCTGTGCCATGGCTGCCATCTTGGCCTGTGCCATGGCAGTCATCTTGACTGATCCACCCCAACTGGCCACTGAGTCTATGAGCACATCCCCCTGCCATTTCACATCTGAATTCACTGTGGGAGTGGCAAGTCCTTCATTAAACTCATGCTGTCCATGGCCTGGACGCCAAGGAAGGGCTGTAGCATCCCAGAGCGCCTTGGCTGCTTGCTTGGCAGCCGTTCTCCCTGGGCGTCTGCCTTGCCAAGAGAAGCAGCATCGTGGTGTCCGGCCGGGGGTCCCAGAATGGACACCCGTCCCCTCGTATTCTCCTGCTACCATCTGCTGGAAGGAATCAGCCTGTGCGCTCGTCCGCCACACAGAAACCCTGTTGGGAGCCATGTGGAAGACAGCACAAGGACTAGGGCAGAGCTGGGGTGAACCTGCCGCTCGCTGCCTTCCCACCCTGTGCTCAAGGGGACCAGGACGTGCAGGTCTTTCTCCTGGCATGTGACGTCCTGCATGTTGTTTTAAGGCTGCAGTTCCTGAGGGCTTCCTTGGCTCCGACACCGCTCTGCTCTACCATCTTGCGTAAGGCACTGATTTTGTCTGTACCTCAGTTTCTGTGCCGCCACTTAAAACACCAGCCCTTGATGCTGCTCAGTCCCCTCCATTTGACTTACTGTGACTGTAAACATTGTCCCTTCCTAGACATGTGCCATTAGCTTCACCATGCTCCCATCCCTGCTCCTCCCCACCATTCCCAAAACACTCCCCATCAAGCAGCGCTCCCCTACTGCAGAAACACAGCCATGCCTTGCATAGGGCATGCGGGCAGCTTGTCTCTGACTGGGGGGAAAAAAAACAGTGCCAAAAGCCAAAATACCAGCTCAATACGCTGTCCTGTGCAAGCTGGGCCGGGGACCAAAGACAGTCAGTACCAGGCTGGAAGCTTGTGTATTTTTGTTATGGGTTGTTGAACAAACCACACAGTTTTACCCTACAGGGTATCATAAATGAGCAATGAAAAAGCAGAGAAGTGAAAAGCAAAAGTATTTGCCTGCAAAAATATGCCACAAAGTAAATGAGTCAGAAGGATGTGGACTGCACTGTGCTGGGCCTGCTCTGTCTAAAAGCAATGCTTTTATAAGGTAGGGAAAGTGATTTAAGAGACTGCAGGTAAACATGGGCTCCCACGTACTGTTCTGGGGAAAAGTGGCAGAATAAATATGCAAATCCTTCTTATGTGACAGCCAGGATGGTGGAAATGATTATGAAATAGACCTGGAGAAGGCTGATTAATAATTTATCCTCAAATAGAAGTTAATTCTTGGCTGAGCAGCGAGGATAATAAGGCTGAGGAATCAATAAGAGCATTTACAACTCTGTAAAATGCGTTTACAAGTGCAAAAAGATGGGTTGCTTTGTGGCCATGCCTTGCATGGGCTAAGAGAGAGGGAAGGGAGAGCACACAGCAGTGACTGTGCAGCATCAGCCGCACAGACAAGTCTGGAGAGGGAGCTGGGCATCAGCAGCCACCAGTGGAGCCGAGGATCATCTCTGGATCAGTAGTACAACCTGAATGATCCTCTGTAGTTAACACATGCCCTGACAGCCCATGGAGGACACATTAATTAAACCCATTCACTTATGAAGGTTCCTATAATGAATGCAGTGTTGACAACGCAGTTCAGTGGTGCCTTCAGCCGGAATGTGACTGTCCTCAGGGACACAGAGGGGAAGTGACTGCCTGGGACACCGTGCTCTTGGGTGGCCCGTGCACATCTGGCCTAGCCAATCCACCTCTTCACCACCTCTGCACCACAGCACACATGGGTAGGGAACTCATCCTGCTCTCACAGAGAAAGAAGCAACCATCTCTTTGGTGTAAACTCTTAAAAATATGCACCTCAGATTTCAAATCATGTCCTCAGTAAGATCCATTGGGCAGCTGGAGGTCCATTGCTTGTCCATCTCATCTTCCCTGGGCAGCTGAGGAATGTCTGCTTGAACAGCAGCACTGCTCTGGGAAGCGGCAAAGCATTTTCATGTGGCCTGGCTCAGAGCCGGGAGCAGGTACCTCTGTCTTGATGCAGCTGAGAAGGATGGGGTCCCTCAGCTTGGCCTGAGATGCTGTGACCTTGGAAGGGACATGAACCCATGGCATGTAATTGTCACCGACGGCTTTGAGCCTGTGGCCCATGGGTTCCCAAAGAGTCCCTGAAAAGTGAGAAAGAAAAGTCAGTGGGGCTGCAAGTGACTAAAATCCACATTGCCCCTGGCAAGTTTTCCTTTGTGGTTTCCTCTGTAATTAGAGCAGTGACATTTTGGGGGAGCAGAGGGAGGTGAGAAGGCAGTTCCCACTGGGGATGTGCCTGATACTGAGACCCTCCCTGCCTTCGGCAGAGAGTGCAGATAATAGATTTGCACAGATTTCCTCATAGTGCTGTTCATCCCCTCAGGGCCTTTGGCAGACTGTCTCCAGCCCCCGGATGGCACGGTCTGTCCTAGCCGAATGGTTCGACAGAGGGAACATGGAGGGAGAAATGTGAGGCTGGAGGGACCCTGATAGATAGTCTTGCAAGACAGCTCTCCCCAAACCCTCCCAACAGATGGGTGTCCAACCTGCTTGTAAATACTGCCAGTGAAAGAGGCTCCATCCCTTCCTGACAGCTTGTTCCAGGGTTTGTGTGTGCTCAGAGTTGAAGGAGTTTCCTAACATCTGACCTAAATCATCTCTGCTTCAAATGGAGCCTTGCTCTCCTTGTCTTGTCCCCACGCTGAATATGGAGAGCAATCCATCCGTGTCCTTCTATAAAAACCTTATATACAGAAATATTTTTTACTTGCTGCTTTCTGGCCCTTTCTCTTTTGGACAAAATAAATCCAGTTCCTTCAATTTTCCTTCCAAGGTCAGACTTTCCAAAGCCTTTATCTTTGTTACAGTGTGATGCCAAGAACTGCGCACAGCCCTCTGGGTGTCCCACCTGCTGTGAGCGAAGTGGAATAGTGAGCTCCAGAGCGTAGTTCTGGTCTGCCCGCTCAAAGGGCATCTAGCAGGACTTCACGAGAAACAGAGAAGGGCTACAAGGGTGGTCAGAGGATTGACACTACCAAGCAAGAGCTGAGACTCTTCAACTGGTGCAAGACTAGAAGCAGGCTAGGTGATGGAGGTGAATGTTATTGAACAGGTAAATAAGGAATGACTGTTCACTGTTTCCTTCAATAAAAGAACCACGGCTGCCAAGTGAAAGCAGCAGGAGAACAAATGGAAAGAGAAATTCTTTGTGCTGTGTATAGCTAACCTGAGAGACTGCTTGCCTTGGGATATGTGGATGCTAGCTGTTTCAAGGGGTTCAAAAAGGAACTCCAAAAAATGCATGGGAAAAAAATCCACAAGAGCCACTGTTAAATACAAAGCCATAATGTTTGGCTGAGGAAGTCCCCCATCAGATTGCTGAAGACTGGAAAACTATTCTGGAGAAACATCATAGCACATTGACCCTCTTCTTACACATTAGGCATCCCCTCGGACACGGTGCAGGGCTGCCTGGACCTTAGATCTAACCTGATCAGGCCTTCGCCTGGTCTAGCTCACACTACGCCTCTGTTGAGCATGCCAGAACAGTTTGCTTTGGTGAACAACAGGCCTGCTAAAAAATGGGTTCAGCATTAGCTGTCGGAAAGGCACTTAGGCTGACTCAGTCATCTAGGCTGACTCAGTCATCTGACCAAACTTGGTCCCATTCAGGGGTTTGTTCTCTAGCCTAATAAACTGTGATCTTAAAACCATTGCTCAGCTAAAAGAGCATGCTGGGCTTATGTGGGACACTGGGGTGGGGAGAAGGTGACCTGTTTTGCAGCCTTGTGTGGCCACCGCTTTTTTCATGTCTCTGCCCCTGGACTTAAGGCAATTTACAGTAAGATTTCACACATCCCATCTCAGCCAGGCGTGAGATCAACTTACCGTCTGGAGCAAAGGTCAAGCATCCTGGTAGGGTGAGGTGCAAAGCAAAGCGGTGTCTTGGCCCATCTGAACTGGGCTGAAGCTGTCAGCAACCATGGCTTTTGTGTCTGTAATTTAAGCCTGAGCAGACACAAAGAGCCTAACTTTGTGAGGGAACTCTCATCCTTCCTCACTACTACCAAGTCTGGGGCTGGAGTACTCAAAAGCAGGAGACCCTTCCTAGTATTACAGTCCTCCTGGCACAGACTGGAAGATGCCTGCTGCAGGTGGAGGACACTCAAGGCTTTAGAGGGCCCTGGTTTGTGAACTGTTTATGTCTACAGCAGCTCCTTCCAGGGAACGGTGCAGACTGACTCACCACACAGCTCAGCTGGTGTGAGCAGCAGCTGGTGGGATCCAGAGCAGGGTAGCTGAGAAGAACACGAGTTATTTGCTCTGCCCTCCAGCCCCACGTGTGGCTGGTGGTTTCTCTGGTTCCTTCCTCATTAGGGACCATGGACGACTTTGTCCAGCGCTGAGCCAGGGCACAGGCTGTCTCCACGTCATCCAGCTACCCACATCTCCACTTACAGGGTGCTCAAAAACTTTGAGGGTGATGTTTCCTGCAGGAGAAAGCATGTAGCTACTCTTATAGAGGCTGGTGGCATTGGTAGAGAGGAGAGGGCCATTCCTTAGACTGAACAAGGCCCCAGCACATGAACTGAGAGGAAGGGTGAGCACAGACGTGGGTTTCCAAAGCTTTATTTATTTTTACAATCCTCCCTTTTCCCACCTCCCCCTCCAAGGCGTCTTGGAAGCCAGGACTGACACCTGCCAGGATGTGAGATGTCCAGACAAAATCAGAATGATCCTCTCCAAAGCTGGAGCAGAGGGGAACTGGCTTCAGCTCCTGCAGAGATCAAAGGGCTAGCTGGGTCTGGGGTTGGAGGGCTGCGTGATTCCCAGGTGCGGGGGACCGGCGAGGTGTCAGTCACGTCCCCCTGCACATGCTCCTGCAGACGCTCGGCATATGACTTTGGGGCAGCTGGTGGCAGCTAAACCTTGGCCCGCACACCCCCTTCCTTGAGAAGCATGACGGAAGGGATTAAGTGGCTTGTAAGGTGACACGGGGCTGATCAGCTCTCAGTGGCGTGGTGGGAGGGGAGATGCTGAAGTGGTTTTCCATCTCTGCCCTTGGTCTCCTGTCCAGTCGCTACCCAAGCCCAGAAGCCTGTCCTCACTGGAGCTGGAGGAACAGCAACTCCTATCCCTGCTACCTGCCATTCAGGCCTTACCTCTATGTACTTTGCTCTCAAGGAGGGCAAGATTTGTCCCTCCAGACTCTTCTCTGTGTCCCAAGCAGTGATGCTCCCACTGGGTTGCCTCCAGGAGCTGGAGGTGCAGAGGACATATGGGGGCAAGTAGATGCTGTTCAAGCACAGATGTGTCCATTGGATGGGAGAGGACTGAAGTCCCTCTGCACATCCCTGTCTCCTTCCTGTCCTTGCAGCCCTGTGGCAAGGCTTCAGCGTTACTCAGAAGAAGAGGAATCATCTGCAGCACAAAACTGCTCCTGCTTTCATCCGTCTGTGTCTGCCCCACTGCAGGGACACAGGAGTCAGATTTATCCCAACCAGCTCAGCTCACATGAGCAGATTAACCATCGCACACCCAGCACAGGGGACAGAGCTTCCCTGGGGGCTTGAGGATAGCCCTGGCCTGGCCATTAGGGAGGGAAATCTCTGAATGCAGCCCTCTCCTGAAGGTGTCAGCACTCTAATTTTGATCACCTCTTCCTTACCTTGGATCCGTTCTACCACAGTCATTTTCCCCCCACATGGCACACAGAAACGTGGTGGGACCCTACTGCCATCTGGGGACACCAAAGAAAGAGATGTGCCACACGGAGAGCTTTTTCTGCAAACACAAGTGGCTCCAGCATCCCCCTGCAATTCCTCCTCCAGCCACACTGCCCTATCCTTCTTCCTGCTCCCAGCCAGCCCCCTTGGCGGGCATTTCTGGATGACTCCTGTGCTCTGCACCAGACCAACGCTTGTACTCCCCCACTGCTGCTGGCAGACATAGGATGGCAGCACATGGGTCTTGCTGGCAGGGCCCTAACAGCCACAGGGAGTGGGATTAGCAGCTCCTGTGTTATCCCTTTATTTCCACATGCTCTGCCAGCCCTGTTATTCCTCTGCAGCCTTCCCACCCTCCAGGGACACCCAGACTTTCTGTAACACAAGATTCCTCTCATAGGGAGGCACCAGAGGGCAGGGAATAAATTTATGAGATTAGTTCATGTGACTGGTCAGGGCTGAGGCTGGACAGATTTTTTCCATCTAATTAGTTCACATCCTTGCACCACCTATGAACCCCACTGAGGTCAGGCCCTCTGCAACTAATGAGTGACTCTTCACTAGACTTGCAGAGTTTTACAGGCAGAAGAAACACTTTTGATTGTCTAGTCTTCTCTGCCGGCTTAGGGGCAGCTGCTGAGCTTTCCCCTTCCCAGGGCAGAAGACAGCACACATCAAGGTGCAGGTGATGTCAGGTCAGGTGGTGGAGCAATGAGTGAGACACAAGGCTGCCGCTGGCATGGAGACCATCTCCTGTGGTCCCCATGAGCTTTGTTTGCTGCTATGTCCCCCCTAGTCTCCCCCCCTGATTCAGGATGCTGTGCACCAGGCATGGCTGCATCAGTAGTAGGGGTCAAGAAGCAGGGGAGACACTTGGTGCTGTGAACAAGTGATATCCAGATGGGCTGCAGGGCAGGAGACGAGGCTGTGTACTTAATCCTTGAGGCTTGACAGCTTGGTGCTGCCCTGTGACAGAGGTTTCCCTTCATTGTGAGAGCCCATTGATGAAGCCTTAAACCAAACAGGGTGAAAAGCCTCATGACTGGCATCGGTAGTGGAAAAAAAAAGCATCTTTAAGTGGCATCGCTAGTGAAAAACCTGGCATGTCTAGTGGAAAAAATACAGGCCAGTTCGTCTGGAGAATAAAGCTCTGAGAGAGCTGCTCTATCTAAATATATATATATCTATCTCCATGAAGGTCCCGCAGCGGTCGCATCGCTGTCCTGGCAGAGGTGATGGAGGAGCAGGAGGGAGCGGGTGCAATACAGACCTGGCAACATTAGAGGGAGCTTTGGGAAGGGGTCTGGGAAGAGTCGGAAACAATAACTAGATGTAAATTACATTTTGTGAGTTTGTTTAAATAAGGGATCCAGTTTAATCCCATCGACTGTTTGCTTAGTGTACAGCTGAAAATTAGCATCAACAATTTTACGCACACTAATAAATTTAAGCCATTACTCTCTCCATCTGCAGCTTCATTCATATAGTTTAAGAATCAAAGCGATTTCCCTGTAAATTTCTAAGGCTCGGTAATTTACTCCAAAGAATGTAAATAGAAAGTGCCTGAAGGCCCAGAGCGATGGTCTTATAAGCCCTCCCTCCCCTTCCTCCTCTTCTCACCCAACTCAGGCGAAGGCGATACGAGGTGCCTGGCCTGGGGACCGAACGTGGATACCGGGCTGCGGTCCCCGACTGCCCGCTGGTGTTATCCTGTCGCTGGACACAGCACACGTCGGCTAGAGAAAGGGAGCCCTGCGCACTGGGACACTTGGCGTGGGTACAGCACCGTGCTCCGGGGCGGCTGCGAGGAAATCAATCATCCTTTATTGTTCTTTGCTCCTGCGGTCAGGGTGGAACATTCCTCCTAAAGAGAAACTTGTTATCCTCCCCGGCAGCGTCCCTGCCGAATTCCTGGCATCGGTGGCTATAAATAACCCCTCACCCCGGACATGCGAACAGCATGTGGGCAAAGCTCCCGGGGACTGCAGGCAGCACGGGGTCCATCCTGCACGCACACGGGGCCCTGCCATCAAACCGCTGGGAGAGCTTTCCAGCCGGCTGGGGAGGTTGTTTCCCCATTCTTAGCTTAAAAGCCAAGGCAAAAGAGGCAAAAGACTGCAAGGAAACCAGCTGGCTGGGTGTTCTCACTCCAGGGTTTTAGGTTTGGGCTGTCCAGCTGGGGCAGGGACAAAGTTGGGATAAAGATCTATATCTTAATGAGTTTTACAGTCTGAGGCCTTGAAACATGGTTGGAATTAAGATTAGAAAGTCTTGCCTTTTTTTTTTTTTTTTGAGAATTGCAGAAGTGTCCCATCCCAAGCCAGGATAAAAACCACCAAAAGTCATAGCAGCTCCCTTTCCATCCCCAGAACTGTGTGGTCAGAAACCTGGATGAATATTTTTTATGTGCCACTTTGAACCACTGGGTTTCAGTTTTCAACCTTTCACCAAACTATTTTACAATTTGAAATAAAAAGCTCATTTTAAGCAGAAAACAACTACTTTTTCATTGTAGAGCATGTAAATGGTTTCAAAATGTTTATACTTTTTTATAAAATAAGAAATATGTCTAAACCAGCCCATTGAATAGTTTGACTTCAGCAAATAAAGAGATACAGTTAATAAAACGCTATTCTGCTTAGGCAAGGCGTCTCTATTTAACAGTCAAGGAATTGGTGGGTTATGCAGGAGATCTGTGGCAGAGCACGGGGGTGTTTAGAGGAAACTGGGGGGTGGCAGGCTAAAGTGCAATGGATGCTGCACAAAGATACAGCAAGAAACAGCTTTCTAGCAGAAAATCCGTGTTTATAAATGAAAAACATTTAGCTACATAAGAACTGAAACTCTGGGATTTGGACTGGCATTGGGACTACTATTTTTGCATGCTTATATAGCATCAAGTGCAATAAAGAGCTGGCCAGAGCTCTGCAGAGTGCAGAAGTCTGCAAAATCCAGAGAGGAGAAGGAAGGCTGAGAGTTCCAGATGTGCAGCACTTAATTAGAAACGTCCATTGCATTCCCTCTCTCCTTTCACTGATTTCAAAACTATCTGCAAAGGAAAGTCTTCAAGGAACACTCATTTCAGATAAGATTAATTAATTTCATTTTAATGTTAAGGTTTAAAACCATCATACTTTTAAAATGTTAAAACAAAAAAGTTGTGTCTAAACACCAAGCATAGTAATTTTTGAAAATATAGAAATGAGGTCATTAAACATTGACCAAACTTTTCCTCCGGATTTTCTTCCAAACAGAAATCCTGGTAAAGTGAGGCAAATCTTTTCAATGTTGGAAGAATGGTCCATTCTGATCAAAAGTTGTCAAGCAGAAATTTTTTTAGCCATCTTGCTCTAGGGCTGAATTTTTGGTCCCTTCTGAGCTATGTCACAGAGGAAGATGGAAGCTCATTGTGTTTCATATGAACAGATCTCATCGGGGACATCCCGGCACACTGGTCTCTCATAAACAAAAGCATCAAGTTGTTGCATTGTCACTGAAATTGAGAGAAGCTGGGTTGTTCCCAGAGGCCATGGGCACCACAAACCAGGTGAATATTGGTGAAAACGAAGTCCTGCAGGTAGGGCAGAGTGGAAATGTTTTTGATAGTGTTCAAAATAGATAATAAACACTGTGCTTTCTGCTGGGTAGAAAAAGAGGAGATGGGCAGGGATGAGAGGAAGTCAGAAATCCAAATGGGAAATGAGATGCAAACACCGTGCAAAAGCCAGTGAGAGAAAAGCAATGTTGGTCAGGGTGTGTGTCCATATGGAAATGTCCATGTGAAAAAGAAAAGGTGATGAATGACTCTATGGGATGATGGTGGAACAGGATGCATGACTTCTAAAACTGACAGACGATCACTGCCTGAAGACAGGAGTCCAGAAATGGGTATAATGAACAGAAGAGAGGACCTTGACCAACCCAAAATCTTTGCCCAAGACAGCCAATATGCAGGCCCAAGGGCACCCAGAGGGAACAGTGCTGTGACTCAGGGGTCTGGAGAATGTGGCAAGAGGACCTGCAGGAGCTGTGGTCTTTCCAAATCGTGTGTATGGACTTATGAATCCAAAAGATTAGTGATAGAGAAGGAGAACTACCATCAGCCAGTGGATTACTTTGGGGCCAGATTAAGCAGCTGGTTTGGGATCCAGATGTAATTTACCAGTTGACTCTACAGACCTGGACCTAACCTCCATTCACAGTATCCTCATTGTCCATACCAGGCTTGGCTTCAGTTGTCCAGACCCTGACCCCACGGCAGCTAAACTCAAGGTTACTCCCCTGAAGACAACAGCCCAGGCCAGTAGTGCAGCCAGCAGGCTTTTGGACAGGTTACACTGGCTGTGGATCCAACCAGCCAGAGTTGGGACATCTTTGCAGACCACAAAGGATTGATCCACACTAGAGATAAGACCTTGGTGGTTGGATCGCGCTACCACCTTCCTCACCACTGCCATCACCCGCAGCCTGTGGCTAATCCTACAAACATACTTCCTCTCTTCAGGCAATAAATTGCAGGCGCTGGGGAACAAAGCGAATGTCGGGGTGATGTGAACCCCTCCATCAAAGTCTAAGTTTGATGCATCCTCTGTTTTTCCAGCACCTCATTTTCCCTTCCTGTGTACCAGTTAATAGAGTTGTTACCCTGTTAGTTTAAAGGGCTGCTCGAATCCTATTAGAATATTAAATTATCTGGTATTGTGCTGCTGGCAAGAGCCAGCACAGAGGGCTGTATGTTAGCTTGACAGATAAGCTGTCAGTCTCTTAAGTTAGCTACATTTAAAAGCTAACGTCTTTGTTAGATCAGAGGGGAACAGCAGGGTGAAGCAATCGGCGAGGGGATGTTCCTCCTCACCTGCCAGCGTTGTTGTGCTCCATCAGGTGGCATGGACCAGTCGCTCCAGTCTTCCTGCAGATGGGTTTGGGAATACATTCTCCTCCAGCCTCATCTTCAGGTGGTGCTTTCCTTCCCTGCTTCTGTGGCGGAGATGGAAGCCCCACCACTCTGCCCTTCTCCTAGAACAGGATGTTGCCTGGGTCTCTTTGAAAAGCCAAGGTGAGGAGCGGGGAAGGTATGAAAGGGAAGGACCACAAGAAGCCCCTCAACCAAGCTAGAGAAGGGACTCTCCTCACACCTGTCAGGTGGACAGACACTAGCCTGGCCAGATGTTCCCTATTTCCATACTAAGCTTCTCCAGGAGCAAGAAAGGTTTTAGACTGACCCTAGGGAAGACACTGGAAGTGCCTGTCTTGCTTAGGGTGACTTGTGAACATACATCTCTGTCCTGGAGGGGACAGGTGAGGCACAACATCTACCCCCACTCCTATCAAGGCCATGGCAGCAAGCGAGGCATAGGGGCCGGGGTGATATGAATCTGGCCCAGATGTGCTCCCACCTGGCTGCAGAAGCAAAGCAGCTGCACTGCCTCAGTGCGGGATGTCCTTATCACTTCTGGAGAGAGGAGGCTGAACGAGCTCGGCTTGTTTAGCCCAGCACGACACCCGCTGAGAGGGGATCTGATTGCTGTCCATAAATACGTCAACAGGGCTAACAGCAGGGAAGAGCCGCTGAAGCTAAAAGAGGACACTGGCATTGGAGCAAACAGGGCTAAAGCAGAAGGAAAGAAATGTAAGCTGGAAATTAGTGGCAGATTTGTAACCATCAGAGCAAAGAGAGGCTGGAATAGGCATCCCACGGGGCCAGAGTGGGCCAAAGTCAATGTTTCTGTAAGACAGAGCCTGCTCAGTCCATGAAAGTGCTGCTGTGCTGGATGCGTTCAAAGCAATAGTCCCCGGCCCCAGTAATGTTTCCTATGCAAGTCAGGCACTGCTGGTGAGAAGCCCCTTTCCTTGGCTTGTGTCTCTCTCTCAGTGGAGGTGCTGGCACTGGGAGGCCCCCTTTCTCAACCAGGTGGACCAGCTTCTCTGCTGCAATGTCCTCCAGCTCCCATACCCCAAAGGGCAGCTGAATGTTCAGCTTTCCACACCAGGTCCAACCCATCCAAGACAAGCTGTGCCCATTCTCTGTGCTAGCAGGAGCATGCAGAGGTATCATTTAGTACAGCAAGCTTGGGTGAATCGAGCACAGCAACGTTATCCCGGCCGCCCACCCTGTCTCTCCTGGAGGGATCAGCCGTGGAGCAGTCAGCAGAAGGCACTAACAGCATGACCCACTGCTGAAGGTGAATTTGCAGACTGATGACTGGGGTGGCAGTGGTGGAGGTCATGTTCCCTTCTGCCCTTTCTGCTCCAAGAGTAGCAATGCCCAGCAGAAGGGCAGGGCAGCCAGCAAGGGAGAGCAAAGGCCAACCCAAATGCTGCAGGCCAAGGTCAGATGGCAGACATGCCGTACCCCTAACCATTTGACTGACCTCAGCCCCAAAGCTGGCCCTTTTCACTGCAGCGCCTGGATGGCTGTATATTTGCTCCTGAAGTGCCACAGCTTAAAACCCAGCACCAATACTGTCTGCTGACTTCCCTCCGTGCGGATGCAGCGGTGGCTAAAACTTGTGGTGCATTACCGAGGTGGCTCCGGGCTGGATATGTGATGTGTTCAGCTGTCCCGGCTGCGGAGGGCAGCAACATCTGGGAGAGCATGAGGGAATGGCTGCGAATTGATGTATCACACATGCCTCCCATTTGTGTCGGGAGCTCGAGTGCACCATGCTGACAGAGCCTGACGGGTTCGGGCTGCAGCCAGCCAGCTGGAGCCCGGGGAGAGCAAACTGACAGGTTCCAGCCATCAGCTGGGCACAAGGAGCCTGGATCTGGTCCAGTTTCTGTCCGGCCCTGGAGCTGGGCTAACCGTCAGCTCTGCTGGAGGCCCTGCGATATGAGCGGCTCGGGTGGTGTTTGGATCTCATGGGGATTTGGAGTGGGCAGTGCAAGCTCATCAGGTTTGTGCTGGGTGACCTGCTTTGCCCCAGGCTAGATGTGAGCTGTGTGACCGGCCATGTAGCTTCCCCGGACCCTGCTATCAGCTTGGGCCAGACATCCCTTTTCTCCTCTACACCCAGTGCAGCTCGTGTTTTATGAGGAATTGAATTTAGTTACGTGGTTCATTGACTCTGTGCCCTGGAATTCCCTCGCCCCAAGCGCCTCCTCCCTCCAGCACGTGCTGGGAATCTGCTCTGAAGCAAATCCCCTCTGATATCTGCTAATCCTTTCTGTCTCACTCCATCCCACCGTGCCCCGAGCTGATACTGCTCTCCCCTCAAGGGAACAGACCCTTTCCCAGCGACCTGTTTAACAGGAGCTGCTGCAGCCTTCTGCAGTCAAACACATGCTCAGCAATGTGCTGTCCTCTCCTAACTGGCTACTGGTACTGATTTTGGCTGATGACAACTGGAACCATAATTGACATCCATAACACTCCTCTCCAAACAAGTTCCCAGGCAGCAGCAAACCCTGAAAGCTGAGAGCGGCGCTTCCCCTGAGCTTGATGCCATCCATGAAGTTTAGATCCTTGTGCAAACATCTCCTGAAGAGAAAGCCACCCCTACACCCACAGCAGCTTCATCACCTTCTCGGCCACCTTTCCCGATGACAAATCGCTGTTTCACGCAGACTCATGACTGAGAGACCGGTGCTGGGCGGTGGTGCTTTCCCCAGCGAATGCTGTGACAGCGGCTCTGAGGCAGGCAGGGGAGGGACACAGCCCTGGCCCCTCTCCTGGTCCTCTCTCCTGGTGACGGTGTTGTGTAAATGTTGAAATATGGCTCTTTTTTACTTCCAGTTATGAGAGGTGGGTATCCTGCTTCGATCTGTCTCTCTCATACACATTCATAACATTCAAATTTATAATGTAATCTTACTTGCCGTTCCATATTTATGAGAAGTTTTGATGGGTGTTTCTTTATGTGATAATATCAAGCAGAATGCTAACCCATTGCCTCAAACCACTGTAAAGTCGTTTTCTTACATAATTGACACCAGCATATTCTTTCATTATACAAGATTTAGCATGCATCTGCTCCACCATTGCACGGCAATAGATGACTTTTTCCAGAGTCTCCTATTATCAATTCAAATTAGCCCCATTTCCCGAAGCTACTGTATGGATTTTACAGTTGACAGTAAGGGAAAAACACAGGAGCATAATGACTCTATTAAATTATTCAGGCCTAGTTAAACCCAGTTCGGTCTGAACTGGAGAGCAAGGAAACAGGGAAGAGGGGGGAGAAAAGGAAAAGAAAGCCCTAAACTCCATGCAACTCATTGGTTATAAAATGCAGCCATCTTTACAATGAGTTATAGAGTGCATCACCTGCAAGAGGCCTGGAAGTCCTCAATCAAAGAGAAAAGTCTGTCATATTACAGCACATTCATTTTAGTTAGGGTAATTGGGTTCAGTATGAGGCTGAGAGGAAAAGTTTGTTGAAGAGATGGACATTTATCACCTTTTATCTTCCCCAAATTTTGGTCCTGCTTGGTTTTCTCTCCAAACTGTCTCACAGGGCTTCCTGCCTCCTGCTAACCCTGTCACTGCTTTTCCTTCTTGGAAGAAGGGTTTTGCCAGCTGATGCCATCCTAACAAAACACACTGTGCTTGTTCCCTTGGCAGACAGACAGACAGGTAGATAAGGATGGACCTGTGACTTTGGAGAGGGAGATACTGTGTGGGGATGGACAGGTAAAGGGGTGACACTTGGCTGCTCGTGGATGGATGACTGGAAAGAGAGAGAAATGGGACTAGGTGTTTTGGCAGGAACACATCTAAAAATGGAGGACAGATCAACCATAGAATCCCAACTTGGAAAGGACCACAAGGATGAGCTGGTCCAACCTTTCTTCACAAAAGCACAGTTTAGACAAGATGGCCCAGCGCCCTGTCCAGCTGAATCTTAAAATTGTCCAATGTTGGGGAATCCACTGCTTCCCTGGGGAGATTATTCCAATGGCTGATTGTTCCCATTGTGAAAAATTTTCCTCTTGTGTCCAATTGGAACCTTCCCGGGCGTAACTTGTACCTGTTACCCCTCATCTTTTCCATGTGACTCCTTGTAAAAAGGGAGTCTCCATCTTCTTTGTAGCCACCCTTTAAATACTGGAATGTGGTGATAAGGTCTCCCCTAAGCCTTCTTTTCTCAAGGCTGAACAAACCTAATTCTTTCAGCCTTTCCTCATATGGCAGGCTCCCGTCCTTTGATCATCTTTGTATGTATCGGGCTACCTGAGACATGGAAAAATAAGGGTCAGAGTCTACCCAAAATACAGGTAGATGCTGAGTTCCTGAATAGTTCTCTAGTATCTCACACTGAAATGAATGTTAGATGTGATCAGCTGTAAATGGTAGACAAAGAAGCCCTTTAATATATAGTGTGGCCAGTCAGCCACCTTCTCTCCTCTCGGCAGCCCATCACCTGGTCTCCATGGTCCAGTTGCACCTCCAGGTTTGGCTTTGTATTGCATAAACTTTGAGCTCAGTGCAGACAAATGGAAACACTGGCCTCAGGTACAATGGTGCTCCTGCCACTGGATTATCGGCAAGCCCCAATGCTTGTCCATGTCCTCTAGAGTCATCCACAGTGAGATGGTAACAATTTGTAGCTTACCCAGCTCTGCCCTTTAACAAACAGCACCAAACCTACAGCACTCTGTTCCCAACTAGACCCCACCATAGCATCAAGACTTCCATCTCCATGAGCAAAGCCTTGCACTAATCCATGGTTACGATAAAATGGGTGAGCAGGGGAGCAAAATCCCCCTGCTCTACTCTTTTTGCAGCTGCTGGAGGAGCAGGAGTGATTAGGAGATTGTTGTTTCTTTTTCTTTTTTGAGGGGAGGATGGAGGCAGAAAAGCAGCAGGGAAGAAGACGAAGGTCAGAATGAGCTATCCAGGAGTCATTCTGCACCTCCGGCTTGAGATCACAAGAGGCACAAATCAGGTTCTCACAGGTGCCCTCTTCTGCTTGGATAGATTTGCCCAGGTTGAAAGCAGTGAGTCCAGTACACCATGAACTTGTTGCCTGACAGGCTGATATAATGCAGCATGTTCTCTCACTGCTGGTGGCTTTATCTCATGCATCGGCTGCTGGGTCTTTTACAGAGTTAAAGGTTGTCCTTCAAATCTGAGGGCCCCGGGTTGAATCCCCCCAAGGGGTTACACAGGGAAGTGATACTTCCTGTCCTACAGAGAAACTCCCTTTCCCCAAGTATTTTGGCAGTGCTGAAGCAGTAGCCGGCTCTGGAAAACCTAGCAGAGATTTTCTGTGGAACTTAGCATGCTAGCACCAACCACCATGGGACGTGCTTGGCCCAGCAGCTGTGCTCTGTCAGCCCCCCCAGCGCCTTGGTGACAGCTGAGCCCTGACGTATGAATTCCAGGCTTGCAATGGTTTGAAACGTCTGGTGCGTGCAGGAGCAAGGATGGGAGCTGGCTTCACCTTGGGGATCCTGGCCAACGCAAATCGCTCTCCATTAGCAGAAATGAGCCTCTGGGATCAGGAGCAAAATGCTGACAGAGAGCAACATTAGCCCTTCTTCCCATGGTGGGCTCCGAGGAGCTTGTAGACTTGCCTCATTTGGGGCTTCCTCTCAAATGGGGTCTTTCTCCTCTTTTCCTCTTTGAGTTCGGGCTGTACTCAGACTTTCCTCACTCTTCCTTCTTCATCCCTTGCTATCTGCTCCAGCATCTGTTTCTTCCTCTGTTTCCAACTGCCTGCCCCCAGGGTCTCACTGGCTCCTGGGGGTTTCTTTCTCTTTTGCTTCACAGCAGCAGGTGATAAAGCCCAAAGAGAACATACCCTGGGGAACTGTGCCCAGTAAGCTGCTGGTTGAATTGGAGAGGATCATTTAACAAAGCAGGGAAGTGAGTGGCTCGAATCACAGGGCTGTTGAGGAGCAGCCGATGGAGTCAGACTGAGGACCCGTGCCCCAGGTTCCTGCCATCTCCCTTTGTTCGGCAGACCCCAGAATGTTTTAGAGCCAAGTTTGGTGATGCTGCCTAGTTTAACAGAGACAGGCAGACCAGAGGAGCCCTGGTAGCAGAGCTGGGAGTATAACCTCCCCAGCTACACAGATGCCTTAGCTGTTTGATGGCTTGGTGCTCTTAGAGCAATGGCTGGACTGGGCTCCCCACGCTGCGAGTGGCATGATGCTGGGTCCAGCTGGCCGGGTGCACGGTCCACAGGTCCTGCTCACCAGCTGCTCTTCAGCCCGTGCTTCTGCATTTGGGGGTGGGCTGCCTTAGACCATCCCTAGCCCGGTGCTGGGGTGTGCAGGAGCCCAGCTTCAAATTCCCCCAGCCCAGATCATGGCTGATCTTTTCAGAAAATTTGCGTCGAAGGGCAAAGTCTCTGCATAGTTTAGCAGCAGCTGTTTTGCCTGATTTATTGGCTGTTGCAAAGGCCTGTGCAAATGTAGCAAAGTGGTCTATTATAGCAAGATATATCCAGTGCCCCCTGCCTTGCGGATGACTGATGCCCTGATCCGGCAGCTTATTTAACACCTGTTCAGTTTTAAGCACGTGGGCCCGACCCTTTGAAGTCCTCTGGGAGCAGTGGCAGAGCTCATGCTCTCAGGGTTTGAGTGTGTGCTTCAATATTTGCATGAATTGGGGTCCCAGTGGGGCTTAGCTTTGAAAACAGCAAGGGGCAGGACAGAAACTGATCTCTGTGAAGACTTTTACCCACTTACAGGGTGCAGAGAACTGGGTAGGATTAGGGTATGCTTGGACAAAGACTCATTCCTTTGTGCCAGTGTGGGGCAGCATCACGGCTGCGCTGACAGACAGCAAAATCGCAGAGAAATGGGGTATGAAAACCCACAGAAGGGGGGCTAGCACAGTGCAGGGGAGGTACAGCAACCAGGTAAAACCCAAAACATCTTGCACAGGGCCCCCTCAACAGCTTTTGTTCCTAATGAGTGAAAATGAAACAAAACCAGGAGAACGCACTAGTTATTCTCGCCTGCTTCTGAGTGGGGAGTTTTCTAGACGGAGGGTTGTTGTGGGATGGGGCTTTTGGTACCCAAATAGCCCAAGATGCAAGAACAAGGCATGCGTTGAGCCTTTTTTTTTTTTCTTTTTTTTTTTTTCTTCACAAAACATACGGAGCTTTCTGGCCTGGCTACGCCTGACATTGCTGGCTGTCTGCCATCTAATTCTAAGGAATTTTTTTTGTGGATATTGGGAAACCACTTCAGCCCTTCCCCAAACCCTCTAGTGGGAATATTGCTTTAAAACACCCAAATGTGTCACCGTGGTAAATTCTCCAGAGGAGATGGGGATGGGAAAAAACCAACCTGAAACAATTTGTTTCACCAGTCATGCATTCTTAATTTCAAAGTGGCATTTTCCATTTTAAAAACTGGCCGGAATTTTAAGAAAGGCAGAAAAGGTTGCAGGAGGGGCAAGTTTTTAAAAAAAGAGCTGGAGCTGCCATGAATCCTGGAGTCAGTGATAAAGAAATCGTGTTCTGAACAGGGAAATGAGAACAGTGTGACCCCATCACCCAGCTGCAAAGTGGACTACCATTTTCCAGCAATGATGCCTAGTGTTATGACAGCTCTTAATTAAGTTCCCTGTTAATGATCTGGGAAGAGGCTGCTTCATTCCTGAAGCCTGTAGGTGGTAGTAAAGGCAGGAACAGATAGTGAAATGACACCAAAATATTTAGCACCCGGTTTCATTCCCAGTGGGAGCTGGACGGAGCCCATGGGAACGCTGACCTGGGGTTTGAAATAGAAGATGAAGGTCAGCTTGGGAAAACACAGCTGATCTGCAAAGGGGAAAGTAACAGATGGGCCCCATCAGCTTCATTCCAGCTCCCAACCCAAAATACCCAGCAGCAGCTTGGCTTGTCATAGGGGGAAAGAATCCTGATCCATTTTCACCTGCTTCGCTTTTCATGTGAGTTGCCACCTCTTCCCTTGTAAGCTTAAAGGAGAACAGGCTGGCTTTTTTTAAAGGGAATAGACAGAACGAACTGTTATCATGGGGTTTTTTTTCAGTCCACGTTGGTTCATCTGGTGTTGGAGTGGGGGAATATCACCCTTGGGCACAGCCATGAGTAGGCAGTAGAGAGGAGATTGCCATGGGAAAGATGCCGACATGATTTGGGACCGAACACGGATGTGCAGAGGGAAGAATCAGCCTGGGAACACCCTGAGCAGCTCTGCCTACGGTCCAAGTAGAGTTACAAGGGTCATTTCCAGGCCTATGACCTGAAAGCTGCTGGCATGATTGGAAAACGTTCAGGAAAAGCTATGAAAACAAGCAGAGGTGTAAAGGGAAAGATTTACAAGGAAAGATTAAAGGAGCTAACTGCAAGAGCTTAGCCTAATGATGACTCACTGAGGACACGATGATAGCTTGCAAATATCTGAGGGGTATTAGCACTAGGAGCCAGTCCTGGGGGGATGAAAGGGTATAATTTAGAGGGACAGGCGGCAGGGAAGGGAGGCAAAATAGAGAAGGAGCTTCAAGAAGCTTTCAGAGTACCAGGAGCATTAGGAAATGGGATGCGCTCATCCAGGCAATGGTGGGACGCAGCCTGGGCCCCACAAACAGCCTGAACAAGGCGCTGGGATGTGTGCCAGGGAGCACACCTGGAGTGAGTGAGGGGCAAGAGTGGGGTGAGCTTTTCTCATTGCTGGCCCATGTGACGGGCTGGCACACTGCTGCGGGGCAGTAAAACACTGGGCACAAGAGGAAAGCATTCGTGGAAATGCTGGGGGCCCGTGCCAGCTGGGCATGGATGGAAGCCGGATAAATCCATGCCTTAGCCGCACTCACACGTCAGTCTAGGCCTTTGATGTCCAACCCTGCCCCCTTCGCTGGTGCCTTCCACGTCTTCTACACGTCTCCCAGAGCTCCCCAGTGCCAGCTCTGCCATTACTGCTCAGGTTCAGGCACCAGGCTCAGGCACCCTTTGCTCTCCCCATACCCCTGGGTTCTCCCTGCACCCCACCTTTCCTCCCAGCCCCTGCTGGGGGAGCTCTGCACATCCTCCGTGCCATGGCGGGCCTGACCTTTCCCATCTCTTCTATTCCAGCCCTCTGTCTTTCCAAGACAAGGATTTCCAACCATCCTAAGTAACACACACAGGGATCTTTCCATTTTTTTGTGATACTGAATATCCACTGGCAGCAGGCTCTGGGGAGAGCGAGCACTCTCTGGCCACCTCCCCGCATGTCCCCATGCATCCTAGCACTGCCAGATACAAGGTCACCTCCGGAGACCGGGTGCCACGTGGCACAGAGATATGCCAGCCCCGTCAGCTGATGCAAACACCACTCCTGCTCCCAGGGAGCAGCACCAGGCAAGGATGCAGCTTACTGCAGAGAAGGGAGGAGATGGGAGAGCCAGGGAAGACTGATTGCAGGGCCTGATCTTACATGGGGACCCCCCAGAAGCTCTGCCAAGGTTGCCCACCATATAATTTCCCAAGGAGGGAGGCTGGCTCTCCCCTCTGCATCCCTCCCAGGCAGGGACGAGGCCCCAGAGACAGGAGCCCCTCAGTCACATCTTGTTCCCATCCAAGTACGGCTGGGCTGGCAGGTCCTCCTTGCAAAAGGCCCTTCAAAGTCTCTCCCAACAGAGAGACCCTTCCAGCCCCACCAGAACGGTAACCTCTCGGAGGTGCGGATGGGAGGGCACTGCTCAAGGGAGCAGGACCGCAAGCAGCATGTCGCAGGGGTGGCAGGGGGAGAGTGATCAATTGTCTGGTGTCCCCACTGCTGGACAATCAAAGAATTCCTCCAATTGGTTGAATTTATCCAAAAGTGACATGCATCTGGGCTGGGGGCAGGGAGAGGGGGCTGGCAAGGGACTCTCCTTGTGGTAACAGCTGGGACCAGGCCTAAACATGATTAATTAACATTGTAAAAAAAAAAAAAAAGAAAGAGCAAGACAGAAAGAGAGCAAGAGAGAGGAAATGAAAACCCAAGTCACAGACACAATTAAGATTTATGGGCCCAGAAGGATGAGGAGACTGGGGATGGAGGAGAAGAAGGAGGGAAGGAGAAAGAGTGCCAAGGAGGTGGATTACAATTGAATGCTTCTTCATGCTCAAAAATTACAAGAAGGGGCTCAGCGTCGGTCCCTGGGGTGGGGGCTGCCGGAGCTTGTCTGGGCAGGAGTCGGGAGGTGGTGAAGGCGCACAGGCTTGCTGTACTTTTTTGGGGAGGAACGTGTCCTGAGCGAGATGCCACCAGAGGAATGTGCAGGCATGATTTATGGCCCGCAGGACAGGCTGCCCAGCCACACCGTGCCAGCGCTTTTTTGGCTTGTGAGGCCTCAGCAACGTGGGACCCTGAGCGGTGCGGTGTGAGGGGGGCGGCTGGCTCCGTCTCCCCGGCTCTGCCCACCCTGCGAAAGGCTCCTGAGAAGGACGGGCTCAGGAAAGCAAAGGGGCAAGATCAAAATTGCTTTGGAGCAGAACCAAAGCACTGTGACGAGGTGCCCACCGCCACCCAAAGACTATCGCTAGAGGAAGCCAAGGTTGAAAGCGAGAGGAAACAGGAGCCGAGACAGGTGACCCACTTTGGATGAAATAGGAACCAGCTGGGACCTCCTCCCAAAACCGCCGATCAGGCCAGCTTTGCTCTACCCCCCTCAGCTCACCCATAATTTATGGAACAGAGGGTACATGATCCCAAACAGCCCTTTCACATCTCTGTCTAAGAGCTGTCTTGTACCAGCTAGAGCTGTGACACGGCATTGACATTTTCCTTCTGCCTCTCTGAGTTTGTGTGTAACTGCCAATGGCTTCACTTTTTCTCCCTTTTTTTTTTTTTTTTTTTTTGCTATGGATGAGCGGCTGGAAGCAACCCGTCCTTCCTCTCTCCCAAAATCAGCTTTCAAAGCCAGATTTTGTTAAATGTGCCGGGCTTTCCGAAAATCAGAACAAACCACCGGTTGTCATTTTTTGTTTGTTTTCCCTTGCTGAGACCTGAATTGGACATGAGAGATTTGCAGAATTATAAATAAGTAACAAGGGGGATTCTACTGAAGTGAAAAGTTTCTGCACGAGGGCTCGTTTTGCTTTAAGAAATGTTTTGTCAAAAATGTCACCCAGCTCCATCAGCATTTGCTGCAGACGTGCAGAGCTCATGAGCAGGGTTATCCTTTGCCCTTCCCTGCTAAGTCATCAGCGTCACCAGCTCTGTTGTCTCTCATCTCACGAGGAAAATAAGGCTATGACTCCACTGACTCCATCCAAATAACACCTTGTTGCTTGCCCCAAAACCACTCGTGGCATGCAAAGCACCGCCCTTCCAGGATCTCTACGTGCCCTCTCACCAGCTTGGCTCCCGCAGCGGGCGGCAGATGCAAGACGTGGAGAGCCAAGGGGTTGAAATCTAGTAAAGCTGAGGGTTGCTGCTGCCTTGTGCAGATGATCTGTGTCCCTGGGTAACTCCAGCCACGCTGCAGACCAGCGAAGGAAAATTAGCTTCACACCCCAGAGCTCTACAGACTTTTTTGACAGTGTGTGAATCACGCAGTGTTTGAGGGAGACAGGGACTAACCACCTTCTGCTTCCCCAAGTCCTTGTATGTTCAAGCCTGTTTCAGGGCACAGAAGATCAGCACAAAGGTCTTGGTGGCTGATCAGCCTACATACACAGTGTCACAGATGGGACACGGGAAAACACAGACTCAGGAGTATCAGTGCACGTGCAGGAGGGATGTTAATCCTGGCTACTTTGCTACAGCACTTTATGCCATGCAGAAAGGGATCGGCAAGCAAGGCGCCAACAGAATGGCATCAAATTGTTGTCAGAAAGTGGGAAAACTGTGGAATAAGGAAAAGTTTGGGGTGTTTAGTTTCACTACAGCAGATGGGAAAGTAAATTAATATGAGGAATTTGGGAATTTACAGCGGAACCTTGACTGGACCCACCATCCATCTGGGCTGCCCTTCATCCATCCTTCCATCCACGGATCTTCCGTGAACCACCCATTCATCCATTTATCTTCCTCTTCCTGCCTGCAGTAATTGTTGGCACAAGGCATTGCACAGAGGAAACCAGCTGCGGAGCACAATGTCAATTTGTAGCGGTATTAATTCCCCAGGAACGATGCTTCGTGGTCTTACAGGCTTTCTAGTTGCCCTTTAACCATTTGCACAGAGCAGAACAGCCACCCCAGCACTTCCACGGCACGGGGCCTGCTCAGAGAGAAGCATCACACCCAATCTGCTCCCCGTTAAATCAGGACATGGGGAAGCAAGGAGGGTGGTGGTGAGGCCAGCAAGACCTGGAGCTAACAGAGCAGAGAGGGAAGCAGAGAGGCAGGGGTTGGATGCAGGCTGATAGGAGATACCCGGTAGGGAGAGGTGAGAACAGAAGAAATAAAGGGTGTTTGCAGGGAAATGGGCAAGAGGAAGAGGAGCAAAGAATCAGCAGTTGCAGTGCCGGGAGCACGTGGGCTCATGCTCTGCACGGGTGTCTTGAAGGGGTCCACCAGGGAAGGGAGGAGCTGGGAGAGGCAATAAGAGAGGCAGCAAGAGCCAACCTCCGTGTCCCTTGGAGGTGAGCGGCACTGCTGGCTCCTCAGCCTGACAGGCTGCTCTGTCCCACGCTGCTCCTCAGCCCTGTCAGCGTTTTTCCAGCTGCCTCCCCTCTCCAGGGCAAACCCTGGGGTTTCAGCAGGAAAATGGCAAGAAAGCACGCTCCAAAGTGCTATGTCTGTAGCAATCCCCTCATTGTGCCCCTGGAACCACTGTGGGCAGCAGTGGCTGGCATGATGAAGGGGAGCCAAACATCGTTCCCATCAGGAATGAGGCGGACAGAATCCTGGTCCAGGTGGTTACCTTGTCCCTGTGGCACTGGGAGGCTGTCCCAATGCTGTGTCCAGTTTGGGAGAGTGCTAGAGAAGGAGGGTAGGGTCTGGTGGCGGGGACCATGGCAGGGCTTAGCAAGGAGACAGCAGATTAGTCCTGTGCCGCAAGAGAAGGTTTTTATCGCGTTAACCAAGTGTGTTGCTGTGCTTCTGCACCTTGGACCAGCCTTGCATGAAACCTCAGAGCTGTTATTTATCTGAGGCAACTGTGAAACATCTCTGGCCCTTTGCTGGGGTCTATGCTCAGATGCCTCTTGATGCCTCTTAACTCTGGCGCAAAATGCTTCACACTGATGGGCTTGGAAAAGGGACCCAGGTGTCCTGCTCTGGTCTGAGCTCATGCTTTGCTCTGTTTGGGCAAGTCACTAACAGATTTTTCCTAATGTTTTGGATCAAGGCACCTTTCCCTTCGTCTCTCTCTTTCCCCTGCAGCACAGGTCACATTGGAGCCAGCCTGGCTGCTCCTGGGCAATAGGCTACATAAGCCAGGGGAGTTCTCTGGATCCAGGGAAAACAGGTTGAGGGGAGCTAGAGCATGGTCTACATGCTGGAGCCTGCAAGGTTTCCACCCCCTTTGGAAACGTACAGCATGGTACCACCTTCTTGTCTGATATCGGCATCATCATGTGGCAGTGAGTTACAGAGTCAAGCTCCTTGTGTCACCCCTGTGCGCTCTGCTGTTTCGTTCCCCTGGAAGCCCCTTGAATTCTGTGTTGCGAGTCTGGCAGAAGCCACGGCAGCTCCCTCTGCTATTTTGTACATGGTTTCCTCCTGTCCCTTCACATTCGCCCCTTCTCTGTCCTCTCCTGCTCTCTTACAAGGGAAAGTTTTTCCAGCCTCCCTGTCATAGGCTCAGCCAGACACATCCAGGCGGGAAAAGCTGCAGTTTCAGGATCCTTGTAGGGAAAAGAAATGGCTTAATGCTTAAATACCCTCCCCACCATGTCGACACCTTCCTCCCCCCGACCTGGCGCGTGTTGAGCGAGCAGCAGAGTACCCCAGGGAGCTCTGCTCCAGCTGCACGCTCATCAGCCATACGGGGAGCGCGCAGCGGTGCTTCGCCACTAACGCTCGCCGTGTTTAATCACACATCTGTGGGTTCAAACAGATTTAGCCAGCGCGGGAAGGGACGCGCCAGGTAGCAGCAGGTGACAGAAGTTGCTGATTCTAGTTAAACTGTGAAAAACGGATAAGGGAGGCAGGGGAGAGAGACAGTGTCACGGGAAGAAGGGAGCCACAGGCATCCTGGCCCGGGCATCTGTGGTCACAAAATGTCTGCGTGTCTGTGTATGTGTGTGCATACAGCCACAGCCATATGGGAATACCCAGATCTTTACACCTCTTTGATCACCATAGTGTGCACAGCCTATGTCTGCCATGCTCACACTACCCGGTTCAACGCGTGGGTCGGTGGCACCCCGGCACGTGGGTGATGTCTCCGTGCACAGAGCAAACACGGCGTAGGTTCGGGCTGAGATGTTTGTGTAGCAGTCGGCGCACACTGTGATGATCCCCCGTGGGTGTGTAGGGATGGCAGTGTGTTCCTGTGTGTGGCAGAGCCCTACGCGGTTGTTTGGCAGGAGGAAACCTTGAGTTTCACGTAGGTGTTTGCTGAGGTCTGTGAGATGTTGTTTACTTTATTTGTTTGCATGCACCAGCAACAGAGATGATCAGGGATGCTGCATCTTAAGCACTGGGGGAAGTCAGGGCTGGGAAATGAGGTTTTTGGAGCTTGGGATCCTTCCTCTTGCATGCACGTGTGCGTACTTGTTCACCCTGCTGACAGGCGCATGTGTGCAGCGATCGTGTATGTCCCACATCCGTACATGCACCCAGCCAAATGCCTTCACACAGGCCGCTGGGGAAGGAGGAGGGTGGGCTGTTTTCTCCGGCTGTTGGCCATGGCAGAGCCTGCATGGCACAGAGGCGGCTCGGAGCAGCCCCTCTCCCCTTGTGCCCCTGGCACAGCCTCCCCTGCGGCTGGGGAGGGGGAGAGGAGTCAGCCCCGAGGCTCCCATGGCCAGCAGGACTGTCATGCCCAGGGATGGGGAGCCAGGACACGGGGGCCTGATGCTGCAGCTCGTGAGCAGCTATTTAGGCAGTTCCCACTTGCTGTCAGCATGGGCAGTCACGATGTCCCCCGAGCTGCATTTCTCCTCAGGGATGCTCCCCAGCTAGCTGCGGCCATGGCGTGACCTTCACTCTGCCTCTGCTGTCCCTGTCCCCAGCTTCACGGTGTCCTGCTATCACCTCTTCCCTTACCTTAAAGCCCAGCCGGCAGCCTTCACGCTCTCCCACTTCTGAGTCCCTCCAGGCAGTCCCTTGCTGTCTCTTGCCCATCCCAGCTCGTTGTCCTTTGGTCCCAGCCTACCCTGTGTCTGATACACGAGGCGTCCTGGCTGGCAGCCGCGCTGTGCCGGCTGGTGAAAGGGGACAGGTGGGGTCGGAGGGAGTCTCTGCTCTGCAGCATGGCACAGTTTGGAGCCACATTTGACTCCCTCAGCGGGAGGGAGGCAGGCAAGGTAATGGCCGCTCTTTCGGGAGCATGAGCATCCATCTGGTGTGCTGAGGGCACAGGGGGTTTGGCACCCAGGAGCTGGCTCTGCCACCACATGTCCTTGGAAGGGCGAGGGCTGAGCTCTGCCTGGAAAGGGAAATTGTCCTTCCCTCTGACCTTGGGGCTGAGCAGTCCCTGTGGAGCACACCACATCCCTCAGTCCCTCTGCTCTGCTGCAGCTCTCCATACAGGCTGGGGACACTCTGGTATCTGCCTGTCTCTTCCCAGGCTGTGTCTTGCTCCCAGCTGTGAGAGAAGATCTGGGGGACGCTGCTCTGGTCCCCGCACCTTGTGCCCTTACTTGCATAGGAACAAACTGTGGGTGTGGCAGCATCACCTCGGAAAACCATTTCGTACACCCCAGGTGTGTTTGCAAACGACTGTACATCACACCGAAGGGTGAAGAGTCTGGAGATGCACAAGAAATTCCCACCACAGCACTGCAGGACCTCATGGGGGGTCAAAGAGAAACGCAACAGCAAGATGGGAGGCATATGGCTGAGCTGACTAAGAAGGCTCTCCAGTGGGAGTGGAGCACATTTAGTAGTTTACTATAAACCCTAATGAAACTCAGCAAAGCAAGGAGAGGATTTAGTCTGTTCCTCTGCTCTTTCCCATTTCTCCAGTATCTGCCTCACTTTCCTTTTGCAACACTGGCTATTTTTATTTCCCTCTTCTGTGGTTTAATAGCTAGCCCTCTGTTTCCCTCAATCTTGGATTTTTACTATTTTCCCACATGGACCCCAGAAACAGGAGGTTAATTCTCCCCTTGGATGCCAACACATCTCCGTAGACACGGGAGCTTGCTGGAAGGTGTGTCCTTGGGAGGAGGTGGCAGGGACGCCTGGATGCCGGTATAACCTCAGCGTTAGTGCTGACAGATGCACAGTTAATGGTGTGGTTTTTTAATGTGTGTCACTTTGGTATTTAAAAACCCAAACTGGTGAATGGAAGCCCCCTTGTGCTGCAGCATCAAGGCACTTGCTTGAGTCCAAAGCAGACCAGCGACTTTCCACCCCTGGACCTCCTCTAAGTGAGTGCCTGTGGGAGCCGGTGACCACAGCATGTCCTCGTCCTATGGGAGGATGTTTCCGAAGTGCTGCTGTGTGAGGGAGAGCAGCTCCTGGACTGGAGTGTGCTCTTGGGCTCACATACTCTCCAGGGTGCCTGGGGCAGGATGGGCAACAGGGCCTGCGGCAGCCAGACATAAGTGTCAAGGTTGGCAGCAGAGGAGTGTGCTTGGAGGTTTAAGGGCTCCTTGAGCATCATCCTTTTCTGTGGGTGGATTTATGCCGTAACGATTTACCTGTGTCTCCACTACCTGCTGCTGCACAGAAACCCAGCACCCTCTCAGGTATGGCAGCAGAGGCTGGAGTTTGGAGCAGGAAGGTCCAAGACTGATCTTCCTCCCAATTAGTCTTGGGGGGGCCGAGGAGGAAAGTTGGGTGATGGATGGGATGTGCAAGGCCCGCAGGTTGTCACACTGTCTCTCCATCTCACAGGAAATACCAGCAGGCATCATCAACTCATGTCCCCAAAGCCCAGCGCAGCCCACCGCAGCCTGCAAACAGCACCACGACATTAGCATCGCTCCCCTCCTCTCACTGCTCCGCACCCGCCACCCCGCTGTACCCCCAAAACTGGAACCACGGCTCAATTTCCCCCGGCATCTCCAACAACCAGGGTTGTGAGACCGACTCACACTCAAACACACCCGGGTGCTCACACCCACTGCCCCCCACCCCACTCGCACCCCTTGCCCCCCACCCCGCTCGCAGCATGGCAGCAGCCCACGCTGTGCCGGCAGCCCGGTGGGCAGCACGCACCATCTCTGCCTGCGGCCCTGCGCTCCAGGAGCCCCCCACGCCTGCTCAGCCGCCCCGGCTGCTCTTAGTTTCTCCCTACTGAAGAATTATGTAGCATGAAGAAGCAGGCTCCACCATCTTGAACTGGCAGTGAACTTTGCTTTCTACATATAAATACAGATAGCAATCACACCCCAATCAGCACACAAGCTTCAGGGCATCATCACGGCAACTCTAACTTTCCCATTACGATAATGTGATTTTCACTCAGTCTATAATATCACCAGCCATGAATAAAACAACTGGCTTTTTCTCTCTCTCTCCCCCCCTTTCCCTCTCTCCCCCCTCCCTCCCTCTCTCTTTCTCTCTCCCCCTCTCTCGGATCACAGTCTTTGCATACTAATGATGGCTGAATATGGCTTCCAGGGTGCGATCTCTGATGGAGGGGGAGGTCAGGCTCTGGGTGGATCCCTGGTGCTCTCCAGTCCTCATGCGCACGCCTTCGTCTCTCTTTTACCCTCCTGGATATGTGGAACCCGGCTGGACAGACAGACCTGTCTGGACGGATGGGCAGTAGCTGGCTTCTTGCCTCATCTGTGTCATGCACCTGGAGCAGGGCAGGGACACTTTGCGGCTTGTGTGGCCCGGTGAAAGAGGGGGGGTCTTGGTCCCCAAAGCCCCCCAGCCCATGCCTGGCTCCCTGGAGCATCCCCACCTCTGCTCAGAGGCTCTGGTGTGTGGGAAATGTGTCAAGCTGGGATTAATCCTGCCCCGGGGCACCCTCAGCAGCTCACCCCTGCTGCTCAGCCAAGCTGTTTGTCTAACCCCGTTCAGGTCTGCTGTCCCTGAGGACGCACAGAGGCCAGATCAGGGAAGCAATCCGGCTGAAAACAACCCCGTCACCAAAAAAAATAAATTAATTCCCAGGGAGATCGGGTCCCTGATCCAACCCACTACATGGATCAGGGCTGTCCCAGGGAATTTCCTGGATTTTCCTTCTGAAAAGCAAGTTGTTGAATCAGACCCATCCTCTTCTGTGTCCCAGCACTGCCAATGTCATCATTAAGGGCTACTGCAGAGGACAAAACCCTTTTGCAGCCTTTTAGGGAATAACCCTGAGCAGCAGTTCCTATTCATTTTGGCACCTCCAGAGGTGCAGCCTGCTGAGCTTAAACCAGCCAGAAAGGTCTCCTGCCTGATTTTGGTGATTTCCAGCAGACTGAGCATCACTGTGTATGTTCTGATGTAACTGCAGCACCACTGTGCCCAGTACTACACACCCTGCTCTGCCTCCAGCCCCAGCAAATGTCCCGTGCCCGTTCTGCATGCCTCTGGCCAGAGCTGACACCGGGATGGCACAGAGGGGAGCACTCCCATAAGCAGAAGCTCAAATGAGATGTGTCGGTTTGATTTTATTTCCCATTCTCCCTCCAGAAACTGCCATGCCAAGGCACAGAAAACCAGGAGCAGTTTTGCCCCTTCCAGGCCACGTTGATCCAATGCACAAAGCCAAAGCCCAATTCACTCGCATCCTCCCCCTGTTTGTTCTCTGCCACCAAAGTTTTCAGTAGAAGTCTTTTGTTTGGGGACAGTGGTGGTTTGGAGCACTGTGAGGTTCTCTAACCCCAGGCTCCACACCAGAGTCAAACATGGTTCCTTTTACTGCTCCCTATGCTTTGGCTAGGGTTATTATCTCAGGGTGGGTAATTAATTGTCTTGAACATCAGCAGCTGGCCCTGGGTGGGAGCTGTGCTGGGGAGAGCGGCAGAGCACAGGGCTGGGTTATAAGATGCAAGAACACCTGCTTGCATCTCTTGTTTTCTCCCTAAAGTCTGTAAAGTGGGAGAGGGAAGGAGGCAAGGTCCATACCTGCTCTGCTCCCAAAAGGTGCCTGCAGGTAAGCTGCGGTGTGGAAGGGACTGGCACTCCTTTTTGCAAGGTAAAGGGATGCATCAAGCATTAATTGCTCAAGTGGTTGTTGAAATGCCCATGTTCCTGACCAGCGCTCCTTGCTGTGTCAGGAGAGCTGCAGGGTGAGTGTTGAGTTACTAGGGTCCCACAAAGGTTGCCTGAAGCAGCAGTAAAAGGAATGAGGACCAGAAATGGGGCAGGATGGTGCCTAGACTTTGCAGAGAGCAGATGGGGATGTTGTGGCTGAAATTGTGGACATCAGGTGAGTTGTCTTGCTCACTTGCAAGTTTTGAGTGCCCAAAGGGGAAAAGCAGTCAGGAAAACAGAAAGTAGGGGCAACATCCTAATTTGTGCTACAGGTCTCTTGCTGGGTGTCAGGGGTGACAGACTGCACAGGGCAGACTCTGCTGCTGCCAAGCTCTGCCAATGCTTTACTGCAGTGGGCTGGGCAGTGGCTGACCTGGCAGGATGGGTGCACGCAAAGCCAGCCCTGCGCACCCTCAGCCTGAAAGCCAGGGGTTGCCACGTTCCCGGAGCTGCTGTGCGGCGTTGCCGCTGCTCCCGATTGCTTTGCTGGAGAGCCACACAGGGAGATGGGAGACGCTGTCCCTAGGGCCTGTCTCTGGGACAAGGTGAGCAAGGAAGCTGCATATTGCAGATGCTTGCAGCAAAAGCTGGCACTGAACCCTCCTGGTTAGGATGTACTGTGGGGTGGCGGACAGGGCATCGCTCAAAATGGAAGACTGGGACAGGCTGCCTGCTCGCTCCTGCCCGTGAGCGCTCATGGCTTGTAAGTGTTCTCATATACATCAAGCTTCTTCCCCAGCTGGTGGCTGTTCCTGCAGTCTGGGTGGCTTTGGGGGTGGCTCTATCGCCGCTGTCTCGCAGGTGTGAGATGGGCTGACCCAGAGACTGCAAGGGGCTCTGCTGCAAGCAGCCTGGAAAATTGTCTCTGCAGACGAGAAAAGCATGTTGGACTGGTGTACCCCAGAAAACTGTGCTGGGGACCATCACTTGTCCTTTCCCCATCCCTCAGCAGTGCTCTGGTCCTGGGATGTGGGATGCCGTGGGGTTTCAGAGCCAGGCTGGGCTGAGTTCTGAGCATTGCAGCTGCCTCTGCCTCCTCTTGAGCTAGCAATGGCTCCCTTGCCTTCCCTGACATAAAGAGAAGAGCAGAGCTGCTCCAAAAACAAGCAGGCGCATCTGTCCACTGATCACCCCACGGGGCTCACCCCACGCAGCAGGGGACATGTCCCCCGGTGGGTGACAGGGCCGGCTGAAATGGATGGAGCTGTAAAGGAGGCACCTGCCGGCAGGGCTACCTGGGAGACGCTCTTATCTGTCATCTGATTTATCCAGGTTAAAAGGCTGCAATCAGTCACCAAGGTAGATTCATTCCCTAGTAAATAGTGCCCGAGGGCTTCCAGGACCTATTTTACTGCTAAGCACTCTCTTTCCAATGCTTGAATACCTTTGTTCCCGATGGAGCCGTTGCTGGCTGATATATATATGATATGGGGAGTCCCGGTGACTATTTTATTTTTGCTCTGCACAGCTCCTGGCCTTGTCTTGGCTGCATTGGTCTGCACGATGAATGATCTGTCCGAGGCTGCTTCGCATCTGGGGGCAAATCCAGCTGAGACAGCTCTTGGCTGCTGGGAGACCTGCCTCTGCGAAAAAGGCTCTGCCCAAAGCCCAGGCAACTGGAGTGGAGAAAGAGGAGAGGTTTGGAGGGGAGCAAAGCGATGCTTGGAGTGCTGGTGGGGCTGGCCGCGGGTCTTGGGCTGGGTGCTGCGTGTGACCCAGTTCTCCTGCCCTTGCTGCTGTCGCTGGGGCGCTTTGGGAGGGGGGGGTGACAGAGCTGGGCTGAGGGAGGGTCATGTGCTGTGGCTGCCCAAACAGTTGCTCTCTTCAGTGACTCATTCCTGCTGGACCCGTCTAGAGCCTGTCCCCTGCTGCAGGTGAGTCTCTTACGGGTTTGGGTACTCCCAGATTTGGGGAGGACTCCCAAGCTGGGAAAAGCAGTGATTGGCGTCGCTCTGATAGTGATGCCTGGACCCCAGTGATACCCAGAAAAAGGGCCCTTTCTGGCCTCTGGGCTTCAAGTGTCACCTCTCATGACGTGCCACAAAGCCATTCCCGTTTCCTCTGGGCACTGAGCTCCCCTGACCAGGCCCTGCTCTTTGCGGGCACATTTGTATCTGACTTGGTGGTGGAGGAGAGGAAGCCTCTGGCAAGAAGGCTATGGATACCATATCAGTTTCTATCCTCATTTTAAGTGATTTTGCTTTCTTTTCATCCCAGTTGAAACCAACAAAGCAGATGCCCAGAACTGCTGCCAGCGAGCTGCCATCCCCATGCAAGCTCCGGGTGCTGCCTGCCTCCCCACCCCAAAGGCCAGGGGAAAGGCTGCATCCTGCCCCTCCTTGGGGAGAGCTCAGGAGCCTTTTTCTTCTACACGTTGTTCCCATGTACGTTTCAGGCACTTGTCCTGCAAACATCTGAGATTTGACTGCTTTTATTCTTTTTCCTGTCTTTGACAAACCTCTTATGTAGTCCATCATCCCAAATTGGTTTGTTAACTTCCTCCCCCTCTTCCCCATCCCCTCCCATTCCTCCTCCTCCCCCTAATTAGATTTAGAGTGAAGGACTAATGGAGTATTACTGCGAGGGACTAGGCAAGCTTCCCAAAGTGCTTACCTAAGGGGAGAGCACTTTGACTAATAGATGTGCATTAAGGCTGTGCATCCTCATTGTCCTGAGAGCGGGAGGAGGGGGCTAAGAGTGAAGAGCAGGGCTCCAGATATCGGTATCACTGGCTCTCTCCAGGTTTCCAGACTGTGCTGTATAGTTGGACCATTACTGCTCTCAGATGCACCCTTAGGGATGGGTTTCAAATCTAACTTGCCCTTTGGTAACACCCCAGACAGGTGGATTTGACTCCCAGTAGGTGCCACATGGTCCTTTGCCAGCTATAGATACGAGCTTTCCTGCCTAGGGGAAGGAGGGCTCTTTCCCCATGCCGTGTTTGTACCGCACCTAGTGCAGGAGGGCTTCTTTAGCCCCTGGGGGATGTTCTGAAGTGAAGAGCCTGCACTGGTGCTTTGAGCATTGGATCACCCAAAGCTGCCCTGGGACAAGACACTGAGACAGTAAGAAGGACAGCAGATGGGTCTGTCTGCTGGTACAGAGCACTTTGGGAGCTGCAGTATACCTAGACCTTCCTCCCAGGAACGTCATGAGAGTTTTTTTCCTGCTGGTGCTTTGGCTTTAAAGCCTCCTGTGTGTTTTCCAGGGGCTGTAACTGGCGCTGGAGGGTTGGAGGCCGGAGCTATGCAGAACCACACAGCCTGAGCTTTGGGGACACACTGGGATGATAGGCAGTGATGATCAATTTGTCTCTCTATCCCTGCTTCTGCAATTTTTTTTCTGAACCTGTGCTAGGGCGCAGAACTGATTGGATCAGCCTGGCAGCCATCACCAACGTCATCTGCAACCTTCAAGTGTTTTGCAGCTCAATCCTCTGGACCCCTGGAGGGTATCACCCTGACATTTTAAACCCTGTAAATGGCAGCAGTGCTGGGAGGCACCAGGAGAAAAGTCAAGTGCTTCAGTAAGACATGGGCAGGCGTGGGTTTGCACGTGTGTGTTTGCTGGTTAAGTGGATGGGGACGCGTAGACTTGAGAGAGAGGTAGCAAAGGGAGCTCAGTGAGGGTGCAAACTGGGAGTGAGCAGAGGGGATGGGAGAGGAGTGAACTGGGGCTGTCATGGCCGCAGCACACAGCCTGAGGGAGAAAGGCTTTCCAGAAGCTAGGTTTGGAGAAGTGAAGTCATGGTGTCTATGAAATGTGGTGGCCAGGTTCAGGGGACTCCTGATGGCTGGGTCTAGAGGTGGCACCAGGGACAGCTTGCGGCATGCTTGTGAGACTCCTTGTTTTACCTGGGACAGAGTAACTTGCTGAGTGGACACAGTATGTGCATGCAGCCAGCCTCAAATTTGTGTTTCACTTGGGCTCTCCAGGTGTTCCCAGATTTCTCTCTGCCACTTCTTGCTTGGAGCCACCCCTTTGGTGTCTGACCTCTCAGCAACCTCACCTTAGTGCTGGTTGTTTGGGAAGTTGTGTGTGTGTTCCTGGCTTTGCTCCCTGATTAGCAGTAGCTCTATAACAGGAGAGATGTAGGGATAGACACAGGGTGGGTTCAACTCGCCCAGCTTCACTCACTAGAGGCAACATCTGCTCTGAGTCACCCAAACTTCTAGTATTCTCCATGAGGCTGCATCAGGAGGCAGCTCAGCCAAACTGAGCCTGAGCATCAGTGCATAAGCAGCCTGTGGGCAGTGATGGGAACATGGCTCTGTGCATGTCCTTCATCTCCTCTTACACTGGCGAAGGGCACGAAACCCCCAAATGCAGACACTGAGATGAGGACTGAATTTGGCCCGCTGCAGCATGGATCGCAGCCTGTGTCCCTGGCTCTCAGGCTCCAGGCTTTCGAGCGCTGGTACCTGGCGTGGTGTGTACTGAGAGAAGGGAGGAATTCACCATCCAAGAACAGCATCCCTATGATAACCGCCTCTGTGCATGTGAAGTCAAGAGAGGGGTATACAATGCTCTCCCGTTATGGCGGGGGGGGGCAGTTACCACCATCATGGCCACCCACCCATGCAAGTGGCTCCTTCAATCTTATGAATCCCAGCAATGGGGAGGAGGAATATCGGAGCTCCCCATGAGCTGGACACAGCTCCCTCCCTGCCTCGGCGAAGGCATGATGTGCGGCCACAGAGCGGGGTCACTCTGTAGTGCTCCCATCAGGGAGGAAGCCTTCCCGCGCCCCGGCAAACCCCTAGTGAAAGACAATCAGGCTTGCTGTCACCGAGCTAATTCCGACGGCATAAAAGCAGTAATGAAATTCACGGCAGGATTAGCCTCTCCATCCAATGGGCCGGCGCCACAGTGACATATCGTGCTTCTTGCCCGAATGTAACACACCATCTAATTTACGTCGTGTAGCGAGCAGGAATGAAATGTTCATAAAGAATTGCTGAATCTTGTCACCTTAACTGCGGCCCCAGGCTCTGAGGCATCTGTCAGGGAGAGGAGAGCGGAGAAGGAGGCTCCTGCCTTGCAAAGCTGCGACCAGGGCTTTGGGAAAGGGGAGATGGCTGCATTAATCTTCTGGCTCTGTGCAATGGAGATGCAGTACGTGGGGATGAGGACTCCAGGCTGGAGGAGGGGGGGCTGTATGGCTCCCTTGCGTGTGCACACTGCGCTGAGTGGTGCCAGCGACAGGCAAGGGGCTGTTAGATCTTCCCCACCACCAGAATTGCATGCCTGGGATGCATGAGAAGGGACCTGTGGTGGTGTGGAAATAAGAGGGCAGCATCCCTGGAGATCCATGTGCTCACAGCAGAACACAAGTTCCCAATTTCCATGCTGGGTCCCCTGTGCAGGTGCACACTGGTCAGCAACCGTGGGTGTTTGCCTGACTTGGGAAGCGCGTGCATGTGTGCGTAACCCTTCTGCTGTGGCTTGGCAGCCCCATTCCTCCCCCCTCCCCTCCCCAAATGTTTATTTGCAGTTAATTTTCATGGATCCTAATGGCTCGGATCCTGCTAGGGGGGATCATGCTTGCCTCTTCAGTCAGAAAGTTTGCAGAAAAAAATAGCCCTTTCCTGTTGTGTTTGGAGTAATAGCGTCTTGGTGTCCGGAGGGGAGTTGGCAAGGAAACGGGGAAGTTTATTAAGAGTAAGAGATTAAATTCCACTGGGTTTAATTGGCAGTGCTTGAGCAAGCAGGGGAGGGGGCCGTCCGGTCCAGCCCCCTGGAAACAGCAGTGCTGTCCCCAGGCTCCAAGCCCATGGGGCTGGCTGGTCCCAAGGCCACCTCATCCCCTTGTCTGCTGGGGAAGCTGCAGCATCTGGCTTGTTTGCTTCCTTGGGGTCACCCATGCACCTCAACCTTGGCTTCTTACTCCATCAGTAGGCAGGATCCCACATGGGCTCTGGAAATGCTGGGTCAGCAGGGATGCAGCTCTGAAGTGGCCAGGAAAAGGCGGTATTTGGGTCTGCATTTTACTTTGGAACCTGGTTCGGGGCACAGCGTGTGCAAGTGAGACACGGGTCCTGTCCCTCCTGTGCTGACCCAATCCCCTCCCATGAAGATCTGCTGGGTTTTCTTCTCCCTGGGCAGGGACAGCACACCTCCAGGCTGGGGCTAACAGCAGCTGGATGGGGGGCGGGTGTCGGGTATGTAATTTGCAACTGGGATGTTTTGGGAGAGTAACTTAAACTTGAGGGGCCTGCTCTGCTTTTTCATCTTAAAGCAAACAGGGAGTGACTTTTGGATCCCAATCCCCACATAGTCCTTCAGGGCACAGAAAAGTCTCCAAGTTGGATTCCCATGGATGAAACCATCTGCCCACCTTGGGCTGAGCTGGATGCTGTCTGCAGAATGAGCTCCAGCACCTTTGTGCCTCCATAGCACTGATACTTGCAGGCAGGCAAAACAATATGGGAAAGTGTCTTTGTGGCTGCAAAATGAGCTGAGTGCCAAAAGCCCGATCCCCTACTAGAAAAGCTTCTCCTGCAAGACCTCCTCCTGTCCTGCACCAAGTTGAAAGAGGCATCAAATGCTCTCTTTGCTGGTGAAGGTAAATGGGGGCTCAGACATTTTTCACCTTGAATTCAGCTGATAGCTCTGCTGAAAAATTCTAAATTAAAGAACAATAAATAATTTATTACTTTATTTACTTTAATTCAAAAAATTACTTCCCCACAAATTAAGATATATTGCTTCAAATTAAATGTTTCATTAAATCTGAGATTAAACTTTTGGGGGCTGGGGAAAGGAAGACTTTTTAATTTGGCTGAAAACCTGAAAACTACTGCTTCCCATTGCTTTAATTGTAAACTCTGGAACTAAAGTGTCAGAAATTTTACGAAGTGCAGTTGTGCTGGTTTAGTCTCCGCTCCCACCCCTCCGGGAGACTAGTGGGTTTCTCTTTCAGACTCCCCCAGGGTGGCACATGGCTGCAGACTTTCAGCTGCAAATCCAAAGGGAGCATATCTCTAATCCCAACCAAACCTCACAGGAACGTGCTTTAATCAAAGCACTTTGCGGGCTCTTAGGCTTTGCAAAGTCTCGTTTCTCCACAGCCTCGCTTCATAGGTGAGACTGCTATAGTGGCTGGCTGCGCTCCAGCTTCCACCTCTGAGATGAAAACTGGGAGTTTCCAAGGTACAACTCTTCCCAACCTTGTCCTACTTTGTGTATAACACACTGTATGCTTTTTGGTTTATATATATCTTTTTAGCTTCCCCTTGGTTGATGCCCTGTGCTGGGACTCTTGAAGGTGGGATTTCAGCCATATGCAGTACCCCAGTCTCCAGATGTGACCTTCATCTCTGATGAATGTGAGGTGTAACCTCGTGTCTGTGTTTTTTTGTGGTCTTATCCATGTGGAACTTTTCTACAGGTTCTCACTAATACGATGGTGAAGCCACAGAGGTGAATGGGATGAACAACCCTGCACAGGTGGAAATCTATGTAGACTGAAACGAATGAGTTTGCTAGTTCTCCGGACAGTGACCTGCTTTGTACTGCACCTAGCATGATTGAATCTGCTACAGGGTGGGATCTCTGGGGCCTGTCTTGCTGCTGCATGTTAGTACCAGCTTTTGTAATTTATCAGGGATTGCTGGAGTGGCTTCCAGTTCAGCTCACGCCAACCTGGGTACTCACGCACCTACACACCAACGTAGTCACTGCAGAGCACCTTAGTGCCCTGTGTCCTTAAGAAGCACTGAAAAAGTCCATGCTGCTCAATTTAGGAACAACGTGCACAGACACGACTGCAGGAGCAAATAATTGCTAAGGAGTCCTATTCTTTCCCCTCAGACTCTGCAAGAAAACCCAAGCTCTAGGCTGAGGACAAGCAGAAGAACTGTAGGTCCTATGAAATGGCGCTGGAGAAATACTGTCTCTCTTGTCAGAAGTATCCCTGGCCGGCAGGCTTTGAACAGCAGAAGTACACAAGCTAGTTGGTCATGACTGTAGCCTTCCTGATGCTCTCTTCTCCTCCCATGGCTACAGGCTCACCACTGTTAGTATGTCCTTCACTTGTGATGGTATCTGCCCCAGGTTTGCAAAGCTGGGACCATGGTTGTCTTTCACAGGAGGGTTAGAGCAGCAAAAGCAATGTGTTTGGGATATTGGGTGGTATCTGGTGGAGGAAGAAGGCCTTGTGATGCTCTGAACAGGGCTGGTAGGAGCTTGGGCAGAGGCAAGCCTGTGTGTTCCATTTCCATTTGGGTTTAAAAGGATTCCCTAGAGGAAAACCTCTCCCGTGAGGGTCTTTTTGCTTTTACGAGAGGTTTCCCTCTAGGGAACCTTTTAAAGGGCTGGGAAAATTTCCTTTTCTAAGTTGTCCTTCAGGCACTAGATGGCAGGGACATGCTCCATGAGGAAGAGAGCACACGGGCATGGGAGTTGGCAGTTGGCTCTGCAGGCTGGATCCCAGCTTCCTCCCCTGAGCAGGTGAATGATGCTGGAGAAGCAACCTCTGAACTGCATGTGTGTCAGCACCTGGAACTCGGGTCACTCTTGGACTCGTTGGGTCCATGGCAGAGGAGGGCAACTGCGTTTGGACCTATGACTTGTAACGTCCCTGCGAGGCATGGGGAAAGCTGTAATCGCTGCAGCAAGCGGGCTTTCACCAGGCAAACTCTCTTATGTACTTACTATGTAAGTCAAGAGTATTTACAGGAGATCTTGCTGCCTGTAACTTAAAGCTTTAGCGAAACAAATTGGAATTGCCTTCTGGAGGCCATTGTTATAAATTACAGCCCCAACATCTGTCCACATCTGCAATGTCTAGACAACCCGTCTCGGCTAGGAGAGGGAGCGTGGGGGAGGCTGAGATCGCAGCGGGGAGGGGAAGCGAAGGGCTTAAGCTGGGGCTGGGCTTGCGCTGCCCCTCTGTTTCGAGCATGATGCTCGAAGTGGGGTCCACCCCATCCAGGAGGGACTTCCAGGGGCATCCGAGCCAGAAGAAGCTGCATCTGCCTTCCCCCATTGCAGCCTGCAGATTGACACCAGCAACAAATTTGGCCCTTGGAAGCCTTGACTGCTGTTGCCTTATTTATTGCATGTTGGAGGATGTGAGGGAAGGCAGCGCCTTCAGGCAGGCTTGTTCCTGTCTTTCCCCGGCCCCTGTGCAGCACTTGCGATAAAGAGGCCGGGCCCGTCAGCTGAACGATTGTATTTTTTTTTACAGTTCCTAGCGCAAACCTTCTCATTTATATGTAAAGTAGCCATTAGTCATAGCTCTGTTCCCTCACACTGCCTGATGTACAATCACATTTTGCAGTGGATGAATCTTTCCACACAGCTGCTCTGCTATGAATAATCCGTTGCTGGGCCCATAAATCAGAAAAAAATCATGCACCTCCTTTGCCTGATCCTTACACAAAGTCATATATTTTACATGAGGACAAGCTAAATATTCATGAGGCTTTAAAAGGCTCTTCTGACTACGAGGTACTTGTTTGGGTTGTTTTTGTTCTGTCGGGTCAGGTTTGATGGTTTGGGTTTGTTTTTCATCCTCATAAGAAGAAATCTTTCTTCCCCCTTTGCAACCCTTCAGGCAGCAACGCTGAGCCCCCTGCGATGCTCCTCTGGGGCTCTTGTGTTTGCCGAAGGACCAATGAATTCATCATCGCTGCCGTCTCAAGGACAGGCTGATGGAAGGTGCTAGAGGACATCCTAGAAGCATGGGGGGTGTGTGGAGGTGGCCAGGCCTCAGCAAGCGAAGGGGCTGCTTCTGGGGGTAAAGAAGCGCTTCCAGATCTGTGCTGGGGGACCCGGCTGGCTGTGAGTCGGGGTACGTGCTTCTGTATGTGGGCAGCCCTGTGCTCGACACTGGGGCCTCCAGCAAAGTTGTGGGGGAAACTGGGAAGGCTGCTGATAATGGCTATAGTGCCCATTCAAGAACATTGCTGTCACCCTGATTTCTTTTAAGCCAGATTTTAGACAAAGCACCAACAGTGTCTATGGAGAGTACTGGGACCAGGGCTTCAGCACCTCCTGCTTCTCGGTGACCAAGTGAATCCCGGGTGGGATCAGCGCTGTACGGCCCCAGTGATAAGATGGGAAATTGGGAAATGAGCTCAGGATTCCCTGCTCAGGATCCTAAACTCTCAGGATGTGGCCTTCCCAAGACATCCCCTACTCTCTGCCTTGGCCATCCAGAGCCTCCAGTGGCAGTGATGATGCTGTGCAAGCAGGGAGGGCTGTCAAACCCCTGGAGGGTCAAGAGACCCTGACAGTGTTTTTTCTCCTGGTATCTGCTGCATTAGTAGCTCCCCATCGCTGAGATGGGCCAGTCTCATCCTACCTTCCCCTGCCCTGGAGTGCAATTTCCACCTGCCCTTGCAGTAGCTTTGCCATTTGTCTGATCACAAGAAAAGCCACTTTGATTCGCCAATAAAGAAGCATTTAGATTGTATTTCCTGATAATAATTTTTCTGCCACTATAGTGAATTAAAACAGTTCACTGTGCTAGCAAGCAAGCGTCAGAGCTGGCTCAAGGTGAGAGGAATAAGCACGTGGCTGGCAGAGACAGGAGAGGGGATGCAGCTCCCTTTTTCATCAGCACAAGGAATAAATTCAGCTCAACCTGTAATGTCAATCCATAGCCTGACTGTTCTGGTTTCTCTGCAGACAAACCTCTCTCTGGTCATCTGCTCCACATGTGCAGCCTTGCACATCTCCTTAGTACCAGGTGATGGGTGCTGTTGTGCTCCAGCCGTACTGTGAACACAATTCATACTACGTGGTCTTGAACTCTCTTCTTTTGCTCTTGCAAAACTGAGCAGCAATGTCCCTTCGTCCTAAAAAAGCCCCTTTGCCCACAGGCTGCAGGGAGCCATCCTGCTCCCAGATGCCCCAGGCCACTGCACACCGAGCCCCTTCAGCTGAGGTGCCAGCGCCTTGTGCGAAGCACATCGCTGTCATGGACGAGCTGGGATGGAGAGGCTGAGCCGAGCCACTGGGACATTTCTGGGTGCAGGGGTCCCTGTCTCCCTCTCGCAAGCTCTTATGCTATCAAACGTTGTCTGTGTGCTCAGCGCTGTGAAGCACATCCGCAATAAAGGCAGCTGCTGCTGCTGCCAAGATCTTGCAGGACAAAGGGAATAACAAAAGGTTCCTCCACCGGCAATCTCCCCTCTTTTCTCTTCCTTTTTGCTGCAACTTGGAAAGAATGAAGTCAAGGGACTGCCAAAGCAGAGAAAACCAAGGCCAAGCACACACAGATGGCGAGCCCACAAATTTAATTTAAAATCATCCTTTATTATTCAAAATATTAAAATTCAGGCAATAATGCCCAAAGGAACTGCACTGATTAAAGCTCCCTAATGTTTCATGGCCAAATCTTGCTGCTTCCTCCAAGGGTCACTGGGACAAGAAGTGAAACCCCCCTGGAGCAGAGAGAGAGGTAGGGCTGTACCTGCTGTAGATCGCTTAACCAAACAGTTACTTACTGACCCAATCAGCTTCACTTAAAGCAAAGCACCAGCTGTTCCTTACCCAATTAATGATTGCCACAGCAAATTAACATGGCGTTACACCAGGCGTGGATGTGGTCCGCAGAGTCCAGAATGCACAGAGCAATATGCTATTGCAAAAATAATCACAGTAATATCTTTACCGTTAGGTAGCATCCTTCATCTGGAAGGATGGTGAGCTCCCTGTGCGCTATATGGCTTGCTTCATGCAACATGCTCTGCAGCGAGGGTGTGGAGGGCAGGAAGGGGGGGGTATACGATTGCTGTTTCAAGGGGAAGGTAAGAGAAGCTGGTCAGGGCAGCTCTGCTGTGGCAGAGACAGCACTGACCACACATGTCCGGCTCTTGGTTCCTGCAATCCAAACAAATCATTATTTAATTGGTTGTAAATCTGCTGAACTCGAAGTGTGCCTTCCCTCTGCCTTATACACCACAGACCTCTCCAGCGCCTCTCCTCCCACTGCGTGACGTGACAGCCCGACGGTACAGGGCTGTAGCAGGGACCTGGTGGGTCTCACAGCTCGGCGTGCTGACCATTCTCCTGCTGTGGGCTGCAGCGTACACAGCAAGCTGGTGGGCAGAGAGCTGTCTGTCCAGCTGCAGCAAGCATCCCGTGGTGGGAAGAGGCCACACGGCTGGGCTGCAGACATCAAGGTTCACATGGCGAGGTGTGACCTCCGTGCTCAGTGCTGCTGGGCCAAGTGCTGCCTCTCTGAGTCCTTCCTCGGTCTCTCTGTACTGTGGTGGAGACTCTTGCCCTGTCCCTCTGCAGGCGTTCTGCATCGTGGGGTCCTGATAGCAGTATAGCAGAATAACTGAGCCACTCTTCTTCCATCAAGGTTAAGCTCACCACCTAAACACTCATTAGTTTTGGCTCCACTTCGTTCATGCTTTTTATGACCCAGAGACGTTAATCCCCTATAAGTTACAGTCCAGACAGATCAATCAGTCTACAGGGCTTTGGGACAGTGGTGTCTAGTGCCGAAGCACTACAGTTTTCAATTTTCCTACAATTAGGCCAGCATCAGATATTATTGACAAATAAACTGTGCAATCAAAGCCTCGAGCTGGTCACGCTGCTATGAAGAGGATCCATTTACATCCCAGCCAACTGCAGGATGCCGATGCCCGGAGGGAGGAGACGTGGGAGAGCCATGCCCCAAGCGCTGGCGGCCTCTGGTTGCCTGCAGTACTGTTACAGGAGCCATCCCTTTGTAATTAGAGGACTCCCTTATTATAATTACTGTTATTTATATAATTGTGGTAAGTGTTTTCAGTGCTGTCAGCAGTCTGGAAAATGCCCAGCCCCATTACAGCCAAGCATTTCAGGCGTTTCGCTGCTAAGAGTCTGGGCTTAAAGCGTGACGACCAAGAGCGTGGCTGGGCCAGTCCGAGAATAGCAGCCCATGTCCTGGTGACCTGAAAGCTTTCTTTGGAAGATTTCTATGCCTTGGGATTGTAGAGGGAGGACATAAGGTTATCCCTGCCTCCTTTTCTCAAGCCACTGCTCCGGGAGCGTAGCTCAACCCAGCATCACACCCTGCACGGGCTGTCATTCCCTGTCACCTCTGCTGGGTCATGGGCTGGAGGATACACTCCTGGCACTGGGTCATGAGGCACCAGCCAGGTCATACGTCCCTGCAAGGAATCCAGTAATGGGCACGTTCTCTGCATCGTTTTCTCTCTGACTATCTTATTTAAAAATCCAGAGGAGATGGGGAGTTTAGAAAAAATGAGGGAAGGGGCTGGTGCATGGGAGACGCTGATTTCGTACCTGTGACTTGAAGCCTCACTTTACAGGTCAAAAACAGGAACAAAAAGAATGGGTTTAAGCTGCATGTCAGCAAGCAAGTGCTGATGTTTGTGGCTGGCTCCTTTGCATCTAAATAGGAAGAAATTCAGGGTAACTTGCTTAAGATGCAGAGTCAAATATATAAATGCAGCAAGGAAAAGAATCTGAACGTTTTACTCGATGACAAACTGCATAGGAATCAGTGTCATGTTTGCTATAGAGAAAGCAAAAACTTAGCAGGCTTTTATAATTAGTACTAAAGACACAGGAGGTAATTCCTGTCTGCTGCTCCATGCAAGGTGGCTTCAGCTTTTGTGCACACTGTAAAAAATGTAGGAAAATTGGAAAGAGATTAGACAAAATTAACAAAACCAAGAGGATTAGAAGTGATGGCTGCCAAAGAGCGAGCTGGTCTTGTTTGGTGTGCAACAGAGAAGATTAAAGAGGGGGATACGGTAAATGCCCTCTAGTCTATGTACAGCTACTATTAAAGGGATGCTGATCAATTCCTTTTTTTGTTTGCTGCTCGGTAAAGCAAGGAGGACTTGGCCCGACTTTCAGGGAAAATTGATTTAGCATCATTATTAGAAAAAAAAGCTAAGCGTAAGGGCACTGAATCACCGTGTGAGTCTGTTTATGTGAGGAGTCGTCTTTATGGGACCAATTTGAACAAGCATCCCTCAAGAATGATGTACGTCTGCTTGACCCGCTTCAGTGATGCAAGTTCCCCCGTTTCATAACCCCTGCCAAGGAGCACCAATGGCCCCTCCAGGGTGGTTTTCTCTCCATACAAGTCACTGGATATTTTTGGTACTTGCTCTACGCATGCAGGGGTACGCCGGTTAATGCACAGAGTTAGCGTCAGACGGTGTACCAGTCACAACTGACTTAAAAACAGACAGTGCACAAGCACTGGAGCAAAACAAAGGAGCAGCCAAGCTCTCGTGGGCGCCGTGGGCCGCGGGTGAAGCGTCCTGCGAGGGCAACCAGCTGCCAGCCGCCCCTGCACCCCGCCATTAGCCACCCGCGAGATGCTAACGGAAGGGAGCGCGGGGCTGCGACTTGGGAGCCAGCCTTCCCCCTCTCCAGCGAAGGTCTGGGGCTGGAATGGGTTCACATGGCTCCTGCGAAGAGGGGTTTCCCTCCCCACGTCCCTCCCTCCCTCCCCCGCCCGGGCAGGGACGCTCCCCCATCCCCTCTCCGCAAGTTACACCGTCACGGCCCCGCCGTACTACAACTCCCGTCAGCCCCCTCGCCCGCGGACGGCGCATGCGCCAGCCGGCTCCCGGCGTGCCCCTGGCCCCGAGGCCTTTTGGGCTTTGTAGTTCTGGCCGGCGGCTGGGGCCCTTGCCGGCAGCACAGCCAGGGACTCCATTTCCCGTGGGCCTGTGGGCGGCGCATGCGCTCTGCGGGCAGCGGGGCGAGGTGGAACGGGGCGGGGGGACCGCGGGGCAGCGCAGGTTCCTGTCTCCGCTGGCTGCGGCCTGGCAGTGAGAGGAGGGGCGGCCCCGGCCCCGGCCCTGGCCCCGGCGCAGGACTATGGACCCGGCCGAGGCCGTGCTGCAGGAGAAGGCCCTCAAGTTCATGGTGAGGGGCCGTGGCTGTTGGCGGGGGTGGACACCTGTGTGTGTGTGTGGAGGGGCGGCCGGGGGGAGGGGCGAGGGATGAGGAGGGGCTGTGGGGGAGGGGTGGGGGGAGATGGGGCTGGGGGCAATGGGGAAGGGGACCCCGGGGGAGGCCGGGCCTCTCGGGCCTGCTGGGCCGGGGGGCGCCGGGCTGGCGGGAGTGGGGGGGGAAGGCGGCTCGTCCTACGGGCGAGGGAGGGCGGTGAGCGGGGCCCAGAGGCGCCGTAGGGTGCGGGGAGAGGGGAATGGGGGGGGGGGCTGCGGGCCGGGAGCGGGGCCCCCAAATCCGTGGAAAAGTATCATTGTGCTGGAGGCGGGGGTTGGGGGCTGCAGGTGCCACCTGGGAGCGGGAGAAGTTGAACTCGAGTGAGGCAGGAGCTGGCAGAGGGGCCCAGAGGTACCGGGAGGGCTTGCACGTGTAATTCTTGGGTTTTTCTGTCTATTTATACACCTTAGACGATCTTTCCGTAAATCTCTCTGCAATTTTATTTTGTTTTTTTCCTTCCTTTCTGCCACGAGAGCTGTAAATACTGACGCTTAAATCTCACCTGCTGCTGCAGCAGCGTATCATTGATAGTGAGTGTGAAGAGCACTTACATTGTTTAGGTTTTCGAGTTGGCCTTTGGCATGGAAAACAGCCTTGGGGGGTACTTGCACCTAGGATGCTCTTCAAATGTGGCTAGTTTACTTAGATTTGAGGCATGATGCTCTTAAACTGTAGTTTCATTCTCTCTTTCTTCATTTGTTGGTATTTCTAAGTGTTTTGGCCAGAAACATAAGATTTAGAAATGAAAACAAACCGGTGCCAACTGAATTGAATGTAAATTTCGGGTGCCCCAAACTGTTCTTTCCCTAAGGATATCATTTAAATGGCTGGCAACGTTTGCTAAAAGTTTGTTTTGGATTAGTGCTTCCAGTGGTACAGAATTAAATCTAAGCTCATCAAGAAGAAGCAATTCTATTAAACCTTCAGAACATATGCCCAAAATGAAATTGAGGAAACACTAGTTGCAAATTTTAATTTTTAATTGAGCTTCAAAACACTTGTTTGGCTTCTGTTTTTTAATCTTGTAGAACTTGTTTCTCTTGAGACTTTTTGACCCTTTTGCTAGTAGTCTCCAAGTTCGTCAGATTTATAGTCTCAGCTCGGTGAAGTGGGAAAATGCTATGGATGCCTAAATAGGCAAGGTAGCAATTAGTAATAGTAAACTACCCTCTTTGGTGTGTGATTGGGCAAAGGAGTGTCCCAGATCCTGTTGCACTTGTGTTTGGCCAAGCTTGGTAATTACAATCTGCCTCTAGATAGTGAGTTTCATATCCTGAAAAGTTTCTGCTGAAACGTTTTTGTCTTCTGCCAGACAGCATTGTAAACATGCTATGCTGACTTATTTTATGCTGCTTTTTTTCACCCCCTGTGCTAAGATTCCCATCCAAGGGCTTAGTCCAGGCGTTTGAGATCTTTTGTTAAGATTGGGCCTGGGACCGGGGGAAATCCCTGTCCATCTTGCAGTTGGCTGTGTTCCACTCGAACAGTAAAGCTCCCTGACACTAGGGAGAGACCTGAGCATGAGAGAGTGCTGCTCTTACAGGAGATGCGTCTGTTAAGAGCACCAGATAAAGGGATGAATTATCAAGATCAGGCTGCGCTGAGAACTAAAAGCTAAACCACTTTCCTCAATGTTTTATTAAAACGCCTCTTGTATGCAAAATGCTTGTAAAAAAGTGCAGTGGAAGAAGTGGCTTCCCTCCATCCCCTCTGAACTTTTTAGGGTGTGTTTGGTTACAAGTTGCGAGTGAGAAAAGCTTTTGTTTAACACATCTCAGGCTTTTGCTTTAGCACATGTCTATCTAGAACATCTCTTAGTTTGATTATGCTGATGAAGTAAAGTTTTTGTCAGGCTTGATGGGGTCTTTTGGTGTTCGTGGAGGTGTCACACAGGTAGGTTGTTTTGATAAGTGGGATGTCAGTTGCAAGTAGCAGCTTGGCCCTCCTAGGACGCGTCTTGTTGTTTCTGCCTTTTAGCAGTCAGAAAGTGCTTAGGTACTGCAGTAATGGCATTGGTACAATCATCTACATAGAGGTAGTAGATCAGCTTGTGCATCCTCTCAGCTAATGCTGAATCACTCACTGTGTATTATATTGTTCATTCAAGTGTGCGATACGCTTCGTATACATCTTCCTTATTAGGTGGCTCTCAGTTTGCGTTGAGGTGGGCTTTGCTATTAATTATTGATTTTCCCTGAGAGTTTCCCAAGTGCCATCATAGGTAAATACTCAAATCCATGAGACCTATTATCTCTCCAGCTTTTGGTAGTTTTGTTTTTGGTATGGATTTGTGGTAGGCTTCATTTCACATTGAAAAGCAGCCCTGTAGGTGGTAGTGGGTTTGTGCTTCTCTAGAAAATAATACTTTTTTCACTTAAAAATGTCAGTGCTTGATTTTTGGCATTGACTTTGAGCAGCTCTCTTGGGTCACAAGGTATCAGGCAAGATGGACCTGGCAATTTGTTTTTTATTTTCATGTGTAACTCTTAATAGAAAAATGTCATGGGGAGACTTCATACAAGGCTAATACTATACATGAAATTAACTTGCTTTAAAGTATCTATATTTGATGCTTTGAAAGAGAAACTGGACTCTTTTTTTTCGGTGTGCTCATGTCTACGCAACTTTTTGATGGGAGTAAAAGGGGGCTGCCTTCTTACTGGGTGGTATTGGCTTGATTACTTGCCGATGAAACAGTGTTACATTTAGCTAATATCTGCTACCAGTTTCCTAGTTATCCATGGTCAGCTACAATATGTATAATCTAATACTTTAATGTTTAAGTGATTTATTTAACTTCATTTGCATACTCAATTTACCTCTACATTTTAAGAAGCCTAGATTATTTCTGATATTGAATTAGCATTATGCAATACTAAGCAACTCCTCACCAGGGAAGACTGTTTTTGCTGGTGAATGAATGTATTCTATACATCATCTCTCAAAGCTATTTTTGAATAGAAGACAGTTCATAGATTTAAAATAAGATCTTGTAAATTATATAGTCCAGTGTTCTGCAGCTACACCAAGGATTTTACCAGAGTGGAACTTCTCAGCTCACCTCAACCCCTTTTCATGTTTCTACAATACTACAGATAAAACTACACTCTTCGTAAAGTACAGTGTGTAAGAGACTGATGCACAAACTAAAAGGAGAGGCGAATGTGCCCATTAGCTTAAAAAAAAATATACGCAAAAATCCCTCCCAAAACCCCTTGCCTTACAGAGCTCTGTTTTTATGCCTTCAAGAATATGGGATTTCTGTTGTCATAACCATTTACAAAAGTACTAGGAATGAGGTGCTCAATAAGTAACTTTCATATTTGAATAAAGTGCTTAAAACTGTAGATACAGTATTTAAAGTATGAGTGCAATAGGCTCAACTGAGACTTTGATTAAATGTCATATAAAGTAAACTACATATGCCTGCATAGAATAGTAGATATTTTTTCAAAGTAGCTTGAAATGGTTCTGTTAAGTGTACGAATGTTCTGATGATTATCTTTTTAATTAAAATGAGAAATCTTTGTTTAAAGTGGCATTCTTTTTTACGGCCTGTTACAGTCTCTGTAACAATCATTTCTTAAGTCTGAACGTTTTTAATTCCAGGAATCCATTTATATAAAACTATGTTTAGACTTAATTAAGGAACGATTCTTACAAAGCTTGTAAATAGCCAGGAAAAAAGGGACAGAAAATAAAACTGACATTCACACTTAACAGAATGATTGTTACAAGGTATGTAATATGCTATAAAAATACAATAAAGCCCTTTTTATAAGAGTTCATATTTTTTGTTCCTCATTTTGAAAGGTATTTAAGAAAAATATCAAAGCTCTATGAAGCAACATCTGTTTTCTTGAATGGACTAGCGACAACTTCAGTTGTGTTTAATTAGCAGTTCTTGGAGCTGTACCTGACCAGTTTGGGATCCTATCTACGATGGTTTGGGAGGCAATAGCTTGATATTTAACGAAGTTTCGCTTTCTCATTTTTTCTGAATGAATCAATTCACAAATTCATTTAATTTCCTGGCTTGTAAATAGGAAGATGTTGATAGTAGCATTTTTCATGAATGCCTTTTTTCCATTTCACCCCCAAATTACAGTTTTCCTTTTCTTTCTGGGTGACGTGATTCTAGGAGGTCCTCATGGCCTTCCAGTTTCACAGGAGAACCAAAACGTTTTGGTTATCTTTCAAGATGCATCTGTGGGGTATTTTTGTTGTTGTTTCTGGCTTTTTCTCTTTTTTCTTTATCAGAGAAAAGCATGAAGTTAATTAATTTTTATGTTCTCACGTTTGTAGGAGCTTCCACATAACTAGCAGGTAATATAGTAAGGATCAGTCAGTGTAATAGGAGGTCTGAGGGATAATAGACTTGGAATCTGGTTTTTGGGGTTTTGCTACCCTTTTTTTCTTCTATTTGTGTATGTATATGTATGGAACAGATGGACAGAAGCTGATAGTTTAAAAGAGGTTCTATTTCCACTGAACCTGTATGATTTATGGTGTCAGTAGGACTGAAATTTTTAAGACCTAGGACTTGTTAGCTATTGTTATAAAACTCTGCTTTGAGAACCTTATAGTCGTCTTAATAATGTACTTGTGTTGTGGTCATTGTGGCAGAGGGTCCTGGGTATCCAAAGCAAAAGCAGCATGAAAGTAATGAAAATATTTTTTGTAGAACAGCTGGGATAGCAGAGAGTTGCCTCCTAAATGCAGAGTTGCAAATCCTGCTTGAATATTAAACATATGCTTAGTAATTTTTTCCAATAGAACTGAAATGACATCCTCTTAGTTTGAGGGTTTGTTGGGACTAGTATATTGTAAAGAAAATGTTGATTTATTTTCTTCTACCCCAAACTTTGTGGCATAGAGTTTTCTGCACTTGGTGCAGGCCTTTGGTACTTCAGTAACTTCACCCTCGCTTCTCTGGTAATGTTTCATTTCAGCCACTTTGCTCCATTAAATGTATGCAATTAGAAAAGCAAATGGCAAATTTGCTATCGCATCACTGAAGTATTTAGTTTCATAGACTTAAAAAGCAGAATTTGTTGCACCATGCTCTCCGCACTGTAATATATACTATAAACATCAGAGAGAATAGGCTGACCTTAATATTTGCTTCCCAGACTAAATCGCCGCCTTGCAGCAGTTATTTCCCACTGAATAAAAAGTTTAATTTCACGCCCTGATTAGTGCTAGTATGTGCAGGTGGATATTTATTTTATGCAGCTAAACTAATCTGCCTTGGCAAATTATTTGCCAGTCAGCAGAGCTATAATTCCTCATGAGTATATGGTACTAAATTATCATTCTCATTAGTAAGATAAAGCAGACTGTTTTAACCACAAAGTTTGGTTAGGCAAAGGGTTTCCTAAATATTCCTTGGAAGATACAAGACATGCGAAGTGGCCTCAACATTCTCCATATTCTGTAGTCGTTTGTGATATGGAAAGAGGTAATGAAGATTTCAGAGGAAGAAAATAAAATTATTCTGTAGCTGTGTATTACCTCTAGAGGTAAGGTAGGAATGTACAGAGTTCGGAGATCGCCTCTTTAAGAGGTGCCTAATGAAGAAAAAATGAAATGGTGATCTTTGGAGCATTTCCAGTGGCCAACCAAGCTCTGATCTCTGGGCCATAGAGATGAAAATATGAAGTTACATTGTATTCTTGTTTATTTTCAGTGTTAGCAGCTACTGAGGTAGGGGAAAGAATGACTGGAGACTAGAAGTTAAATGGCAGAGGAAACTTCATGGTCTGGTCTCATTTAAAATTCACTTCATGCTCTAAAAACATTTAAAGTGGGGATCAGAAAGTATTTCCTGACATATGAATGTTGACTGGATACGCTTGTTGAGTGAATGTGTTCACCCACACTGTTTTGTTTTCTTTGGATTTTGTGTTCTGGTAGGTTGTTTGTATCATAAAACTTGTTAATGAAAAGTAGTTATTTTCTATTACAAGGAAAGTCATTTATACCTGGAAATTATGAATTTTCATTAAGAATTGAGTGAAGGGATTGAACTGACTTTTTTCATCTGTATAGGTGCATTTCTTGTCATGCTCATTTTCTCAGTGATTGCTGCAGCAGTATGTAGGGTATAAATGATCAGATCACGTGTAAACCAGCAAAACCAGCAAGCCGAGCAGCTTGATTTTGTTGCATAAAAAATTTCATGCTAAATTCAACAATGCGGATGGAATAAGCTGTTTTCTCACTTCCTTGTCTGCTTACATTGTGTCATCTCTAAACTCCATGTGTGCTGGTGAGATTTGTGTAATATTTAGCCATTCTCAGTGGCAAACTTAAGTAGTGTTTCTAATACCCAATATTTCCTTGAGTCTTCCTCATTTCCTCCTTTCTACAATTCAGGAGATGCTCAACAAGATGTATTATTTATGTATTTTAAGTGATTCTGTGCAGCAGGGCTGAATGGAGTGTGTGTTTAGCTGTGGAAGCTGAAAACGAGTTGTAGCATAGCAGAGTCCAGTGGCCGCAGCTAAATAGTAAGTGCTCAAAATACAATTAATAGGCAATCAAAAATGAAGCTGTTTTCTTGACAGGATGCTGATTAGTGCTGAGAAAAACTTCTTGATCCTGCAGAAACTGTTGAAAATAAACATCCTGGGAGTTGCATTAAATATATCCTGCTTATTAAACAGCAGTACTTTGTAATGTCTCTTTATCTTAGGTCTTGAGGAACTCTGGCGTTGGACAAATGCTGCCTCTGCTTTGCAGAAAGAGAAAGCTGAAGCTCAGAAATTTGCCAGGGGTCATAGACTGGAGGAATTTTTGTCGGGTCACGTGGTACACTGATAGTAGCAGACAGAATAAAAAGAAACCAGCTCTTCTAATAGCTAGCCTTGTGCTTCTGACCATGTTTTGGTTAATTTTACAATTGGCTAGCCACCTGTTAAGATAACACATTTTATCATTAAACAAAATTAATTTTAAAAATGGCTTGAAACTGTCTGTTTTTAATGGGATCTGAATATTCTTAGTTTTAATCTGCCTCATGAGGCTTGTCTTTCTTCTGGGAAGTACATTGTTACATCATTAAAATATCATCCCCTACTGAGAGAGAAATCGGTCCCATTCACTAAATGGCAATGCTGAAACAATGACAAGTATTTCTAAGAACTGCATTAAAATTCATTTTTTTCTTTCATCTGCAAATTCCATAGTTCCATTAACCAATGGGTGCTCAGCCTGCTTGTAGCTGTATGTGCACAGCCAAATTTGTTAGCTGTGATGGCAGAAGGTTTGAGAAGCAGCATAGAAGACTTTCAGTTTTAAATTATTTCACTTTTCCACGGTGATTTTGCTTGGAAACAAACTATTGATCACAATTTTGCACTCTAGCTGCTTCTAGTGCTCCTCTGTACTAAGAATTGAGAAACATCCGAATTAATGTTCCCTCCCTTCACTGCTGACACAGGGTCTGTGCATTCATCTTGGTGAGAGCAGCAGGAAGGAGAGAATGAGGAAGAATGGGAAAGCTCGGCAAGGGGTCTTTCCAGTCGTCTTGAGGGAAGGACAGAAGTGTTTACAGTCTGTGAGCAGGAGCCGTGCAACCTCTTGGCAGAATCCACTGGAGTAACCAGTTTGGACTAGTAGAAGCAAAGTGCCTTAGTGTTGGTTTAATTTTCTTCATCCCATGGTAAGAAGGGAAAAGTTGCAGGGACATGCTGTGAAGGAATGAAGAAGTTCTTAAGTGCAGTTGTATGTTAGCAGAACAGTAATAAGTGTACTTCTAACTGTAGCCTAGGTGGCCTATCTTCTTCAAAAGCACCTGGAGCAAGACAGATCTGAAGAAGGGTGTAGAAAGCGAGTTTGGGAGATGCCAACCAGTGGAGAACTCTGGTGTGGTTTTTCCATCAGCTGGCTTTTTGCCTACATGTGGATTCTCTCAGTCTGTTTGTAGGAGTCCTCTCTCTCGATGTTTCCAGCTAAGGACGTAGTTGTTATTACAGATGGTGAGGCTTTTTTCAAATATAGAAGGATGGATTAAATACTCGGGAGAAGGGCGATGGCTGTCTTGGCTTGGATACAAAGCAGGGCTAGACTGCATTCTGACTAGAAAAGAAAACTTTAATATTTCCAGGCTTGCCCATGTAGCAACCAAAACAGTTTCTAGTTGTTTCAGAGAAAAATGGCCTAGCGTGAAAGTCCGTCATACAATATAGTCACTCTCCCTCTCTACACACATCGTTTGTTATTTATTGTGAGAGCGATGCAGAATGGAGCAGTGTTTATGTGGGAGTTGCTTTTAGTTTATGGATAGTTGGCCTAATTCTGTCTGTTAGAAAGATGCTGGCGATTCTCCAGGGGGGTAGTTCATTGGGTCTGCTCAATGCCCTTCCTTCTTATATGCCAAAACTCCCAATGGGATTGAGAAATGCAGCCAGTTATCATTCATCTCCTGCAAATTAGAACAATGAGAAGTGGGTGTAGTCTCAAGAAATGATGGATCGATCTTGTTTTAGAAGATGGGACTTGGAAGCATCTCAACAGATGTTGACAATGTTAATACCCTCTCCAAATATAACAAAAGGTGTTTTCTGTTGCTAGTAGATTCAAAAGAACAAAAATCTACATTCCTTGTTAATTTTCTTTTTGTAACTTTCTTCCTTTTTTTTTTTCTCCTTTTGACTGGGATGACTCCAGTGAAGTGTGTTGCTCTTGTACTTTGTCACGGCTGTTATTTATAAACAAGCGTAAATGTCCTGGAAGGGTTTTACTGACAAGAAGACATTCCTATATATCTGTATCTCACTGATCTTAAAATAAGACTTTATGCAGAGGCATAAAGAGCCAGTCAGAGCCCATCAGTGAGAGGAAACATCTCCACAGGGGATTAGAACAGGTCTTGTGGAGCATGGGTTTGAGTCTGATGTTCGCAGACAGGGTACTGTCTCGTCCCTTTTGCAAGCTACTCAAAGCAGTTATTAAGTGAGTAGAATTTTCTTTGCTATGCCATTGTAGAGCTATTCCAAATTTGACTACTTAGAATGAGGATTCTAGCTTTCATATTTTCTAGCTTAATTTGATTAATGGCTAATTCATTCTCATTTGTTCTTGTGCCAATGTTGTCCTTGAGTTTAAACAGCTCTTGCTCCACTGTGTTCATCTGCATATATTTGTGGAGAGCAATCATATTCTCCTCTGAGCTGGATCTGGTCAGGCTAAACAAGTTTTTTTTTTTCCTTTTCTCTTTTTCTTTCTGTTGTAAGACATTTCCTATAACTCTTGATCACTTTAGCAGACCTTTTTAAACAGCTGCAGAATTTGATTAATCTACCCAGAACATGAGTGACCAGAGCTATACAGACTATTCCAGGAAAAGTTTTATTTGTTCCTTGTACAAAAGCAGTAATCCTAATTTCTCTCTTCTGGGGATTTTTCACTTTATATGATATCCTATGGTAGTATTTGTCATCTTCATGGCTGTGTCTTATTGGTGAACCATCATTATCTGATGAGTAACATATCCCAGGGACTCTTTCCCTCTTCTTAGTTACTGAGTCCCTAGTTTATAATGGAAATAATGTACTTTTTGATTTAAGTACGTCTTTTGTTGGTTCTGATACCCAAGTCTTCAAGATGCTGTGTCCTATGTATTTATGATCTCTCTTACATTTGTCTTCAGCCACTTTCATTAGCACATTGGTAATTCTTGGTTGTTTGGTTTTTTTTTAGCCATTACTGAGAATATTTTAACATTACTTTCAAGATTAATAATGGATTTCAACAAGGATCATCTCTGTACTGTTTGATGGTTCCCTTTTCAAAATAGCCCGTGATCCTCTACCCTTTTTAGTTTCTTATCCTCCTTACAACTCTGGTATTAATCCTAATCCTCTCCATTTTAACTAGTAACTTCCTACATGTCATCTATCGAATGCTTAACTACTTTTAATTTGTCTGGACTTCAGTGATCTTCTTAAAGAAGAAGATTGGGTTAGTCTAGCACTAATTGTAATTTGTTCTAAATTGGGAGTAGATTTACTTAGACCTCACATGGTGACTGCTTCATTTTGGCGATAGTTATCAGTACTCAGTCTCAATAGATTTCCTTTCTTGGGAGATAGGGCATACTGTTTGTTTGTGGTTTGGGTTTGGTTTTGATTTTTAACAGTTTGGCTAGTCAATTCTGCAACATTTTAGGCTCATTCTGGTTAGTCTTCTTACAGATACTTGTTCTGCGTGGGGATGCTGCCAGAGGCTGCCCATTAGGTATCTTCAGCTGCTTCTGTTGCCCCTGCGTTATTCTTTCATCATAGTCCTCCGAGACAGCACGCTTCTTTGGTGCTTCTTGTTTTAAGGAGGAGTTTCCTCTGGTTAAGCCAAGCAAAGGAGTATTTACATCTTGTGCCAGTCTCAAGGAGTTGATAAATGTTATAGAGCTGAAATCAATACGGAACATTTAGATCAGAAAAGGAAATTTAATATATCTTAGTAAGTACTTGGGGCAATTAGTTATGAATTCCAAGTCACTTATGATGGGTGAACAGGTCCCACATTGTAATCGTAGCACAGTGCTTTATGAGGGAAATGAATTGGGATAGAATGGCTGTTCTGCAAAAAGGAAGGTTTTTTGGTTACTTTATTGTACAGGAAAATGTTTGGCTTGAGTGCTGGAGTCTGTTCAGAAGACAAGAGCTCACTAGCTAAACAGAAAACGTGGTGGTTGAGCACTGGAGTCTGTTCTTGAAAACATTTCTATTTCTTTAGGAAAAAAAACAGAATTCCTCTTACAAACTTTTCTGCTTAATGTACGAACTGCAGATTTCCTTCCAGGATAGTAGGCACAGACCTCTAGCCCATCTCTTCTGCACGCTTTTTTGTCCCTACCTAAAATTCAGCAGGAGATCAGGAAGGTGAAAGTTAGCACTGTAGATTCTTTTACTGACTATGGAGATTGTAGCCTTCCAGACTTCTTAATTTTATTCACCTTGGCTGTCACTTTTTTTCTCGAGTACAGAATTTTCTATTCCTGTTGCTCTGAGTCTCAGTGAAAAATTAGAATCCAGGTGAGCTTTCTGACTTTTCTGTGGACTTACGAAAAAGAGGCAAGATACTTAAAAGGTATTGGGTTCACTTTATTGATCTTTAGGCAAGCTTCCAGCTTTCTGTTTTATACGTCATGTTTGCACTGTGGATGCCACTGTTCTTGTTGGACACTTAACCTGGCACAAGTTCAGACGTGAGAAACATAGCTTCTCTTTTCTTCACCACAGATCTTGCAGTCTTGAAGGAGGCTGAATATAGGACTGGAATTTCAGACTTAAAATCTCAAGTGGTTGTGAAATTGAGCATGTTTTTGCTTATGGGCACGAAGAGGATCTCTTCACACTGCTATAGTAAGCATGTTCACAGAGCTTGCTGTTACGTTGTCTAAAGATTAACTGTATGAGTTTCAATAAGGCCAAATGCCAGGTCGTACGCTTTGGCCACAACAACCCCTGCCACCGCTGCAGGCTTGGGGAGGAGTGGCTGGAGAGCTGCTCAGCAGAGAAGGACCTGGGGGTGTTGATTGATAGCTGGCTGAACATAACCCAGCAGTGTGCCCAGGTGGCCAAGAAGGCCAAGGGCATCCTGGCCTGTATCAGGAACAGTGTGGTCAGTAGGACCAGGGAGGTGATTTTACCCCTGTGCTCAGCACTGTTGAGGCTGCATCTTGAGTACTGTGTTCAGTTTTGAGCCCCTCGCCACAAGAAGGACATTGAGGCGCTGGAGCGTGTGCAAAGAAGGGCAGCGAAACTGGTGAGGGGTCTGGAGCACAAGACTTATGAGGAGCGGCTGAGGGAACTGGGGTTGTTTAGCCTGGAGAAAAGGAGGCTCGGGGGGGACCTTATTGTTCTCTTTACAACTATGTGAAAGGAGGTTGCAGAGAGGTGGGAGTCGATCTGTTCTGTCAAGTAACAGGTGACAGAACAAGAGGAAATGGCTTCAAGTTGCGCCAAGGGAAGTTTAGATTGGATATTAGGAAGAATTTCTTTACTGAAAGGATCATCAGGCACTGGAATGCATTACCCAAGGCAGTGGTGGAGTCCCCATCCCTGGAGGTATTTAAGGGTCATGTAAATATAGTGCTCAGGGACATGGTTTAGTGGTGGGCTTGTCAGTGTTAGGTCAATGATTGGACTAGATGATCTTACAGGTCTTTTCCAATCTAGGAGATTCTGTGATACTTTGTCCAAAGATTAATGGAGTGCTGTCACAGATCTCCATTTGGTTTTGAATACCATTTGGTTAGTATTCTTGTGAGCCCTTGAGAAGGTATCCAGGTGTTTCATGTCACAAAAGTAGTTTTCCTGGTAGCTGCTGCTCTTGCAGTATGTAAAAAAAAAAAAAAAAAAAAAAAAAAAAAAAAAAAAAAAAAAAAAATTGTGCCTTTTTATCTGTCAAGGAGTATCAATAAACATTCTCCAGTGGAGTTGTTTTGGAGCAGATTTTGGTCAACGTAATCCAAACAAATTCACTAAAGAACTAGAGTAGCCATGTTCACCACGAGCAGTGAATTCGTTAATCTTGCAAAGTCAGAGCCTACTGTTCGAGACTGCTGTGTCCTTGTGAAGGAGTTTGTATCAAACTGTGAGATCGGATGATCAACCGACTCGGTGTTTGTTCATTTCTTCTACAAAATCTCACAAAGAGCATGCTTAAATATTGTCAGATTACAGTTTTAGAATCAGAGATCTCATGGTTTTCTCTCCTAATAATAATGAAAGATTTTGTAATCCTGTCTTTGATTTTGTTGAATTAGAGTCCACAGATCTAACTGTTCTTTATTTTGAGTACTGCTTTGGACAGTGGAGTAAGGTATCTGTTTGGGACCATGAAGTTGTATGTTCTGTAGTAGGAATTCAATTTATTGCTGTAATGCATACAGACTCATGAACAAATTCTGGGCCACAGGGGATATTTTCCTTTGCTGTGGAAGTCATCGCAACTGGCCAAGCCCTCCCAGGTCAGTGACTGACAGATCTAATTCTGCCTTTGTAGCCAAGAGCCTGTTAGTTAATGGAGTCGTGAATATTGTTACTCAGAGGCAATCTTCAGCATATTAAAATGCACTATTCCTGTTCTTGACTTGATATTTATCAGACAAGGTGTTATATCTAATGAGCGCAATTTTATCATCAAATAAATACTGTGTGTAGATCATAACTTAAAAGGAATGAAAATACAAGTAGCTTCACTGTTGCCTTGCAGTGACAGAGAGAGATGGGCTTAGCTTGCCTGTTTAAATTGTCTATGATGGAAACCCAGAGTGAATGTCCTCTCTGAGGGAAAAGGGAGCATTATGGGTTGTTTGATCAGATTCGTAAGACCCTTAGTACATATATATTTCATACAGGTCTTAACATTCCCCCCCCCCCCCCCCTTCTGTCTTACATGGAAGCAGATGAAATAGAGAAGCAGCACTACTGCCTTGCAAGTAACATAGTAGGTTTCCTTTTATAATTATCACTCTTGACATATTTATCCTTTCTTATGGAAGTGAAGATGCAGATATTTAAGAACCCTTCTTGCACAAAAAAGCCCAATTTCCGCTCAGTACTTAATTAGCACTTGTTTATGACACGGCATCTGATTTGATTTTCAAAACAAATTGCACAGTAAAGAGGCTGATATTTAAACTGTATAGTAACCACAGCTCCAGCTGTGACTCAAATATTGTAAGCCTTCGGGGGTTGTGTTTAGGCTTAGAAAATAGGAACTCAGGCCTGTAATTAAATGTCCTCTAAAAATCAGCCTTTGTAGGGAAGGGAAGAGGGTACCACTGAATTTTAAATTACTGACTTGTTCTCAGAAATCATTCTGTTGTTCTAGGCCTTGCTAGGGACTGCAGAAATCAAATGGATTAAAAATGGAAGAGTGGATTACTAAAGGAAAAAAGTCGGGGATTGCAGAAAAAGAGATGAGCAAAGTAAGCTATGGGTTTATAGACAATTGCAATATATATAATAATATAATTTAATATGTGGGTAATATATAGATGATATGTTCTGTGGCCACCAAAAAGACTGAAGAGAAAGTAGGCATTTCATACAGGGTAAAATTGCATTTCAGAACTGTGAAGAAGTCGCTTATGGTTATGGAATAAGCCATCTGCAGTGATGGAAGGCTCATTTTTAAAGCAAGTCCTCAATAATAAACATGAATGTCTTGGGAAAGGAGGTTGTCAGGGTTGTATTACAAGTTAGTCACTCACCTAGATAAAAATGTGAAATATTCACAAAATAGCATGATAGAAGTTAGCAGTTAGAGTGCTTTCAGAGTTATTTTTTGAGGTGGCTATTGAAGGAGAGAGGGAAATTACCCTACCAGTCTGACTTCTAGTCATGGAAAATGCTGGAGCAGATGCCAAGAGACAATACTATGCTTATGAATGATGTTGAACCATGAGCATAAATGGCGTGTGCTCATGAAAATACAAAAGTGAGTAGATCGTGTTGGGCAATTAATTGTATTGCTGATAGAATCGCCTGCCTTGAACGGATTGTAATTGTGCAAGATTTTAGTGATGATTGATAAAATAGTACAGCTTTCAAACAAGGCAGTTGTCTGTGTCCCGTATCTTTTAAAGGCAGGGGGAAGAGGGGCAATTTTTTTTAAGTTACCAAGCATGTATGAGTTCCTCTTTTGTAATTTTGTAGTTGCACATCTGCTGTCATTCGGACACTGAAATTCGGAAAGTTTTAACCAGATGTACTTATTTAATGGTTTGTCTATGCTCAAGAACACTTTCCTGGGAGTCATTTACAGTATGCCTAGGAGAACCACAGAAATTTAAAATTTAGGAGATTGGTTGTAAAATTTTAGCCCATGGTGAGTCTGTGTGCATTAAATGCTGGTAAGTGAGAGCTCCAGAGATTTTAATTAAATTACACTTTTCTATCAGTGCTTGCATTTGGTATGAGTAGGGGCTCACTTGTGCAAATATCGCACTTTAATGGTATAAGCAGCAGTGTGAGGGTAATGACGGACCTCGTGCTGGTAAAATTTGCTTCTCATCTGTATAGTTTATTTTCCTCGTGGATGAGGGTAGGCTTATCAAATGTAGAGGAGACACTTCACTGAGGCGATTTTGCAAGTATGGTGCTGAGGGATGGGTGATGGATCTTAGTTTCTCCTATTTGTATACTTAACTTGTCAGCATTGAAAAATAAATTGAATTTACAGTAACTGCTCATCTGCTGAAAGTCCTGATTACTTTTATTGCTAATATTCAGGCAATTTTATTTTGAAGTCGCAAAGAACTTGTGTTGGTAAGAGTTGTCTAAATAGAAATACAGTATTATCTTTGATGTTGGAGACATTTCTGCATGAGAGTAATCCTGTTGATGGCAATACACCTGTTAATACCCTTACATATTTGCAGAACCAGGGTCTTCAAATTAAATGGTTTAAATTAGTGTCTTAAATCAATTACTCAAACTACTCTGGACTGATGGGCTTTACAAATGTTAAGCAGTCTGCGGGTCCTAAGAGAAAGCTTCACTGTGATCCTTTAATTTGTAGGTTAAGTGACAGAAACAGAAAGAAATGAAGTCATTTTTCACAGATTTGTTGTGTGAACCTGGGCAGATACGAGACTGGTATTCAGGTCTCTTTACTCCTGACACTGTGATTTCAAAAGGTCATTATTTCTGCTTGTTTATGAAGGCTTTTTTTTTTTTTTTTTCCCTTGGTAAGTGTGCTGAGCTGGGCTACTTTGAAAAAGCAGCCGAAACACTTGAGCCAGGAGTAGAATGTGGGTTTCTGTAGTGTTCGTGCTAGATACATAGCACTTCATATAGTTTCTTCCATTTTCAAAGCACGTAGAAATGTCAGCAGTTCCTCTCAGCAAACCTGTGAGGTGGGTTAAATGAGTGTTGTCCTCGTTTTACAGCAGTAGAGAGACTAACCACCCATGAAGTTAGTGCTGAAGTAAGGATTCAGTCTCGGAGCATGATACTTCTAGCTGTGTGAGAAGTCCCCTAAAACATAGTTTGTTAATGTGTAAAGCATTGCAAGTCCAAACTCAGCAGGTGAATACAGTAACCAGATATACTTGACTTTAATTTATCAGCACAATGGTGGTTATTAAAATTCATGTTTAACTGAGATTACTGGCTAGGACACCAGGGCATAATCTTACTACTGCTTTGAAAGATTTAGGAGGCTTTCAATTCAAACTGGAGAGAAGCAAAAATAATTAGTGTTCAAAGTACATTGTAAAATCTTGAATGCGCACTTTTCTTCAGAGATTTTTAGTCTGTTCTAGTTCTTGTTTTAGTTTTGGATTCTAAGGCTGGACTACCTCCCCACCATAGCTGTGAAGATTTGTCATTCAGTGATGACAGATTTTTCCTCTCCAACCAATTGTATTTTTTAGTGTTATGAGTACCAAGGTGGACACAGTTTGTGCAAACTAAATATTGTGCTGACACAAGAACAAATGGGGGTAAACTTACCTTGAATAGAGCCATTCTGAAAGCGAGAGAGGTTTTTCCAGCCTTCCAGAAGGAGTGATAGGGGCACACATCTGCCTGGTTTGGAGGGGAAGTACAGTGAATTAAGAAAGGGATTGTGAAGTAGTTTCCAGGAGTAAGAAAGGCCTCTGGACTTGGTGTCTGCAGATGTCCTGTCTGGTCCTGTTGCTTAGATGTGATTTTAATTTCTAACTATTTCCTTTGGGAATGGGGGGGACACACAGTTGAATCCAGTTGACTGGGAGAATATCTTTGAACTGCAAATGAATGTCATGACAGGCAGCGTTTCATTTTTTTGTTGCATACTTTTTTTCTAGCTGTAAGTTATGCTATGTATGTTTTGTGCTTCCAGAGCAATTGGATGTCGTGCCTTTTCCTCAACCCGATAAAGCATGAAAACAATAAATGGGGAAGAGATTACATTTGTCTGTCAGTTTGAGGCATAATTTAAGGCTGTGTGTGAGCAGAGTTTCCTGTTACCCCGGTATTAAGGCTGCACCTCTTCAGGGATTTTCCTTAATCTTTCCATGTTGTCCAATGTCTGGTCTGACCGTGCTGAGGATGGTGACTGTAAAAACACTCTCTGAGTGCTGCTGTTTTGACGCCATTTAGCTTTATGTAGTGGCAAAAGCAGTAATGACCATTAGTCTCTGCTACTGCACCCACCACAGAGGCTGTGCTTATCCAAGTGCATTTGTGTGGAAATTTTAAAGAAATAACTATATATACTGAGTTGAAATATGAAGTGGTGGAAATTGTAAAAATCATGGTGGCTTTATTAGAAAAGTGTTCTTAAAGCAGCTGATATCAGAGAAGTAAACAAGAACTAAACTGGGGACTAAACCTTCATACGTGGCTTAAAGAAATCTGCATTGTTTAAAATGCTCCAGAATTTAGACTTAGGTTAGCTAGGTCCCAGTGTAAAAGGAGGTCTCTCTTTATGTCTATTCTCTCCTAGCCCCGAATACACATGCCAAAAGATGGATTCCAACTTATATCTTCTGGATACCAAGCATGGCTAAAGCAGGTTGGACTGTATTATTGTTATTCATCTCATGTGAGGGACCGTGTTGGACACCTGTGCTTGTCTCATTAGTGAAGTACATAAATGAGGGTGTAATGAAGTTACAGTGCCATGTTAGCTGATACCCCTCATAGCCATCACTGTTTTGTGTTTATGCATGCTGTGTTTGTACAACATTTTCTCACCAGTCTTATGAATGTGCACTTCCTGTAAATAAAAGTTCAAAATGCAGTCACCTGAAAGCGAAAAGGGTCAGAGTCTGAAAAGAAATCTGCAACAACAGCTCGAATTACAGAATTAAAATGGGCCTTCAAACACAAAGCTGCATGGTGGTGGTGCTGGTAATAATGGGGAGGCCACTGGGTTAAAACTCCAGAGAATTGCATCTAGCGTCTAATTCAGATCTGCCTGGGTGAAACAAGTATGGACACTTACTCACATCACATAACAATTGTGCAGTTTGACACAATCTGACACTGTGGGGAGTCCCCACTCGGAAGTGGCCTAGTGCTATATTACTCTGGCTATTATTAAAGGCCAGGCTTTAGATGTCTCAGCAGTCTGCCTCTAGCAATTGCTGTCAGCTTTTCACTTTTGTGAGTGAAAAATCCCCCTTCAGAAAAAATAGCTTAATTTACAAATTGCCCATACAAATCTCGTCTCTCATGAAGATACATGTATGATGAATCCTACGTCCTTGAGAATACATGACTTAAAGTTGCTGTTTTTGTAGAAAGCCAGAATGATTGTGTTGTTATGGCAACAAAAACTGGAAATATGAAAACAGTACAGATAAGCTGCATCCTGTTGTCGTGGCAACTGGAGTTGTGGAATGATGAAACATGGTGGTGAAGGGATCTATGGTACTGTGAGCCCAACAGAAACAAAGAGCCAAGTCACTTCAGTGGAGTGAGAGAGAATTAAAAACTACAGCAGCAAAACCCCTTAAACCACAAGAGTTTCATTGCAGGTGCTAACAGGATGGCTTTGATTCTCTCCAGCCTTGTCTTAGTATCTTACAAGTAGTAAGTTGTAACTCGTTTGTGCAAGTTGCTTACTGCTGTCAACTTCCATTGACTTCTGTGAAACTGAGAAGAGCTTGAACATCTGTAAGAAGATAGGCATTGAGTCCTGTATTACATTTGCAAACCATTTCTTTGGATGAGTGATGTATTGCAAAGGTGAAGCGTGCTTCGGAGCTTCTCTCCGAGACCGTTTCTCTCTGTCTCCAAGTCCACGCTGGTGAAGGTCAGCTGCGACATTGAAGCTGATGTTTTCTTGATTTAAACTTTGCTGAGCTGGAGGCAAGGTGTCTCAGAGGAATCTCAACTCTGCAATTACCGTCTCATAGAGCTCAAGTTTGTTGACCTGTGGGGCATGGCATCAGTTTCTGTTTCTTATGTGGTAGGTTGGGAGAACAATAGGAAGAGGGTTGCGTGGCTGTTCTGTTTTACTTCTGAGGCAAATAGACCTGCATCTGTTCTTGCTATGTTATATTACCAATGCTCTGATGGAGGTGGGATATATGCTTTTTTGACTCGGAAAAGTACTGAGGGGGGAAAAAAACACAAAATGCTCAGTTAGTGAATTTTCCAAGGACACTTGCACATTAGGCAACCTCAAATAGTAGAAGAACCTACACTTTTTAAAAACTCTTTTTCCTGTGTGGCTGCTTTCCTTTTGATTTTTAGTTTGCTGTTATTAGTTCTAAAATCTTTATCTTAAATTTTCTTACTCCTCCTTGATCCAAGGAAAAGTTATAAACCTGAGCTTGTGTCATCAGCAGATGCTGTCACGGAAATAGCTTTGCTATTCCAATTTCAGTGTTGTCATTTCACCACAGGAAGTATATGGGTAAGGGAGTTGATACAAAGGATGGAAACTTTTGATCAAAAGGAAGAGCTCTAATGAGAAACAGAGAGGTTAAGTTTTTTTGAGGCGAGACTGATTTAATGTAGGATATATACCAAAGGTCCTATCTGTAGGATTCTTTAAAACTGTATCTTGGAAAGACAGCCACTTTTGATATATTTAAAAATAATAATCTACATATGCATCCAGATGGAATGGTGTCTAGGCATCAGGTTCACCCTCCTGATGTCTGTATTTTTAACAGGATCCTAACGTAATGATTTTATTTTTTTTTTTCCCCTCAGCATAGCTGAGGATTGATCTGGTGCCTGGTTTATACAGAATGTGAGAAGTATCCCAGTCACACGTTGTATTAATGTGGGCTAAAAGCAGTTTATATTGCAGATGAGGTGGAAGAAGATGGAGTTCTGCAAGACTGGACACATACTATAAATATCCATAAACCTGACAACTTTATCTAAAACCAGTAGTGGCTGGATTTGCGTATTTTCAGCCTACTTAAACTGGAGATAATAGTTGAACACTACCTGAGCATGGGTCGCCCACACTGATGCCATTACCCTCTGCCCTTTAATGGCAGGTTTTTATATTTAATATTGCTGTGCAGCAGTGGAGAGCTCTGTTGTGTTCCTATGTGGGCTAGAGGAAATACGATACCAATGGCCAGGAATACACGTTGCTTTAAGAATAGCATTTTAAGTAACCTACAAAGCTGTCTTTACTCTAGCTGTTTCCTGTGAGTTTGTCTTTTACAAAAAGGCAAACACCTACAGTTAATTTACTCTGCCCTGAGCTTCATTTAAGCCTTTCTTTGAATGGCAGCGTGTTGGTGCTAGCAGTCTGTAACATCCCATCAACTAGATCTTGACCCTTTGAAGACAAGCTGCGATTGACTTCTGAGGGGAGGAAGGGGGGAGAACGTTTGTGTATAAATATGATCAATAAACATGACATTCCAAATCCTATATTATATTGACACCTTCTATGATTTAAGCCAAGCTGTGAAATTGGGCAAATTAAGCTCTTAATTAGCTGAAACACTTACAAAACATTATTTTGATTACATAAACAGGGAAGTAAAAGTATCATTTTAGGTGGCTTGTGAAACATGGTAATTCAGAGTTAAAGCTAATCCCTCCCCTTCTCATACCATTGTGAGCAAGTATGCATCACATAGGATATGTAATATAATGCACTCATCTGAGCCTTTCTGCCTCCCACTGTCTTTTGGAGCAGAATTTTTAAAGCCAAGTTATAAACCTGTAAATGTGTTTTATGCTGGAAATTCTTGGTGCTACCTTAACTAGATTGGTATCAGCAAAGGCCAGTATAATCAAAACAAGGCACTTCAGACATTAATGGTCTGCACTTCAGTCAAGTCAGCTGGAAAAGAGAGTGTAAAAACCAGGACTGTGGTGAAAACAGGATTCTTCCACTAGAATTGCACTTTTCTAGGAGAAAAATGGAATGATTCTGGAAATATTTTGGTTTTGTAATTTTGTCATTTAGCATCTCCTCCTTAACTTCTAAAACATATATTCTATTTTCGGTGCATCCATATGCTTTTTAAAATTCAGATACTAATTCCTTGGATGGAAAGTAGAAATAAGCTTGCTTTCTGCAGTTTGTTATTAATACTTGGCATTCATATAGTGCTTTGAGAATGCAAAGTGCTATGCAGACACATCAGTTATCCTTGAAACACTTCCATGTGGTAGGTGCATAACATAACAATAATCCTGAGAGATTTTTATGGAATTAAATAAAACTAGAGATGAGGGAAGATCTAATGAAACCTCCATTTTATCTCTCCACCAATGTAGGTTTGTTCTCTGCAGTTTGTGTGGTAGAAATCTAGACTGAAGTTGAGGTGTCCCAAGCTGAAGAGCTTTCAACCCATTTCGTAGAGTAGGGTTGGGTATTTTTTTAAAGCCTCATAATTGGTCAGGTTCAGTGATGGTTAAACAGTTAGTATATTGCTCTTTCTGCTTTTTATTGTAAAGGTGATGGTTCACCATTCTCTTCTTCTTGGCTTGCTGTTGTTTCAGTTTTTGATGTTTGTCAGAGCTTCGTAATTAAGGACACACTCAGTCTCTGACACGTCTCTTAGGCAGGGTAGTTCTGTTGTCCTTGCTGTGCAGATGCGGAACTCTGCCCAAACTCATGCAGAATGCCTATGTCAAACAATTAGATTTATCTCTTATGGCATAATAAAATTTTAAATTCTTTGGAATTCCTGCAGAATCAGTCTTTTGACATGATGGAGCTTAGTAGCAACTATGTTTTCTCGCTTATGACAGAGCCTTATACTCTTGATCTTGTAAGATCTCCGTTTTAAGGCTTCAGATAGTTTTATGCTTTAGACTTTGGTGAGATTGCTTTTAGTAAGTTTGGGTAGGGCTTGCTTTTAACACCACCATCTTTGGTGTTGCTTAAAGAAGCACACACAAGTCTCTGCATGTTATACTCCTAAAGAAGGGTATGGCATCTGAATTTAAAGCTCTGCAGGTGCACTGGTTTAGATTTATCAGCTTCATGGATTAAAGAGCTCTAATTTATGAAAACATTAGTATTGTCTAGTTTAGATATGATCTACACAAGTTCCCTCAAGCACTTGGCAAATTAGGATCTTGTACACCTTATAGATGGGAAGTTGGCCCCTTTCTGGGGCGTGTAACTTCTGTTGATCTGGAATCCTGGAGGTTGAACTCCAGTAACCCTCTTGGGGAAAACATTTCTTCACAAACATTTACCTGAAAGCTGTGATTTGATCCTCCCGGATCCCACTCAGGTAAGAAATTATTTGTATAATCTGAATATATAAACCCTTTTCTATGTCCCTGATCTTTGATATTTAAGAGTACCTAGTGAACTGGAATCTCTTGTAAAAGGTTACTGTAAGCTAGGGAGTTACCAGAGAAGAGTTTGCATAATATGTATGTTAAGGGAAATTTACTGAGTAATTACATGAAAAGTGGGAGGCTGGAGGAAAAGGAGTCGTTTACAGCAGATTGAGCTGTGTGTGCACAGCAAAGCTTGCAGAATGTAGCAACCCCCTGAGCCGTAGGGTGAAGGGGAAAACCGCTGCCCAGAAGTCAGTGATCTCTACCTGGGGTAAGAAGTCCAGTATTGCCCTCGTTTGGAAGCTAGGAAGAGTGTTATAATTGAACCCTGGTCGTATGTTTCAGCCTCTGATTCGTGAGACCTAATTGTTTTGAAGATAGATCCTGCAGTTGTCCCAGGAACATATTCTCAGCTTTCCATAAGTGGTATCGGGTTGCTTGATTTGCAGTTCATGAAAATGCTTCACGGGTCTTTAATAGGATAGCTCAATTACTTTTGTTGTAGCAAAACAGGAATGCAAACCACTTTTAATCATCCCTGACCACGTTTGTGGAAATGTGATGAAAATTCACAGTATCGTCAGGGTTGGAAGGGACCTCTGGAGATCATCTAAGTCCAACCCCCCTGCCACAGCAGGGACACCTACAGCACATTGCACAGGAGGGTGTCCAGGCGGGTTTTGAATGTCTCCAGTGTGGGAGACTCCACAACCTCCCTGGGCAGCCTGTGCCAGTGCTCCGCCACCCTCAGAGTAAAGAAGTTCCTCCTCATGTTAAGATGGAACTTCCTGTACTCCAGTTTGTGCCCGTTACCTCTTGTCCTATCACTGGGCACAACTGAAAAAAGGCTATTCTCATCTACCTGGCACCCTCCCCTTAAGTACTTATAAGTATTGATAAGATCCCCCCTGAGTCTTCTTTTTCCTTGACTAAAAAGCCCCAAGTCCCTGAGCCTTTCCTCATAAGAAAGATGCTGCAGTCCCCTCATCATCTTAGTAGCTCTTTGCTGGACCCTCTCCAGCAGTTCCCTGTCCTTCTTGAACTGGGGAGCCCAGAACTGGACACAATACTCCAGATGCGGCCTCACCAGGGCAGAGTAGAGGGGGAGGATGACCTCCCTCGACCTGCTGGCCACACTCTTCTTGATGCACCCCAGGATGCCATTGGCCTTCTTGGTCACCAGGGCACATTGCTGGCTCATGGTCATCCTGTTGTCCACCAGGACTCTCAGGTCCCTTTCCACAGAGCTGCTCTCCAGGAGGTCAGCCCCCAACCTGTACTGATGCATGGGGTTGTTCCTCCCCAGATGCAGTACCCTACACTTGCCTTTATTGAACCTCATCAGGTTTTTTTCTGCCCAACTCTCCAGCCTGTCCAGGTCACGCTGTATGGCGGCACAGCCTTCCAGCGTGTCAGCCACCCCTCCCAATTTTGTGTCATCAGCAAACTTGCTGATGGAACACACTATCCCTTCAAAATGTCTGAACGCAATAGAAGCTGAGAAATTGTGAAAAGCACTGGTTATGACAGCAACTGCATGTTTGCCCTTCATGATTCTGGTGCAATATATGCCAGTTAGAAGACCTGACAGTTTGTGGGCTAGTTGAACCCTGGGAGATGCTTCTCATGGTCACACTCTGAGGAGTACTGTAGTTGCCTCTTTATTTTATAAATTAATCTTCTTACTGGGGAAAGACTTTCAAGGAAAAACTGCCAGTGACAAGGAAAGTCAGAATTATCTTGTTTTAAGTGCAGGTAACAGCGGTCTGAGGTGTAAATTCTAACTGCATGGGGTTTGGCTGTTGTTTTTGGCTTAATTAAGACCTACAGCTTTTAACATTTTTCTTATTTTCAAGTGAAAACAAACAAAAAACTTTTTGAGAAAGTTATAAAAGTATTAATTTGCTCTGAGCCATGCTAGTCTCTTTGGTAAGTTCATAATTAGGCAGGATTTTTTTTTTTAAAGTGGGTATTGTCTCTCGGGTATATAACTGCTCCACAACTGGTAAATCTGTACTCATATGTTAGGGTTTTTAAAGGCATATTATTTACACAATTCACTGGAATGACTCCTTTGAAAGCTGGGTGGCTCTCTCATGTAATTACGTATTTACTATGCCTTGTATCCACTGTTGGGATAGGGGGGAAAAGAAAAAAATAAAGCCCCACAAAAAACTACTGAAATAACAATAAAAAAAGAATATCCCTATTCAATTTTTGCAGTTTTTTTGAAGTTGTATCATGTAACTTTTTCTCAGGTAGGAAGCCTATATGATCAAGTGCTACGCAAGCTAAAAAATCAAATATATATAGCAGTTTTTTTAATTGTGAAAGTATACAAGATGCACTCGGAATTTATTTTCTTTTTTTGTATCTATATCATATATATTAGTCAAAGAGAACACCGCTGAACATAGAGGGGAAAAATAAGAGATACCTTTTCATTTTTATGTATATGTGAGAGGTTGAAAGGATGAAAAGTGGACCAAAGAAAAGAACCAAAATAACTTTTTAGCCAGAAGTAAATTTCTGGAAATGTTATTAAGTTTCATGAGACCAAAATTTGTAATGTAAATAGCAACTGCCCTATCTGGTATGTTTCATACAATGTATTGCATTCTGTGGCTACAGGAATAGTGCAGAATAGATAAAATGTGACAGTGATGTGTGCTATATTTTTGGCATTGGCTTAGTTAAATATGTGGCCAAAAAAAGTATAAGAGGAAATGAATGGGATTGAAATATATTGGGGTTTGTTCTCCTACTTGTTGTATTATCCTATAAAAATAATTGTGAATATTAGGAATCCTAGTAACATCTGAGCATGTGTTTGATAAAGCATTGTAAAGGACGAAAATTCCTAAGGCACGTTTCCTGAGAATTAAATTTTAGAGAGCGTGCAGGGAACAGTACTGCGAAAGAGACTTTAAGGGAGAATTGGACTTGCCAGCCATCCCATACTTGCTTCCTAAAGTGATGGAAACAAAGAGGTGGGAGAAGATCTGTCTCCTCATATCAAGCTCAAGTCTGGTGTATACAGTTTTAATACTCTTCAGAGCATCCCTTGTTTTATCTGCTCCAGTTTGGGTGGTAGAATTTCTAGCACTTCTTTTCCCCTCTTGTCCTGCTTCTTGTCGTAGTTACAACTTGTGTTTCTGTTTTTCTTTGTACAACCTTATCCAGTTCCCTGCCTTATGAGCAAATGGACCAATCAGAAGCAGCTCCATTTCTCTCAGTTTTTATCTCTTCAGCTCTTGTCAACATGTGTTATATTCTATTTATGCTGCTTAATGAAAATATTGGGTGGACAGGATCTTAATTCCCGTCTCCCAAGAGAAGTAGAAATTGTTATTGGTTTATGTTTAGAGTTCAACTGCATAAAGCACTGGACGCTGTACTAGAAGGGAAGTAATTCTGAACTAGGAAAGGATTGAAATAGATGTGGTTAGCAGCTGAAATTAGTGTTATGTACAGTTGACTGAAAAACAGCCTTTGGAAAAAAATTGGGTTTCCTTTTTGGCTTTGCCACTAACTTGTGAAGATGGGCAAAAATATGTTAGGTTGCCTGTAAAGCAAAGGCATTTTAGGCACGCATGTTATCAGAAGATTGAGTGCAGGGTTCAGACAGGAATAATAGGTTATTACACTTTATGTTAAAATGCACCACAGTTAAAGACAGTCATTCTGTACTACTGCCTAATTGATTTCTCTGAAGTGTTTATAAAGAAGATATCCTTAAACTGTTGTTTGACTTTTTTGTTGTTCTTATTTTAGGGTGAGTTCAGTATGGCGAGTTTGTGTGTTCACACCTGTCTGCTATAGTTGTAAATTGTAGTAGTCCAAGAACTTCTGTTTCTTTTCCCCATGTAAAGCCACTTAGTTTTACAGGACAAGGTGATGTATTTCTGACCTGTAACACAATTTACTAAAACTGTGTTAGTTACCCCTAGTATATTGTATTTGCTGAAGGACTAGAAGAAAGCAAATTTGATAAAAAAAAAAAAAAGTCTGAAATGGTAATGTATAATCTTGTAATGCAATAGTAAATAACCAATTTTTAACACTGACAAAAATTTAGCCATTGAGGATGTACTGAGATTTGTCTTTAGGACATCAAATAATTGGAAGAGAGGGTAGGCTATTAGAGGCAGAACATCTGATGTAGTCAAAAATGTTCATGCAATATAGTTACAAGAATAATTGAATAGGTTAAAATACAGCTTCCCTTCAGCTCACGGTTACTGCCCACTCAGCTCAGCCAGTGACTGTGAATGCTTCTAGCCTATTTTAATTCAAAATAAGACAAGCCCATTTTAATCACCAGTGGAGCAGCTGGTACCAGCCTCTGTCAGGAGGAGGATGCTGGTCTTGTTTGAAACTCTATTCCTTGTATCTCTTTAGTGGGAAAACATATTTCAGAGTTCAGGGAGTGGGACTTAAAAATCAGTTAGAAAAAGAAATTGTGTTTATTGTCAAATAATTCCCTATCTTATGCCACTCAATGTGTATTCAGGATGCTTAGCTTTTATAAATGAAAAGCTTTGCATCTCTGGGTCTGAAAGTTGTGCAGACATCCGAACTCTTAATGCAATTGGGAGTCAGGAAGGTGGAGAGACTGCTGCATCCTGGCCCAGCACTTAGCAAGCAATATCAGCGTTCCCATTTGGCGGTAGTCCAAACGCTGTGCCTCTGTATCTTTGTTTTGAAGAATCAATGTAGATTGACTTGAGTTCAGGAGAGGATTTTGTCAGTCAGCTTTCAAGTAGTGAACATTGAGGCCGGTCCCTTGTTTGTGGAGCTGACAGTACAAAAGTGAGTGTTTGACGCGTGGCTTGCTCGGTGGATGGGGGTAGAGGCTGTTGAGATTTTTCAGAGATCAGGCTGTAAATGAAGTTGTTCTGTTGGGTCACTCATCTGATTTACACACAAGCTGTTTCTATTGAAGCACCTGGGGCCTTTTGTTCATGCTTGTGAATAAGCCTCTTTCAGTCACCAACAGTAATTTAGCGTCTCTGCTTCCTTCAATAGGTAAGAGACAAGTACAGGAACGACATTTTCTCCCACACTGTGTGCAACTTCACACTTATTTTTTAAGATAGGTAACAGAACTGAATCGGTAATATAAATTTTGTTATATACTAGAGCAGGTTCAGAAGTCATGTAAGGTGTTGGTAATTTTTTACTGCATACTTCCTAATTCTGGAATAATACTAAGCAGCGAGAGTGCGTGGGTGAGTAACCATACCCTCTGTAGGTGCAGAGAGTTCTGCAGAATAGACTTCCAATGTTTTCCTTTGTTATCATGGCAATTTTAGAGAAAGATGTTTCATTACCTTTTAAGTGCCCTGGCACAATGGAGTGCCATACCTGCAGCTTGTAGTGACTGACTTGAGCCATAATCTCACATAAACTTTGAGGCAATTTAAGCTTGCCTTTCCACTGACAGAGTGGTCCTCATTTTTCCTGCCTCTGTGTCTTTCCATGCTTTGGTCAGTACAAATATTTAAAGTAATATCTTTTCTCTTGTCAATCTAATTTTAATGGCAGTCAGTTCTTCGAGTTCATTGTCACAGCATGAAAACTTGAGCCAGCACAAGGGATGGGAAAGCCTGAGAAGAGGCAATAAATGGTTGGGGCAAGACTTTAATAAGTCTGTATGCAAAAAAAAAAAAAAGGTAATGGTAAGCAGCTGATACTTACCTGGTGAATTTGCTATGCATCATCAGAGTTGTAATTAATCTCCCTTGTTACTGTGATGTTCTTGGAGAGTGATAAACAACTTTGATTTAAGTAAATGTATTATTTAATCGGTGAAATGCTGAACCATAGGTGTCTACTTCATATATGTATTTTTTTCTGAAGGCTGATTGTCACAATAGCTTTTAATAGCTGGAGTGATACATATTACATTACAAAGAAAAGATTGCTTGCATTTGGAAGGGTTTTGTATGTGGGAGTGTTTGCTTTCTGGGAGGTTAGAATGGCAGACAAGGAACTACAGCTCAGATTTTTGTTGCTTGTTATAATACTGTAGCTGTAATTTTTGTCTTCAGGAAGGGCATTATCTACAAATTCAAGTGATATGTAATATAAAGTATTCAAGGTCTCAAGTTTCAGTATCTTTGTAAAGAGTAGAGTTTTTTTAAAAATGAAAATGAGGTGAGGAATTTATTTTAAGGTATCATACACTTCTAATAAGCACATTTGTATAGGTTATGTTCCTCAGCAGTCTTTTAATACTATTTCTGGAACAGCGGGGTAAATGGCAGCAAAGTACAGCAAAGAATGTGGTGATAGACAGGGTTAATCTCTCTGTGGCTGTCTGCGCAGTACCAGATTATGGATGTTGGTGATCACCTTTCTGCTCATTCAAGGATGGGTTACGTTGCTCCTACATACTAATTTAGAGCAAGATTGTGCTAGGTTTTCTAGCCCTCTTAAGAGCGGCAAGAAACAGTGACTCAAAAGGCAGCTGTCATTTCATACCCATTCCAGCTGCCCTTTCCACTCAAATTTCCTCCCATCCCCCCTTTAAAAAAAGAAAAGGGGGGGGGGGGATTGCAAAAAAGAAGAGTATGAGGGTTTGAAATCTCCAGCATCTGTGACATCCTATAGTTTTCATAGCTATCTGCCAATTTAAAATATACTTGTTTTTTCCTGCCTTGCCAGTAATTAGACAAATGCAGCAGTGCTTATGGCATCAAAAACTCCATGGCTGGTAAAAGCAATTGCTATCATAATGCATCCCTAAATTTAATAGTAGTGGTGTAAAATGAACAAGCAACTCTCTATATTTCAGGGGGTAATGGCTTTAACTATCAAAATGGCTAGTATTTTCCTTGATTGGCTGCTTTGACTCATTATTTGTGTTTGGAGAAACAGAATCAATTTAATTATAATAATTGTATTGTATTTAACGAATAACAAGGCAAGCAGAAACGTGAAACTCCTATCAAGCATCACCAAGTTCCTGTTCACCTTGGTTTGCAAGTTTTTCCTTTTATCCCCTTTACAGACAAAAAACAAACATACAAAACCTTTTCTTTCCCTGCCAGTGTTACACTTAAAGTTCTCATTTCCTTTTCTGCTTCCCTTGCAAAATTGCTTGCTTTGTGTTGTGCCTGGAGCGTGGCTGTGCATGGAGAAGAGGTCTGATTAATTGGAAAGAAACTTTTTGTTACTGGAAAAACTTAGACATTGGTGTAGAAAATTGATCAAAAATTTACTTTCTTGATCCATAGTGCCTTTTTCTTGATACTATGACATCTGTAAAGCTTATCCCAAGGAAAAGAGTCATCAGCAGTTTGTTTTCTCTTAAAGATGTCTCAGTCTTTAAGGCCAGGTGCAGTTGCGTTGATGCCATTTGGCTAAGCCTTGAAAGTTCCTGTAATCTGTGCCATCCTGTCTCATACAGTCCCATCTCATAGTTGTCCTTTCTCTGCAGTGCTCTATGCCCAGATCTCTGTGGCTGGGCTGCTCCAGCCTGGCGGACAGCATGCCCTCGCTGCGATGCCTGTATAACCCAGGGACTGGCGCACTCCCAGCTTTCCAGGTACTTTCTGTCTCTCCCCACTCCTCCTTGTCTCTCCATCTGTGTATGTGTGCATCTCCTTCTTTATTTCCTTGCTTGCTTTACCTCCATTTATTCTGCCTCGTACTGTATGCCTCTCCTATGTCGTTCAGATCTCCTCTGGTATTTAAGCCCATCTTGTGTAGATTCAGGGCAGCTCAGTATTGGGGCATTTCCATTACCTCGATGTAATAGAATTATTTTGTCTAAATTGGCTTGATACCATCGTCTTTTCCATTGGCTTTCAATTGTGTCAAAAATATACCACTTAATTATATTTGGCAAACAGTATCCGTCACACGGTCTCCAATCTGGCTATTCATGCAGTGATTCCCCTCCTATCTACAGTTTCTGTATGCCACGTAGAGGGCTGAGGGGGTGGGTTCATTGCCATAGTGATAATTGATGCCAGCGTCTGTTTACTTCAGGTTTGTTAGCAGTAGTCTGGACATTTTGACTACAGAAGATTATTGTACAAGTAAGCTGTCAATCAAAAGGCAAATAAAGGAAACCTGTTTTTTCCTTTGGTCTCTGAATTTGTTAGATTCAAGACAGCTTTCTGCCAAACAGGTTTGTTCAGACGCTTTGGGTGACCAGTGAATCTTACAAAATGCAGCTGCTCACCTGGGGGTAGAGAGCGAGGCAGCTATTGCGTGAGCATCTAGAAGCCTAGGCAAGGCTCTCAAGACCATTGCAAGCATTTTATGATGACGTGGGTATAACCAGGATAGCAGCAGAGACTGGTCTGCGGAGGTGTTATATTCATGTTGGATACTCTGTCTCTGAGATGTTCTGAGTGAACTGCGGTGACTGAAGGACCTCAGGAGTGTCCCTGTAGATTGCATGTTCGCTGGAGCTTGTGGTATCATGAGTGTTTGCTTCAAGGTTTATGCTGCTGGATTACGCTGCTGCTGACCTAACGTGTGGCAGAGTTTTGTTCACCAACATCTTGCGAAACCAGACGTAATGGATAAGCTAGAATATTTCTGAAATTTTCAGTCATTTTGGTGAAAGTTCATTACCTGCCTCTAAAGCACAGCATGCAAAGATGGTTTTGAATTTGGCTTCTTGCTCCCAGGGCTGGGAGAGTACTGTGGAAATAATCCTCACAGTCTCAGGGGAGGCTTAAGTGTCTTGCATCATTTTGCTGCAACTCTTTTTGCTGACCCAGCAGTAGCACTGATGGACTCTGGAAGGTGTCCTGCCAGGCCTCCTTTGCTGAAGCAAGCTTTTAGCGGAGCTTTCCGTGGGGGAGGGGGAAGATGACTTTTTATTAGTCTAAGAGGACTCTGGAGACAACAGGCAGAATTTAGACTCCTACTTCTAATCCTGATTTGCATAATTTGACTAAATCGGATGGGCCTCGTTTTTGGGCTTTCTGCTGTTGAATAAATCTCAGATCTCTTTAAGATCAGGTTTTAGAGAACCTTAGCAGTATACGGAAAGCAATTTATAAACTCAAATTGGGACTCCTTTCTTTCTACTTGAATTATTTTTGATTACTCGCAATAAGCATATATTACAAAGAGGAAGGGAAATTACCCTCTTTTAGCTCAAGTTGTTCTTGCTAATGATAGATATGAACAATAACATTTCTGCTAATGCAGCGCATTGATATTTGGGGTCAAATGAGTCAGCTGCACAACCGTTCACTGTGTACTGCCTTCTTGGGAGAGTAGTAGGACTCTGACATTTGTATTCTTGCGGTTTTGAGAGACATTTCCATATGTATTTAGTGACTATGAGAACTGGGGAAGTCTGCCTCACTTGCCATCTAAAATGGTATACTGGTGCTCTTCACAGCACTCTGACTCCTGTGTTGAGGAACACGCTTAGCGCCAATTGAGAGAGAAACTAAATTGCCAGCAACAGCTTCTGCAGCAATGAGTCATCCATATTTCAGTCAATTTTTTTCAATGGGCTTTGATCCCTGTTAACTTGCACAGTTTGAACAAAATCCCCTCTATGAGGCATGGCTTCTGCATTTTCCAGTGCAGAAGTCTACATGGGAGTGGTTTGGAGCCCAGTTGAAACTGTGATGTTGCAATATTTCATCGTTCTTTAATGCTTTTTTTGGTATCGAATCTTCAGGAAAGCATTAAAGACTTTCTTGTAGCCCAGCAAATTTTCTCATATTAAGTTATTTTCTTTTTTCTGTAGCGAGCTTGAAGTAACTGGAGAAGCATATCAATGTTCTTTGCTTGTGGCAAAAGAGAAGATGCCATCTGGAAGGCTACTTAGTCACTGCTGAATTTGTCTAGTTATTTACATGCTTACTTTCAGATGCTCAGACAGAAATGTGGAAAGAGGCTCTTTTTGAACAGCTCAGTTAAAGCCCTGCTGACTCCTCATGGGAAACATTGGCAGATAGTCAATTTAGAGATGATTCTGTTAATACGTCAGATAACTTCGTTTTTTGTCTTTGTGTGTTTTTATTATTGGAGACGCTTGTGTGAAAACAGGCTCTTCTGGTTCCTCAGCTCTGTTTGGCAATCCTCCCATAGCGGGAAAGGTTTTAAGGCTAAACCCAGGAATGGGGGAATAAGGAGTGAGAAACAGTTCTCCTTAACATCTTTTATCTCAAAGGGCTTTGCAGCTGATAGTCTATTGTGTAACTGAATTTCATAGAGATCATGGTGGAAGATGGCAGCAAATTGGAACATGAGCTCCTATGAGGCGCTGGAGGAAGGAATCAAAGAGGATATTTTAACAAGAGAAAAAGGCCAGCCCTTCCATTTTCAGTGTCTTGGATGACAAATTTTGCTGTTGGTTCTGCAAGGCAACTGAAAACTAGGTTGCATGTAGATTCCCTTAATAATAATAATTAAAAAGAAGTTATGCAGAGTATATTCTTTTTGCTAGAAATCTGTGCTTTGGAAGTTTCCAGATGTGCCAACAGGTGTCTGTTTGCATGATGTTTTTCATTTGAAGATAATTACTTTCCCTTTTAAAATATTTTCCATGCGTGGTCACAAGGCTCAGTTTATGTTGCTTTTAATAGTCTCAGTTCCCTGAAAATTCTGATTTACAATTACACCCATGAAGTATGCCAAAGAAGCGATTGTATTAATCCTTCCAGGTTTGCAGAATAACATAGTATTTCATTGAATTTATTTTTGTAAGCTCCTGTGTAAATGAGGAGACTTAAGGAGCAATTTAAAAGTCTTGCCAAAGGTTATGTATCAGGGTGATCACAGAGAACAGTCCAGCTCTTCCTTTTTACCTAATTGACACCCCTCACAAAGATCAGCTCCAGTTTAGACTGTAAACTTTTTGGGACAAGAGTCATGCTTTTACTTCTTTGTCTGGAGCGTGGGCACCAGTGAAAAAGTGAAGAGTTGCCTTGTCAGCTTTAGTTTGCCAGCTCTGAAACTATTTCTGTAACAGGCTCTAGTAGTCAAAGAGCAGGATTAACTTCTGTGGTGGAGGTAGCAGCATCTTGTTGAATGCAGAAGTGTCTCTCTGGAATCCCAGAAATTCACATTTTTTTACCTGAAGTGAAGGTCTTGGACATCAAGAACTGCACATTGGGATTTGTCAGATGAAGGGGACTGCCTTCTGCTTGGTTTTGCAGAAGCAAGGTGTGTGTGTCTTCCTTGGTCTTGGCAGAAAGCTCTGTCCTGGCTGAGGAAAGCATGGGCATGCTGTGCTAGGCAAACTGAAGTAAACGGGAGCGCGCTTGAGGTTGTGCAGAGTGGATGTGATGTACACCACTCCTTCCTTTGGACTGGGATCACCCTTGGAGAAAGGCGCGAGTAAGAAAGATGTAAAAGGTCTGTAGTGAAGGAAGCCTGTTGCACCCATGAGGAAGAGATGAACCATTTCTCACATGATTTTTACATCCTTTTTTTTTTTTTCTCTAATGTTTGTATTTTCCTGCTAGGAAGTGGAATATTTGTTAAAGAAGTATTGTCAGTAAATTATTAGAGACAATTGTCTCTGTAAATTTCCTTCAGCCTGTTCGTGCATTTTTTGCCTTAAAAGTTAAAAGCATTTGAAGGAAATTGTTTGGCTTTGGAGCAAACATTTGCTGGTGTGCCTAGCTGTCTCTAATGGGGGGAGAGATGGGGTGTCCGGTCAACAGACTCCATCAGTGTGGAAACGTGGCCACCCTCGACCAAGCCTGCTTTGTATTCCTGCCTTGCGCTCTCCCAGCGGCCGTGTGAAATCTGCCCGTGGGCTGTTTACAGAGTGCCTCTAGAACGGAATCATAATTTTGGTGACTAATAGCCAGAGCATGTGGCTCCAGCACCCCCCCGGCTGGCGGCAGGCTCTCCCCTGGTTATGAATGTAGTTAGGTGGCCCCCAACTGTTTACAAGACAGCAGAGGTGAGATCTTTGATTGACAAGTCAGAAATGCATTAGATCATTCCCTCTGCCAGTCTCTGGTTCATGCTGTTAAAAATGTCAGCCTCTCCAAGTTTGAATGGCAGCCCGAGGGCCTCAGAAGCTTTTTGTTTTCTGAGATGGAAACACAAATTGGATGTGTGCCTGAGCGCTTCATCCTGGGCTGTAATTTCATCTTTTAGCTAAGAACCACAAGGTACATGAGCAAAGCACCCTGTAAACAATAATACCGGGGAAAAAAATAAACAAGGTCGTGTTTCTGGTACGTTGATCCACCGGTGTCCTGACCTCTATCACGTTGAACATCTCCACTCTGATTGCTGTTCCCTTTGGCATTACAATGAGAGGAGAGAGACTGACACAGGAGGCAAAGATTTAAAGTTGCAGTGTTGTTGCACATTCCTTGTATTGGCTATGAAATATTGAACTGCCACAATGTGACACCTGGTTTTTTAAGCAAAGTTTCTTGTTGGAGGTGTTCGGCAGCAGTTTCTCCTGTTCCTCCTCATCTTACCGCCTGGCAGGAGCAATTATTGAAGGCATGAGAGGGGATACGAGAAGGAGTAGAAATGAAGCCAAATAAATTGCATAGTTTTTGCACATGACTCCAGCCCCCATCTGCGGTTCAGCCTTTTGGGAGCTTCAGTGTAGGAGGACCAAGAGGGTTATCCAAACCAGGGATATTTTTAAAATAAACACGCAGTGACTACAGAACAGCTTTATTAAATGTATTTAGGGTTTGTCTGCCTTTAAATTTAATGGCCTTGTCTGGCTGGTGGCACAACCTGTGCTGTTATGCGGGTGATGCTGGGAAGACCCCAAACCCTGACAGCTCCTGGGTTGTGCTGCAGGATCTCCGCTCTCAGATAGCAGTGGCGACGAGAGACACTTCCCTCCTTTCAGATGGCAAAGAAATCCTTCTCTGTGGGTCAGCGGACACATTTTGGGGTTTTTTTTTGGTATTACATTGCAATTTAGCAATTGGAAATCGGTATTTATTCTCCACGTGTATTGTTTGTATAAAGTTGCACGTGCTTTCATTAGTTCATCAGTCTGAGTATCAAAGAAGTGTGGCAGTATCTGTCACTGAGAAATACCACCCCAGTATGCCCAGCGTGACGATGAATTTAAACTGCATCGTAGCTAAAAAGCCTCCCCTCCTTCAGCCTCTGCGTTAATGATCTCGTTACTGCGAAACGCGCTCTTCCTGGGACGGAGAGGGCAAGGTCTTTAGCACACCGGCATCAGTTTGGCTGATTAATTTAAGAAATGAAACAAAACTCATCCGAGTTTCCTTTCCGCCCTTGTTAGAAGTCAGAAAGGTGCATAAAGCCGTGGTGACAAATGGCATATGCCAGCGCCACGTTGAAGGCGTACAGGTATTTTTAAAGCGAGCTCCGGTTCCTCAGGATGGTGAACATCTGCTTGGAGGTATTGTGGAGCTCCACAATGCACTAATTGAATTACTCTTTTTCTGGAGTTGCAGACTGCACTAATTGAATTAGAATCAGGCTGGGGGTGTGCGCGCACACGGCACCGCGCATGTGTCCGGGCGCGGCGCGGAGCGGGGCGCGGGGGGGCGCGGGGGGCCCGGCCATGCCGCGGACTGTGCTGCGCTCTCACGGCCCCGCCGGGTACTGCAGGGGCGGGCGGCTGCCAGCGGCTCCTCCGGGCCGTGCCCGTCGCCCGCGGGCCTTTCGACATCTGCAACAAACCGGCTTCTTCCTGTTACTCAATGTGCTATTTCTTTTTTTTTTTTTTTTTTTTTTAAATAACATATTAGTGACTTTTTCGCGCTCTTCCAAGGCCTAATCTTAATCCTCCTTGCTTTCTATGAAGAAAGGAGGCATTAAGCGTAGCCCGCTGCGGTCCCCTCACAGCAATTATAACTGTTTCTGAGTGTTTAGCACCAGCGTAGTCCGCTGCAAATCGCTTGGCTCGGTTATCATGTTGAATTTGATGGCTCCGTGGGCAGTGTTTCCGAGGGAGCCGGTTGCACAAGATCCAGTTTCCCTATTTCTGCACAACGGGCAAAGAGCTAATACCACGTTAAGTAATAATTTTAATTTAAAATTTAAGGAATTCTGCCACAGATTTGGAGAAGTTGTGAAGTACTTTATCATCCGGCATTTAAGCCAATGTTAGTCAGAATTCAATGACTCTTGGGAAATAAAACATGCAGAGGTAGTTCTGAATAACTTTAAAGGCATGTATGTACAGAGAAAACAAAATGAAATATTTCTTCTTTGAAATCAGGTACTTATGCAACCGCATACAAATTTCAGGGAGCCAAACCCAAACACCTAGCATAGAAATGCAGTTGCTAAATCTTAAAATTCATAGCTTGAAGAGATACTTACTTTCCTACACTGTGTCGGGTGAGGTTCTTTTTTATTTCTTCTGCTTTCTGTTGGCAACTACTTACGTGGTGCAGAAAAATAGTGAGATATTTTCTTTCCTGTATTTCTTCTATAGACAACCAAATGACGCAGTTTCCATAAAATTTCAGCCACTCAGCTTTGGTATATCATTCTCATAAACCATATCAGAGATAAGATGGTGTTTATTTATTTTGCTTCAATGATTATTCCTTAGATTTTGTTACTCTTCAAATAGACAAAAATAATTTACTAGAATGCTCTGCAAACTAAGTAAAATTAAACTATGCTTGTCAAAATACATAAACAATACGCTGTGATGTGCATGATTCTTTTTTATTGTGTTTGTATACTTGCCCTGTGTCTGGTGATGTTAAACAGGGCTTCTAATTACCACTGAGAATTAGCAAAGTGCTGCTATGCAGAGAACTTATGCATTTTCAGTTTCACTAAAATTTGTTTAACAACCTGCTGCCCTCCAAAATGGAAAGCAGATTTTTTTTAAATGTGTGAAATAGTTTTGTGTTGCTCTTGGAGGGGAATTCCCAAAATAATTTATCCATTAAAGTTGTTTTGATTTTATTTATATTTGTAGTTTCTTTTTAGCATTTTTATTTTTAATATATATACACACACACATATGTATAAAAAATAAAATCAAGTTGTCAGCCTTCTTCACTCTCTTTCCAAATAGTCAGGTAGACTGCTTCTAGTAGCCATTGCTAATGAAATATCCAAGTAACTCATTGGCCATGCCCAAATAAACTTTAGGATTCGTGGTTAGTTCTTAAATGTACCATTAGGGAATTTTCTAAATTGTGTCTGTATATAGTGAAATCAACCGTCCACCTTTTGCCTACCTTGTACCAAAATCCTTGTGATTTATTCTCTCAAAATACAACCATATATATCTAACAAACAAAGGAAGCAACTCTTCATTCAGCCAATAAAGCTGCATACGTTTTTACTCTTCCAGGAATATGCCTTGTTCTTCTGTCGCATCTTCAGAGTAATAAACTGTGCAGCAACCCTTTGATGTAGGTAATAACATTTGACCTTGCAACAGAGTACATTCCCTTGTTGAAATGAAGACAACTAACACATTGATGTTTTGGGTTGTTTTTTCATATTTTTTTTAAATGAAGAACCTGATGTGTCGCATAAGACCTCTGCGTACAGCGCCTTCTTTTGCTAGAAGTCAAGAAGTGAAGATGGTCATGTTGGGGGGATTGGGGTTGTCACCTTTAAAATAATGTGGGAATGAGTTTGGTGCTGCCTTAAGAAGCTGTAAGTGGGAAAGAATCCATTCCATCCAGTGTATAAAGTGCTTTTAAAAACAATCTATTTCTAGAACCTAAATTGTCCTGGGACCAGCTCTTGATATAAAAATTCATAGAAACCTGTTTTTCTGAGTGTGGTAACTTCTTGCCATAGTGCTGTAGTGTTAGAATTCACATTGGCCAGGTTGTTCTGTAAATTAAACAGTGACAGCTTCCCTCGGGGGAACAGCCAATGTATTTATGATGATGTGCTGATTACACAAAATACACTGCAAGCAGAAAACAGCTGCAGAGAACAAACCTCTTAAAAGAATACAATTACAAATAGCACTCTCAGTATTTCTAGTGGTGAGAGTAAAATACAGCATGCTAATGCAGGCTTCTAGTTTGATTCCAAAGAAGAAAAAGAGATGTACGAAGAAGAGGCTGAAGTATGGTTGGATGCACACGCGGTGCCAATATGGAGTGGCATGTAATCCCTTTCTGAAGGTGAAGGGCAAGCACATACCTCAGGTCTGCTTTTTAGCTGTCCTTGTTTCTTAACATTTCTGGGACTGCAACTCCAACAGCACTGGCCAGTGGGGCATTGGGGCTCTCTGGCTTGTCGGTTTGTGCCCTCTGTCCTGGGTAAAAATTGAGATGTGATGAGATGAGTAGCAAATAGTTTGCGTTACTGGTCCAACCATTACGAAACAGATTGTAGAAGATGTTATGGGGGAAAAAAAAAAGTCTCTGGTTTAAGGCTGATCTTCCTTCTGCTGCTAATTATTTGCTTTGAGGGAACTTTTAGAAATACATTCAAATTTTTGGTTTTTTCCTAGACTGCAGTGTTTAATTTTTAAAAGGTCCCTGGTTTGTATGTGTAAGGCAATGTCTTGTACAGGCCAGTTTAGGATCCAGTTTAGGATATGACAGTAAAACTTGAAACAAAACATTACTGGGAAGGTAGTGGAGGTGAGACTGTGCTCACAAACTCAGGACACGCACAGACCTTGGAAGAGACAGAGTTCCTTTGAACCTTTCTTCGCCTCGAAACAAAAAATGAGAAGTAACTGGAATTGCTTTGTGTACTGTGGCTGTACGCAAGAGAAAAGTTGCTGCTGAAAAGGACTGCTGTGGTGGGATTTTCTGTGAGGGCTTGTGCAAATCAGGAGAATGTGGCTGTGGCAGCTCCTACAGCTGCTAGGGTCTCCCTTTGGAGGGCTGCAGAACAAAAAAAATCTCCAGAACTCCCAAGCACAACCTTTTTATGTCTGAGATGAGCTGTCACACTTTAATCATTAAAATACAACATTTTACTTACGGCTATGTCATGTATGTATGTGGGAGAGTCTGAGTACTGAGAATGCCCTTTTTGAGAGCCATTGATAGATAAGTATAATGCCTTTTAAAAAGTCTGGGATTTCTTGTGTTTGGTGCCTTTGTTATGTTCCAAGACCAGTATCAATAAACCATGTTTCAAATACTGGGCAAGAAATCATCTGCTTAAAACGAAGAAATGTTGCTCTTTCAACATATAGATCTGATTTTAAAGCAGATGAGGTAACAACATTGGCACTCTAATTTGGAAAGACTTTAATTCACTTGCTTGAAAAGAAGAATCAGGCTTTCCATCTATGGATTGCTGGCATGTACTAATAGACTGTTATTCATCTGTCTGTATTTTCTTTAAATCGTTTTTGAGCCTCCCTGTGTTGTCCTGCTCTGCTGACATGTATCCCATGTGGCAAGAGGGAGTTTTGTATAATCACCCTGCTTTAATCAATAGAATAATTGATAAACCAGATAAGATTTAAACTGATTACCTCCCCGAGTAGAACTCCCCGAGGGCCTTGGACTCTCTTAATTTTGACATGTATGTTGTGTACCCCGTGGATGAAGTGCAGTTTGAATTATCTGTTTTTATTTGCTTAATGACGGGGAGGGTGTTAAAGTCAAATGTTTAATTAACCCAGCAATGGGCTGCGCTGTCACTTACACACACATCCAGCTGATTGAGATATCTCACCGAGAATACTGAATAGGAATGATAATGTGGCACTGAGACGGAAGATTGCTTTTTCAATCCATTTGCTGGGTCACTGCTTTGAATGTCTTATTGGATGAAAGGCATTCAGCCTGGAAAAAAAAAAATCAGCATTTAAGTACATTTTGTTTTCCTGGCCCCTCTCCACCAAGAAGTTAACTAAAACAGATATGTTGTAGGTTTAATAAGCCATTCATGTTGTAACAAAAAGCTGCGAATAGTGGATCTCAATAGGCAGTGATCTAGAGCTGTATAATTTCCTATAGGAACAGAATGTTTGCTAGCCCCAAGGTATCTGAAGGCGAGATACTATATACACCTTTATCTTTCCTTCTTTGATTGCTTGACTACCCACCCCATTTGACGGTCTCCATAGCAGGTCCAACTCTTCTTCCTTACCCAGCAGAGTATGATTTGCAATAATATTTTGTAACTCTTTGCTCTAGTTCAAGTAAATGGCATTTCCGAGTTGGAATTGTTTTGTAATGGCAGAACCTAATAGTGAGCTTTTAAATAGGAACGTTACAGGAGGGGCTGTTGTGTTACCACATTCAAATTTGGTGTAGCCAAGTCAGGAGAACGCAGGGGTTTGTTTCTTGGGCGGCAGCTGTTAAAAGGCTGTGATGCTTGCTAGCCAAATGTTATAACGCGCGGTGCCTAATCTGTAATTTGCCATTCTTTTACTAGAAGATTATAAATTTTTTTGGTTTGATGTGCTGGAAGTTTGGGACATGTTTACACTCGCACCGTTTGTTGGTTTTTATATCAGCAATGAGGTTTTTCAACAGCACCATATGGAAGTAAACATACCATATATTGGAAGTTAACTAAATTTGCCCATAGTCTAGTGGTGGGTGATGCTTCCTGTAACAAATGTGGCTTTGGAAGCTGGAAAAAGCACCAAGGCCTGCCTGTATGGACAAATTGCTACTGTGAGGCATGTTGGGGAGGTGGAGCTATGTCACCTGAACTGCTGCTCCATGGTGACTCTGTAGGTACTTTGAACCTGTTCTGGATTGCAAACCAAGTCGCTTTGGCTTGCAGGGTCACCTGGCTCACATTGTCTAAGATATAAAGATATGGGTGCCTCTACGTACTGTGGTGTAGACAATATGCTGTGAATTCATGTCAATGTAAGACTGCAGTGAAATCACTGGATAGCCATTTCTTTAAATGAGTGAGCTGCTTTCATTCACTATTTTGAGGAGCAACTGTGCCTAAGAAGTTAACACGGTGTAGGGGGATAGAATTTGGGGTTTGTTCACCTATGCTGTCATTTTGACTTTGGGCAGACAACTTCTGCTTCATACCTTCATTTTCTATCTCCTTTTCTCCTTTACTGCAATGAAAAATAGGAAGGAAAAAACAACAAGAAAAGCATAAAACGGTACAACGAGGTGAGGACAGTGTGGTTGAGTTAGATCTTTGGGAGCGAGAAAGCCACAGGCTCTAAGGAAGGAGTGTGATGAGAAGTGGGGGGCTTTTTGTCTACTTAATAGAAAAGCTCAGAATGAGAGGTTTTGGGGAAACAAAAGTATATCAAAATTGTAAGTGTAGGCAATGACCAGGGATGGGAGGGGAAGGGGTTTTATGGTGAGACCGGTGAGACAGCCTTGGTCCTTTGAGGGAAGTAGTTATAACAAGTTAGAAAGTAATGCTTCAAGAAGGACATGAAATCTACAGCAAAACTAACCAATTTTACAACCCATTTCTCGGAGCACTTGCAGCTCCTATGCAGATGAAGCTGTAATAAATATTATGCAAAGAAAGTTAATCTGTATCTAGAGAATTTTAATAAATAAAAAGTTTTAAAAAACCTCTCCCTGGATCCGTTGGCTCTTGCTAACTCTTGTTAGTACTAGAAATATGTTTTTGACATCTTTTTTGGCTGTTGGCTTATGTTCAGAGCCTGTAAAAGCTGCCTGTGCTTTTTTGCCCCCCCTGCCCCTTACACGTAGGGGAAAAAATCAAAAGACCTTATTCCAGCATACAAGAGCACTGATAAAAGCTCTGATGTGGGGGAGGGAAGAATCCTGTGAACTGAGAATGAGAGTGTATAATTTCAAAGTTTAGTACTGTAACACCCTGGGTTGAGTGTTAAAAATGAATTTTTGTGAAAGGAATGTAGCAAAATGAAAGCAACATAGAAGTGAGAGCCAAGCTTTGATTGATTCAGTTCTTCTCGGAAAGGCTTCTGTTGCATGTGAAATCCTTCCTCCTGAAGTATGTGTGGCACAATTCTGCAGTCTGGCAGAGAAATTTAACCTCAGCTGAAACTGTTTAAAGGAGAATCTGAGCATGAATTTAAAAGATTGGAGAAATCTTTAAGGTTGTCCTGAAGAATAGAAAGGAAAGAATACTGTTTTGTTCAGTGTGGGGAGCAGATACGCAGACTAAGCCACTTGTAAGACAGAAACCAAAGCACAGTGATAACAAGATTCAGAACAAGTCCTGACACCAGCCTTACATAAGTAGCCTGGTTGGATATTTGGAAGTGTATACCCATATTATGTGTATCATAAGGTTAATTGGATGTTTTCATCCATGCTTTTTGGAAATATGTACTTTCTGCTCCTTAAAAAGATGTAGATAGCTTTGAACTACTATAAAATCTTGGAGTACAAGATGTACGCTATAAAATCAAGCACAGAAAGTGCTAGCTGTAAAAGTGTATGTATACCTGTGAAGGTGCTGATCGATTTGTGCTATTTAGGAAAAGAAATTCTGAAACAGACCTGGCTGTGAAAAAATGCAAATAATAAAATTCAACTAGAGGTCCTTGAGGCTTCTTAAGCTCTAACCTTGTTATGAGGAATGGGGTAGTCGAACTGCCTAATGCAGATGTCTGCGAGTTACAAAAATAACCAGATGTCCTGATTAGCAGAAGCAAATGTTCTTCCCTTAATCCACGTGAAATTATATTCAAAGGCTCTCCGGATGTAATGCTTGTGTAAATAAGGCACCAACAAACATTGGAATAGAAAGGGCCATTGGCCAACTAGCTTGCAAGGCTTGAAAGCTTGAATATTAAAAACAAATTTACCACTGCTGACTCTCTTAAATTCACAGAACAGAAATGTTAAGCAGGGCTGCTTCCTGGGGAACGTGGAAAGACTGTTCTCATTAGCTGTATTTTCTCTCTCTCTCTCTCTCTCTCTTTCTCTGTCTCTCTCTCTCTCGTTTGAGAAATGTGTATGAAGTGAAGCTAGCTTTTTAAAATTTCCCTAAATGGCTTGTTTGCACCACCTGCATTTCTGTTTATTTTTTAAATACAACTAGATTTGTGCTCTTCACAATGTGTCTGTTCATCAGATTGTTGATATTTGTGCTGGCTTTTGGTATTTTAACATTAAACTGAATTTACCATTCTTCTAGTAATGCTAAGACTCCCCACACCCTTAACTTACCCTTTATAACCAACCAGTAGTTAATAAGTTAAATAACTTGATCAGAAACTCTTGATGTCATGAAGTTCCATTATCAAGTGTCATTGCTTTGAAAATGTGTATTTTTCTAATTATTGATTTGAATGAAAAATGAGAAAAAATATGAAGTATCCATTCTACAGATGTAAAAAAAACCCAGAACCTTGTCCTGGGTTTCAGCTGCAAAAAAGGTTGTTGAAACTTTTGTTATCGTTGGCAGCGTTAACATCGATGCAGACCAAACTGGGACTTGTGTGAACATGCGTGTGTGTGTGTGTCTGGTTGGAGGGACAGTGTTGTACTTTTCCATTTTCATTGCTGTCAAATCTTCTGTTTTAAGAATTTCGCTTATGGTAGGTACCTGAGCTGCTCAGGCATGAATTTGAACTTCATTTCTTGGGGCACCACGCAAATGTTTGGGGTGAGGATGGAGAAGTCCCTGTCATGGGGAGTTTATAAACGTGTTGGAGGAAAAAAAGCCAGGCTTGTATGCAGCTAACAGGATAATAGGTATATAATCATGAGACACATGTGCATACCAGTCTGCAAAGCAGGCACTGAACTGGAAGTCCAGTTTAGCTCATTCCTTTTCCTTTTCTGATATTGGTCGCTGCGAGACAGGCTGCAGTTTCTCTGCCCTCTCCTTCCGTCATTCTAATGCTTAACCATAAACCCCTTGCAAAAGTACCATTTAACTTTAAACTTGTAAGAGCTGGGAAACTTGTCTGTGCCTTCGTTCCGGGCTGAAGTCACCCCCTTGTGCCTACACATTGCAATTTATGGTGTTCTCTGAAAGGATCTAATCTCGGTGAATGTTCAGAGCAGCAAATGCCAAAGAGGAATGGGGTCTGATACTTATCTCTGCATTTTCATTGCTGTGGATCTCCCTGTGTGTTACAGCTGTCATTTTTGTTTTATCTACTGCACAGGCAGAGAATTGCCTTTAAACTTGCAGCTTTCATACTTGTTTTTCTCAAAGAACATTACTAATGTTAAGGACTGCTTTTATATATTGTAGTGACTAGCCAAATAAGCATGAATGTGAACATTTTGGGTGATAGGAGGAAAAAAAGGAGAAGCTATCCTTAAATGTTTTTAGTGGATGCTAGACCCATATTTTTTTTAATGGTAATACCACTTTCAGGCTGACATTGGCTATGCCAGGATTCATCCTAGCACTGTTTGAAATGGCTGAGATATTTATAAACTGACAGACAGCATTTATAAAATCAGGATGCTGACAGTCCCTTAACGATAACAATGGGCTTGGACTCATCTATCACTTACAAAGGTTATTGGAAAGGGAACGTAAGGCTTATGTGTGCCTCTAGTCTTAGACTGGCACTTACTTCCACACATCTCTCTCGCTTTCTCTTTTTCTCTCCTCCCTCCATCCCCCTCCCCTTCTCAGTCTACTCTGGCTGACACGGGCATCAGGCAATTGCAGCTCATTTCTCCATACCTTTACCCAATGGTTCCGTGTCCTGTTTTCTGCAAGAAATTGATGCAAATTAGAAGACAACTAACTTCATAGCACCTTGGGGCAACACTCTCTCCCTTCCAAATTCCCCCCCTCCTCCCCCAAAACAAGACAAACATCATGACTGCTGGCAAGCTGCTGGCTTGAATTGGGAGAGAAGAACAGCGTGCATTGACTGACAGAGCTAACCTGGGGCTGGGCAGGGGTTAGACAGACCTTCTGCTTCCTTGTCCTTTCATATAGTGCCAGTCTGCAGGCAGAATGCTGATGTCCCCACTTTATTCAGTGGCTCCCTCTTGGCTGAGACAGTTCCCCTCTGTCCTTGGTGAGGAGGACCAAGTGCGGCGTGGGGACACTTCAAGAAATGTGAAAGAGGATGTCGGTTATTTTCAAGCTGTGATAAAATGCTGTGTTCGCTCAATGCACCTAGGAGCTTGAGGGTCAGGTGGTAGCAACAGTTTGCACTGGAAAAGGGGAAATGCGCTGTTTTGTTGGTGTGTGTTAAAGCATCTATTTTAATGTGGCAACAGACATACCAAGACAGCTACGTCTGGCTTCCAGTTTGCCCTTGAAACATTTACTCTACTGTAACTGTTTGGACACTGTGTTCCCACTGTATTATTTGCTTAGAGACCTGAAATACCCAAGTAGATTTCCTACATGCGGTTGGATCTGCTGATACCACTAAAAACACACCCTGCCCCGGCTTCTGTTTGAGCTGATGTATACGCACGCAATGGCTAGAGCGAGACTTGATTGGCTTGAGGGGGTCTATTTATCAGGGAACTCGATTAAAATACAGACTGCACATGACATCAAATTTGTAATCATTTTTCCACAGCAAGCAAGCATTTTCTGTATTGGATGCAGGTGTTTAAAGCAATAGTGTGTTTTAAGGGCCAGAGCAGCACAAATTCTGGCCTTTGGGATAATGACAAGTGTTTTGCCTGCATAAACAATATTTTTTTATTTTTTTCCGCCCCTTGAGGTCCGCACACACCTAGTTTCCCTCAAGCTCATCATCTCTGTCAGGTTAATCAATAGGCACCGTATGGCAGAGGGTCAGTAATCAGTGTCATCGTGCCTTTAAATCGTGTTGAAAATTTGCTTAAAGCCTGGGCCAATTAACATCGAGATGATGAATGGATGGGTAGATGGGAAGAGCCTGGCGCTCAGGGGCTTTGTGAGAAGGAGATGCTCAGCTGTTGAGCAGCAGACACCAGCGAATAAAATCAGCCATTCATGTGAGCTCAGTCCACCCACTCTTAATGATAATGTCAATCTAGCAAAATATATACACATTGGAGTTGTCATGAGTTCATAAATCAAAGGAGTTTGTCAAAGGCATTCAGATTAACGAGGCAGCAGCAATAACAAGTCAAATTTGCATAGAGAATTGCCCGAATCTCAGTAAATTATGATCCTGTTTTTCATTTGATTATTTGCTAATGTCTCAAGAGGGAGAATGATTATATTAGCATGCAAAATCTACTCCAGAAGTAGAAATCCGAGGTATAGCAGACCAGCACACGATGACAATTAATCAGTTTCTGCATACTAGCATAAACGCGCAAGGCCCAGAAATGAACTCCTTTTTTTATTATTATTTCTCTTTGCTACTGATCCAAATGGTTCAGCTTGACAGAGACTTTATATTGCTTTAACAGTGTTCTGAATTGTGCCTGCAGGCAAGACATAGTTATGCAGCTATAACCAACCTATCCATCTGCCAACCAGATTGGAATTCTCCTATCCAAGGCTTCCATTAACCCCCACTGACAGCTCCAAACAGGATTAAGAATTTGAAAGCATAAAAAATAGTTGTGCTCTTCGCATAGACACGCGCTTCTCCCCCACCCCCACCTCCCCACACTTGGAAAAAGGCTGCGTCTGTACTCTTTTACAATTAGCGCAGGGCAGAACAGCACCAAAGAAAGCCTCCCCCAGTTGGCAGGGGTTTGATTTCCACCGCGATGAGCGAGGCGGTACTAAAGGTAGCTCTGCCCAATTGGTAGTCCCTGGGAGTGCATTTCTCTGTGTATTATATCTCGTTCCCAGCAGTGTTTTGCTGGGCTGTGTACACAAAATACTGCATGTCATCTCCCGTCAAATGCTTCAGTCTAGGGATTTCGGATGCATTTTAGCATGTTGTGTTTAGTGGTGGAGGAGGCTTCATGGGGAGAGTTAAATAGTAATAATTTTGTAGTGGTCTTTAAGACAACCTGCCATGGAGTTATATTCTGTTAATTACAGGCTGAAGTTTTAAATGCAAATCAGATTTAAAAGGATCTCATTACAGACAGTATCCATTTTAGGAAAAATGAGCTATGGAGGGCAGAGCTGCTTTACGGGAACCTCCTGCTAGAGGGAAATTGTGAAGGTTACAAGAATTGTGAGCTTGTGTCTCACAGCTTCTCTTCCCAACGCTTCCACTGTCATTGTGTGACCTTGGGCAGATAAAAAAATCTATTTTACCTGTCTATGGAAAGAGGGGGTGGGGGGGGCGGTATTTGCCTCACCAAAATTGATCAATTTGTGCTTTGGAGACTTCTCATCTTATCTTGCTTGTACTCATTCAAAAGGAGAGACCCCTGCACGCAAGCACAAACGCTTTTGGGCGGTCTGGCTTTAGTCTATGAAGGAAGACTTGCCTGCAGGATTTAAAAATTTTCCCTGATGGAAGGGAGTTTGTATGGCTTTTCAGCTTTCTTGTATGCACTGGTTTCCTTTGCTTCTTTCACCTTAATAAATTCCATCGTTCCTCTACTACGTATCAAGTACAGTCACTGCAGTTCTTTAATATTCCCAGTGAGTACACCCAACTTACCGTCTGGATACCAAATGCTTCTTTCCAGATCTGTGCCTGAGACTTGCGTTTCAGTAACCACGAGAGGGTGCTCAGAGCGGTTCCTCCCTTTGTCTGCCTCTCTTGCGGCCGAGAGCATCGCTGAAGTCCTGCTGAAGCAAACCTTATTCTGACCTCGCACATGTTTATCCCTCCTCCCACCTTGTTCAGCAAGGAGAAATATATAGATGTACCGTTTCAGTCGATTACGTTATGCTCTTCCCATGGCCATGGCTAAGTGTTGCCCTATCAAGTGAAATTCACTTCCATGCAGCTACAGTTAGTCCTGAAATAGGCAGGGTCTTGTACCTGCACCTGGATTGATGGGTTTCCTATTCCTGAGAAATGAGCGGGAGTTATAAACATCTGTGCTTTTTCTTAAGTGTAATGCTTTCCAGTCGTTCTGTCTTCACCAAGCGTAACTTACTTGCCGACAAAAGTGCATGAGCAGCGCTCCTCTTTAATAGTCTGCTATTGGAGCTGCTGTGTTGGTGCTGTAGAATGGTGAGACGCCAAGCTGTGAACCACCATATGCACTTGGCAGTCTTTGTCTGGTCTTTGTTCAGCCAACCTCGTAGCCTTGCCACCTATAAAGATAATGAATGCAAAATGGTCCTCTGCTTGCTCTTAAAATTAGATGCTCGGCTTAAAGAAAAAGTAGATAACTTGATGCCTTGCAGTAACTAGGAATTGCAAAATAAGGGCTGACAGTTCACCAGCAGCACTGATTTTCCTGCTTTTTGATGTTTTTTTTGGGGGAGGATCCTTAAACGGCTTTGAAAGGTGAGAAGAATGCAAGATTTCACTGTCGTAGAAAGACTATTTGGAAGGGGAAATTGTTTTGGCACTTATTGTAGGGAAGGGGGTGGATGTTGAAAAAGGAACCAGAAACAGTAAACAATGCCCTTACTCCCCCTCCAATAAAATACATTTCCTGGTAGTGTATAGTAACTCACCTCACGTTCTTATGTTTCTAGCAGTTGGTCTTTTTCTCCAAGGCACAAAAATTTAAATCCTTACTTGAATTAACCACTTACTAAACTGTATTTCTTGAGCAGAAAAGAGCAGCTTTAATGCCTGACCTTCCTTTTTGGAGATATGTGATTCTAGCTTGTATGTTTTTATGATCACAATCCTTTCTAAGCTGGATTTAATGTACTAACTTGGTCCTGGCTGAGGCCTCATATGAAAAGTTTTAAAAGCTGGCCTCTTACAGCGATTTATCAGGCCTGTTTAGGATTGATTTCCATTATAAAATGTTGGTTACAGCATCCCAGATGTCTTGGTGCCTTGCAGGTTCTGTATCTTGTTTTTAAAAAAAAAAAAAAAAACCAAACCCGCAAAAATCACTAGTTGGTCTGCAAGCCTTGATTACATGGAATCCTCCTGACCGTTTTATGACATTTCAAGTGGGGTCTTTTGGTTGGTGGGTTTTTTTTTTCCCCCCTTATCTGCCATTTCTCAGCAAACAGCTCTACCCTTTCCCTACCTTCCGGCAGTACCTTTTCTTCCCCTTCACCAGACCAGCAAACCTGAGCTGCCTGGATGGTGCCTGATCACGCAGCACCGCAGTGGGCACACGAGGACACCGCTCCTCTGATGGCTTCCCGCAGCCTGCTTGCTTTCTGCTAGCCCTGCTCTGCCACGCTGGCTGTTTGCAGGGTCCGGCTCCTCCTTTGCCAACAGATGCCACTTCTGTCTCCTGAGGTGTTGGGCTGGAAGCTGGCTCTGCAAGAAGCCGGGCAGAGCCGTGCTCAGCGAAGGACAGGTTATTTGGGGGACGAGGCGGGAGAGGTACAGAATGCAAACTTCTGCCTTAACATACACACTCCTGAGCCTGTCTGCAAGCAACTGGAAAACCACCGTTTTCCTGGCAGAGCTCTCCCTAAGCAGTTTTTCTGTATCTCTTTAAAACCTGTTTAGTTGCTCACTACTGAATGCGTAGGAATGTGGCCTAAGGCTATGAATGCTGTGGTGATCAAACTGATTTTAGATGTGTGTGTGGGATTCCCCCAAAGCTGGCTGTCATTACTCTGTCAACGCAGTGGCTGAACCCATGCAAAGGAACACTGTCTTCCTGAGTAGCTGACTTTGGCAGTGAGGACAGGATTCCCCCCCACATACCCAGCAGTTTTTAAACAAATGTTTGCTACAGACTGTGCATGCCCTAAGATAAACTATAGTCTATCTTTACTCTAAAACAAGTAATAATTGGTTTTAATCATGGGGTTAACAGAACAAAAGTCTCCTGGCGGTCTTTCTTACTCATGCTGGAAAAGCCCTCCTATTTCTTCTTGTCCATTTTCATCTTGTCCTCCTATTTCTTTCTCTTGTCTTACTGATGCTCTTTTTTTTGGAGGTGGCAGCTTAAGTTTTGGAGCATCAGTCTTTTGAGAAATTGTACATGTATGTAGTGTCAGGGGGCAGGAGTGAAAAACATAGCCATGATATTATACTCTACCTACACATATTTTTTTTTTTTTAAGGATATCCTGACAACCTCTTTCAACAGATTTTAGGTCTGTTATAATTTATCTATGGTTTTTGGCAGCCAAGCAAACTCAGTGCAGTTAAAAATTGTTAGGCAGATTGAAAGCATAGGGGCACAGAGAACAACAGTTGCACCCCTTAACAAACTTTTGTTTTCAACAGGTTCCACTGTTTTAAATAGTTATTCTGGGGTGTTCAGGAGCACTGGTGATGCCATGCTGATCCAACCACCATTTCAGCTTTTCAAAGTGGCCATTATTGCCAGATTCAGAATAAAACCTCAAACTACAGGCTTCTTCAATAGATACGTGCACAGTGGTGCATTATTGTGTTGAGGAGGAGAAATTCTTTCTCTGCCATAACAAGATGTTTGGCTTAAAAGTACAAGTTAGCCTCCGGTATTATGTATGCGTAAAATACTACAGCCTGTGTAGTACGAATATTCTGTTTCTTTTCTCCTCGCAGAGTGATATTAGGGATAAGAACTGAATTAAAGCTTACTTTCTTTCACAGAATTCCTCTGAGAGAGAAGACTGTAATAATGATGAGCCCCCTAGGAAGATCATTCCTGAGAAGAATTCACTTAGACAGGTATGTGATCAGTCTCTTTAAAAATGCAATAAAACTTTCTAGCTATTTGAATCCGTAAATGCTTCTGGAAGCTGAAGTCTGACTTGTGCTCATGGAATTCCTTTCTTTTCTCCTTTGAAGTCTGAGCAAGTCACGTTGTAGCCAGGAAAACCAGACACAGATATTTAGCTTTCAAGAGAGTTTCATGACTCCTTCTAAAGAAAGCTGGACTCCTGTGTAGTGCAGTCAGCTGTGACTCTCTAGATTTACCTTTCTCCATTTGGTGTTCATCAAGACCTCTTCAGCCCTTGCTTCTGTAATTGTTCCTGTCTTATTTGTAGTATATTTTGCCTTGCTTCAGATCAAGAATCTCAGTGTTCTACAACAATTAAGCTTTTCATTGCTCTTGAAGGTAAATTTTCTTGGAGGTGATGTCCAGGTTAATAACCTGAAAAATGACCTATTCTTGTTTCTTCTACGCTCCTATAAATTACTAATGGGTAGAAAGGAGAAAGAGTGGTGTGATAAAACATAATCTCTTTGCATTCTATAGTAAAGCAAATTTCTTACCAATTCAAAATAATTTTTTTTAATACCCATGGCCAACAAAGGGAGTCTGGCTTGTGATTTCTTGGGTATTTAAATGGGGTTTAGTGATTTCAGATCCTTTTTCAGATAGCACCTTGCTCTTTCTCCCCACTGCAACCTTCAGGCAGCAGAAGCAAAAATATGTCTGTGCCTCAGCTGCCTGAGTTTGCTGCCTGGTATATCAGAGTAAAACCATTGATGAACGTGACTTAAGTGAATACCCCAGGCCACACATTGCAACAGCTGAGGAATTGGCACATTTCCTTCTGCATCTCGGCTACAGGAGCAGCAGTCTCGGGAGAGGAATAGGGTGGTAATGCGCTGCCCCACTGCTGCTATTTGCAAGAGAAATTGTGGATCAGAACCATAGTAAAGGAAGAAGTATCATTTTGATATAGTGTACTTCTCAGAGTTGTTGTTTTTTTGGGAGGGGTGGGGTTTTTGTTTTGTTTTTAAATCGTGTATTGTGGTAGGAGTGTGTGATTTTGTGGGACTAGGTGTCATGTGAAGGACTACATGTGGCTAGGACAGATCCAACTAACAGATGTAGTCCATGTAAGTCTTTTAGAGAAGAGTCAATATGCTAGGATAATGAGTAAGGCCCCAGAAACTGCTGAGAAAGATTACCTTGTAGAATTGATTAAATATGTTACACCAAACTTAAAATGTTTCTGGCATTCAGCAACAAAAAATGAGAACTAGAGGAAGAGGGCAAAGCTACTAGGTCCCTTCTGTGTATCCCCAGGATAGCCAACAATGTCACCAGCATAACAGAAAACTGTTTTTTTTCATCTTAGGCTTATCTTAGTGGTTGCAAGCCTTCAGGTTCAACAAGAAATGGTGTATGTCTTTTCTCCAAGAAAATGCTCATAGTTAACAGTTGTTAAGTCAAAAGGAACTTGAGTTACCTGTCATGTGCCTTTTCATCACACTGGGTCCTTCCTCATGATTATTGATTAAGGAGAAGACAAATATTTGCGAGCAGTATTATACAAATAAGAAGGTACAGTTTTTTGAGCTGGGTTTCCCTTCCATGCTATTTCAATCTGCGGAAGTATTCTTAGCATCCAGGGAAAGCTGTCTTTCCCACAGGCCCATAATTCATCGTAACCAAGGTGCCTAGATATCAAGAATACACCTAAAAAAACATTACTGTATAGATATTTCATACTGGAAATAATTCACATGGACATTGTTTACGTCAAAGCTGGTTAGCTGTGTTTCAGGATATTGTTGAGATGTTGTATCGGTTTCCATCTTTGTGTCCAGTCCTTACAGTGGCCGATGCAGGTCAAACCCCTTGGGTCTTCCGATTGCTGTCTGGGGCCTTTTGTGTTGAGAAGTGTTTGTGGACAAGTTCAAGATGTAGTCGTAGTCTTAAACCAAGTGCCCTCTTGTCTAGGTCATAGGAGGTGATTGACCATGATTTTGTGCCTGCTGTAGAAGGAATTTTGCTTTTTTATGTAGGCATAAATAAAGCTGTCTAAGCATTTTGGTACCTTGAATTGCTCCTCTTCTCTATTAGTGATGGACAAGAAGCAGAGGGGAGTTTTCCAACTCCAGGTGCAGAAATCAGGCACATAGGAAGCCATGTGCCCATATACTCATTATCAATTAGTAGAGTGATACTTACTAGAAAGATCTGCATCTCATACAGGAAGGTATGCAGAGTGGCTACCCTGTCTTACATCTATCCATGTTTTGTAAAACCAAAAAGATCTGACATGCAAATGCTGTTGTCAAAGCAGTAATACACAAAAAGTGCTTTCCACCTTAGTGGAAAGATGCTAACTTGGTAAATATTGAGTGTACAGTTTCATATTTTCTGTCTCTCCCTTAAGACACCATTATTAAAATTTCATTATTGGGGAACATGGACTTACATGCACAGAGGAATTGAATATGTGTATGTGGATAGGGGAGAAGTCTGTTTACTTAAATCATCTTTCCAGTGAAAGTGTCCACATGTTTAGTACTTCTTGATTAGTTTTAGAAAATTAATGAGATGCATCAGACCACTTCAGGCATGATGTGATGTCTTGACATGTTCAGCTGCTGAAAAGTTTAAGTAAAGGTGCATTACCTTTTCTTGCCTTGTTTGCAGTGCTGGTATGAAGCCATAGCCATAAATGTTTTCTCAGGGGGGTTTGTGGAACGTGCATACTAGAAGATGGAGGTAATAAGAAGGTGTAATGGTTACTTAAGCATCTGAAGTTGTAAGCAGGGGCTGAAGACCCCCATAGCTTAGTGCTATGGACTTCTTACTAGGAGAAATAAAGTCTTCTGTTGATTAAAATGGTTCTTGGAAAAGGCTGTCTTCAGAAGGCTCAACAAGCGGAGCTGTGTCCTTGACGTGCTGGAAGTGGGAGGCATGGCCACTCTTAGGTGCATGAGGGGCAGCAACACAGAAGAGACATGGAGATTAGCACTGGGAAAGGAAACAGAAAAAGGCAATGAACTTGACACTGTTAGGGGGAACAGTGAAAAGATCTAAGCTATGACAGATTTTGAAGTAAGGATGCAAACGTTCAGTTCTTGTTGAGTGCTTGATCTGACAAAATTAAATTTTGAAGGGGCAAACTGAAAATCAGAGTATGAAAACAGACTTCAGAAAAAACAATGACAAGTGGCAAAAGTTTTTGGCAACTTTATTTAAGCTAACAAACGAATTTTCACACTGCAAAGTTATAAATTAATTTTAATAGGCTGATCCAGATGGTCCATTTGGAAAATGGATAGCTTGATCTGTTGAAAATTAAACTAAATTTATCTCTCTCATACTTCAAACTGAAGTAAGCGTGAGAAGAGTGCCCATTAAGTCCAGCTCATACAGATGGACCGGCAGGTCACACATGGGACTAATCTGATTCATTTTAAAAATAAATGCATGAGTTATTGAATCAGGTTCCTGTTTCAAGCCCTGCGTGTGAGCGTGTGTGTGTGTGTGTGTGTGTGCCGCCCTTTCAAAGGGACTCGCAAATGCTTCAGTGCCTTTTTAACCTGTGTGTTTCCATTTTAATTCAACTTCCTTGCCAAAAAACATAATTAGTTTTCAGTGCCTATCATTTAGCGTTAGACCCAAACACTAGATTGATTAGGTCAGGCATTTGTTATTTTAAGGGCTATGTCTCCATTCTTCATTTATGAAGAACATGAGCTCAATAGTCTTGGGGAGAGAGCCGGCCTTTAGAAATGGGGAAGGGGAAGCTCTCTGGGGGCCCCTCCAGCCTTTTAGCTTCTGGGTGTTTTTAACAGAGCCATGAATGCAGATTTGTAAATTTATTGCAGTGCCATCTGGTTTTTTTGCAGGAACCGTATTATTGTTGGCTCGTATCTGTCTATTGTGGTGGTCACTCCCCGGGAGCTTGCCCTTATAGTCCTAAGGAAAGTGATGAATAGTGGGGGTCAACATGAATAGGTCACAGGGCAGCTGTCCGGGGCTGCCCTGAACTTGATTACCCCGCTGGTTTTTAACGAAGACAGGCACAATGCAGGTTGTTTAAAACCCTTCTCTGCCTTCTCTTCAGTGCAGCAATAATGAAGTGCCTTTTGCTGCTGTGGTTTGTCTGTGGGTGAAGGTGCCTTGTGGGGAAATGCTGGCAGCAGGGAGACTGCCGCACCGTGCCTCCTGCGAACCTCGCGTTGGACTCTGCTGTCTTTCTGTGAGCTTCCAGATGGAAGTCCGGGGGAAAAAATCCCTGTCTGTTACCCCATTCAAACAGGCCCCTTAGCATTTTCAAGAATTTTCCCTCTTACTGTTTTGGCACAGAATATTACCTCAGTTCACTCTTACAGATTTGAGATCATTTTGTAAAATTACGTGTAGCACCTAAAACATGCTGTAGGCACTATTGTGAAGTTAAAATAGGCACAGGCTGAGCTTAAGAGTTTAAAGCCAATACACAAGCAAACAGTAAGAAGCAGAAAGCGGTTAAAGAAGGTGGAGCAAAGGAAAGACAAAAAGTAGCAACCGTCAACCGTTCACTTCCAGCTGGTGGCCTCATCCTGCTGCTTAGGGCTCCTCTCCAGGCGTATTTCTCCTCCTCAGAAGTATTTCTGCTGTGCAAAGTTGAAGCCTTCTTTTCGACTGGCGGAGAAGGTTACACGGTGAGGAGGGAGTGAGGGTCCTTCAGCTCCTTCCCTCTCTCCCTCCAGGGAGGACGCTGCAGTTCAAATTTGGCTTCTGTTGGAGAGCTGGCCAAGGCAGGACATACCTGGTCTATAAAGTTATCCTGGTTACCTCTTCTTTTATGCTATTAATGCTTGCAAGTAAGGAGTTGCTGGCTGAAAAGCCTCCTGAAATTGCTGGAAGTATGTTCTTAGTCTTACTTTTAAGATTATTCTTTCTGTTTAATTTTTTTTCTTTATTCTCAACAACAACAACAAAAAAAAATCACTTCCATTCCTCTGTGACACTTAATGCATGTTAAAAAACTAGCCAAGGCGGGTTGTGCCGGAGTCTAAGTTACAATGGGAACGCTGCCTTGTGGCGGAAAGGCCACTGGGCTCTTTCAGCATTAGTGCTAATAGGAATCTGTCACCCGGCCACATTTCTGCATTCCTCTGTAATTGAGTAAATTGCAAGTGTTGTCTGCTTCCCCCTGCCCTTTGTGTCCATGTCCACTTACCATCCGAAGAACGTGGGCAGTGATAAATAAAGCTCTGAACAGGGCTCTCAACTCTTTGAAAGCAGCGTGTTGCCAGCCCCCTAGTTATATTTCTTTAAGTGTTTATGTTTTTCTGTATTCTTTCTCTTGTGTGGCTGGAACCCTGGGGATCCAAAGCCATGAGAGAGGCCAAGAAGCTAACAAAGTAGCTGTCCCCTTGTTAGCTTGTTCCTTTCTTCTTTAAAAAACAAGATGAAAACCATCTGGCTCAGGGCATTACATTTTCCTCCCCCGTGCACCTCTATAGATGAAGAGTTTCACCTGCAGTGAGGGTTTACATTGATTAGGGAGGGAGCAGTAATTCAAGCCTCCATCCACTTCAGTGGTACTTTGCAGTCTTTAAAGGTGCTGACCCATTGAGTTAAACTGTCAAGGGAGGATAAAAAAGGATCTTCATCCCGGGAGGTAACAGCTGCCAGGTTTTCAACACCTTGCACGCTGCTGGAAAAATGTCACAAATTGTCAATGGAAAGAAAAATCACTTGGCTGCCATCTTCCCTTAATGACGTGCCTTATAAAAATGAAAGATTTAAGGGTTTAAATATCAGCAAGTAGCTGTCAGGAGAAAAAAATCCTGAGGGATTTTGAACAATGGGCCCAACAAGATATATCCCGAAAGACTGCAAATAATGCATCCAAGTTGGAATAACCGGATCTGATTGGGATGACCATGGTTATCTTTGCACAGTGGGACAAGAGGGAAGTGAAAACAGCAGCAGCAGCACAGAAGTATAACGTTACCATGCCTGTATTTAGGAAAAAAAAAAAAAGGGAAAAAAAAAGTCTGATTCATAAGCCAGTGAACTGAGAGAAGACATACTGTATTTCTGCTCTTTTGAGGACAATTTGTTTTCAAGCAGCTACCAGATGGCTAAATACCACGACATTTCCTTTTTCTTTTTTTTTTCTTCTTTTCTTTAACAAGAGATCTAGTTCTCCTTGCTCTTTGTTTTTGTTTGTTTTAATGCTTTTACATCGCTGAACAACCCCGTGGTGTTTGGGCATTGTGGCGTATTCTTTTTTTGTTCCCCCCCCTGCGCATTGATGGATGAGGAAAAAAGATCTTCAGCTTTAATGTAATCTCAGATAACAGGCAGATTGGAGTAAGGCTTTTTGTTTGTATTGTCTTGAGGTTTTTTGTTTTAGGGGCCTTTTTTTTTTTTCCTATTTGTTTTAGGTAAGTCATTTTAATTGTACTGAGTAATTAGAAGGTACACACAGCCAAGGGAGCTTTGTTATGGTAATTGCTCAAGAAAACCCACTCCCCAACTACCATTGCCATGTGTTGAGACACGTCTTCCCTCTAGTGGCAATATTAAGGACTCTGGCTTTCACAGTCGGCAAGGTGTAATTGCAATATGACAAACTGTGCTTTAGGGAAAATCCTGTAAATGATGTAGTTTTTTGTTTGGCTAGTCTTTATTTTGTCTTACGACTTTCCGTGGAGACTACCCTTTCCAAGGCTGGGCTAGGGATAACAAAAATTTCATCTTAAGAATATAATCGCAGCGAATCCTGGGTAGTGTTTTACAGCTTGACTTAATTCTAGTCTTCTTTTTAATTACCTGTTTATAAAAACGTTTTTAAATTTGTTGAGATTACTTAATTCTTTCAGAAGAAGCACCTCATTTGAAATAAATAAATAAATTGCATTTATTTTAAATAGTCCATGTGAAAGACCTTTAAAGGGTAATTAATGCAAGTCTCCTAAGACTCTAAGTAAGATGAAAGCGATCTTTCCAAATCTGCTGGAGTGATTTGTTTATATAACTTCCCACTTCTGCTGAATTCTTCTGAGTCTAATAACTTTTTTTCTAACCGTTTGGCAATTTGTGCTTAGCTACAAAAGCCCTTGTTCAAAAAGAACAGTTTAATAATCTTTTCCTTGAAAATGACTTGAAGGGAGGGTATGGGTTTTGTCTTTTTGCTGTGTTTTTATTAGTGTTATCTTTCTCTGATAAATCATGTAATTATTAACTATTGGGGGGGGAAATCTTATTGAACTCTTGGGTTGCAGCTTCTATTAAAAAGTGGAGTTTTGTTCAGGGACTGAGGATTCTCGGAATAAATGGCCAAAGAAATGGATTTCAATTGGCAGAAGAGCTGCACACACACACACACAGAGTTCTGCCTGGGGTTCAAGGCTTCAGGTTGGCATTCAGTGTTTGTCCAGAGCTACACAGACAAGAGTAGAAATGTTTATGTGTTTATGTCAAAGAGCAGGATCGTACTTTCTTTAAAAAGAAAAATGTAACCAAAGACACTTACGGAATGAGATCAGATACAGCTCTATCTTTAGTGAACCATAGTCTAGCGTCTCTGTGGCATTTTAAGCCTTTGGCTGAGAGTGAACACAGCTTTGTGGTTCCCCTGCTTCTGACATGATTTGGTGCTGCCATATATTTGTAGTGTTGTTTTTTTTTTTTTTCATTAGAGCTTGTTTTGCTATAGGGCTGCTTAACACTGTTCGCAAACGGCTTTTGCAAGGTTAAAGGAATGCAGCTTGGTAACAAGTTTGTGTCATTTTAAATATATACCTCTCAGTAAATAAGGAGGTGCCTTGCAATCAATCCCTTTTAGTGTGTTATATGTTTCACCTGACAACTAAACCCTCTATTGATTAACCATTACTTTGTTAGATAATCTTGTGTCATTGAAGCCACTGTAAAAATTAAACTCTTTAAAATGTTTTACCCTAGCAGCAGTGCGAAAATTGAAAACTTGTTCAGAATTACAGCCTGCTTCCACAAAGAAAGTAGTTTTCAACAAACTGCTTTATGTTTGCATGCTTTATATGCAATATAAAAACATATTAAAGCACTCCAACGCAAAGCTATCTGCCTGTGGCGTTGAACCGGGCTACCATTTCAGACTGCTTCTCCTTGGCGAAGAAACCTCTTATCTTGATGAAAGGTGAGGAGAAACTTGAACAGTTTTGGTGCAAATTAGATGAGATTCGTAAAAGGATCGAGCTTTAAAGGTGAGCGTGAGAAATTTGCTTTTCTGACGCTTGGTTCTAGATTTGATTTCCTTGGTTTTCTTCTAGGTTAGTCGGTGTTCCCACAGGCATTGGAGTGAACGAACGGAGGTTCTCTGATCTTGCAGTGTAGCATGAGACACCATCAAATGTTTCACCTAAGATGTAGAGCTCTGCATTATTGCTTGATGATATGACGTTCATCCTGCTTTCAGTTAGGTCTGTTCACTAGTAATTCTTAGCGTATGAACACAAATGTAACCATACCACATAAAATCAAATCTCCATGTCCCGTGGTAATCTCGTGTCTCACAAAGCCAGTAACTGCTGCCTACAGTACTACCTTCACAATATATGCTCCCAGCTTCTCATGACTTCACGAGCCAGATGCAGCTTCTTTGCAACATTATCAATACGTTTCCATTGAGACCTATTAAGTAGAGTGACATGACGTCTTTTTTTTTCCCCCTGGACTTTAAGGGAGAACTAGGCTTTTGTCTACTTTTTTTTTTGCTTGAAACCTTTTTAAATGTACTGTAGAACATGCACATGAATCTTCTTCACCCTTTTTATTCATCCCCCAAGGCTAATAATGCATTCTTCTGTGAGAATGTGAAAATAAGAACGGAAGAACTTTGTAACTTTGCAAACATAGTAATGGATGTTGAACTAAAGATGACTACGTTTTATTCTCAAATCTACATCCTGATGGGTTGAATCCATTGTACCTACTCCTTTTAATTTTCTCTAGTCCCCGCTGCTTTTATTGAGAAACAAAGAGCTGCTGAAGGACTAAATGGTCATCTGGTAATTTGGTACTTACATAGATCTTTACGTAATAAAATTACCGTGTAAAAGTTGATTCTCACAGTAAAAGTATGTTCTTGTCTCCCTTCTGTGGCTGAAAAGATTGGGAAAGAGGAATTTAAGTATCGTTGCCATGTTGTCAAAGGGCAGAGAGGTATTAATAGTGCGGGAATGCCCAGGTCAGCCAGACCCAGAGTCTGCCCATCCAGTGCTGACTCCAGTGGAAGCTGCTGTTGAATGAGAGCAAATGGGTCTGGCCACTCTCTGTGCTCCATTCCCCTCCTGCTCCTGCAGCACCTACTGCTGTTGCACTAGGGATGTCTGGGGCATATCTCTGCCAAGTACTCTATGGACCTGCTGTCCGTGAGTTTGTTTAACCCCTTTTTCCACTTGCTGATGTTGTTTCTCTACATGGTGTCCTGGGGCAGCAGGCTCCAGAAGTTCACTGCCTGCTGTGTGAAGAAGTGTTTCATTTTGTCTGCTTTAAATTTATACTGAACTAGTTTCATCAAGTGTCACTAGTCCTGGTATCGTGGGATTTGATGAACAAGTTACGTTGGAAGTTCAGTTGGTGCGGTTCACACTGAGATCTGAAGTGCGGATGAAAATAATAAAAATTAAGCAATACATTGGAATAATTATTTGTATCTACATTCTGACATGCGCACAACTTTTGAATAGTGGTGTAGTGAGCTTGCTTCCTTCTCAGAAAGTTCTAGGGGTTTTAGATTTAGCATTTAGGATTTCACATTGTGTATTTGGATTGTCTGCTCTTTCCCATTTGTAAATGTGAGAGAAAGCCTGCTGTAAGCTCACCTTTTAAAAAGCTGGCTTGCTACCAAGGTTTATGCATACCTGTCTTGGGAGGAAAAAGACTGACAAGATCTGAGTTTGGTTCATGGTTCAGTTCATGGAGCCACAGGCTTGTTGCTTTTAGTAAATGTTTTTGTGGCTGAGCTTTTCATCTGCACAGTAGAGTTAGTAGTAGTTCTCTTTGAGTTAGGGCTCCTCATAAAATTTACAGTATGTTAAGTAATTTACACTATGATAAGTTGTGCAGAAATACTGCTACTGGAATTTTAGGAATTAAATTGCAAATGAAAGAAATCACAGATTTGTGATAAATGGGTTAAATTACGTAAATGTAAATACTGAACAAAGAATCTTATCAACTCTTTGTGGGTTTTCACTTTCAGAATCTGGCTGATTTTAACTAATGTGATGCTTATAAAATGAAGTCTGCATGTTATTGTCTGAATGTCAGTGCAAAGCAGATGGTGTCAACTTTCTGTCCACCAGTTGGGCCGCTACATCTAAGCCACAATTTATAATAGTTTATGCCATTCTGATCTTTCTTCTGAGGAGAAAGTTCTGTGCATACCAGAGTGATGGTTTTATGACGTTGGCAAATATTTGCAAGAGGCTAAGTTGAGTCCATCAGACTTCTGTTTGCTCGTGGCCTAATCCCAGTTTGAATCTCAACCTCCTCTTGTTGAAAGATGCACTCTGTTCATTGCACGGCACTTTGAAAGGATTTGCATGTTTGAATTTTTCAGTTCCTCCTTCTGGATCCAGAGTCAGAAGTTGCTAGCTGGCTGCTAGTTGCAGCAGATATCGATGTTATGACTTGTAAGGAGATCTGCTGGAGCCAGGATATTCTGCATTCCTGTCTGTCACTGGTTGTTTTCTGGTTAGAGAGCTCACTGAGAAATAAAACGTGGACTGCTCAAGGGATGCAGAAGATAGGGCTTCTCTGCTCCTTTTTGTTTCTGTTTCATGGTGAACTTTAAAGGGGGTCTGTAAAGAAGTAAGGTGGAAAGGACGGTGATTTCCCGAATTTCCCCAAGAGTGTCTGTACTGTGCTGGACCAGTACAGATCCACCTGAGCCGGTATACTGATTTCCCATGGTGGGCAGTAAGGAGTGCTTAATGAGAATCATAAGAACTTCGGTAAATAATGTTATAGGCTGATTGTGAACACTCAGTTCCCATCAGTTGGTGCTTACCATCCTCCTGAGCTGGAGACTGTTAGGAACACTGGGCTTATGGACATATCTCCTATCGCTCGGCATATCTTTTAATCTCTTTTCATTCTTGCCTCTGCCGTCCTTTGCAATATGTTTGGCTGCTGGTTTCTGTGTTGCTACTGACTGCATCTTGTGCAGAGTCAGGCCTGTGGCAGAGAGAGGCAAAAAGGGGAGATAATTTGTTGGTGCTCGGTGCTGACTCTGGAGTCTGGCTCTGCTGATGTAGCTTTGGAGCGGAGGGAGAGGTTTAGGAGCCCTTAGCACGCCAGTGTTGTCTGCGGGTTTTGTAACCTGTGGCAGGTTTGGGGTCGAATTAGTTTCAAATCAAACAAATAGAAATCTGTAGCAAGCCCTGAAAGAAGGATCTTCAGAGATTGCCAGCAAATATTACAGGAAGAGAACTGACAGGCAGTTCACCACAAATCTTTGTGCGTCCTCCCCTTAAGGCAATCTTAAAAATATCATGAATGTTAGTATGTTTTACTTAGTGCTCTTGGAAATGTCTTTGTAGCAAGTTTAATTTCATTCTCTTTCAACATGCTTCTTGGGTTTTCCCCACACAACTATTTGAGGTAGCAACATCTTCTCTGTGGTCCACTTACTTCTCTTGCAACAAAGCAAGTTTGTGCTTGCTTTTGGGCTGCCACTTTTGCTTGGGAGCAGTTTTCTGTAAATGGCGACAGGCGCTGGGGTTTTAATCCAATACTGGAGCTGTTAGGTGCTACTATGCTCCTACTACTACTAGAAAATGTGAGCTTAATCAAGTAGTAATTAAAAAGGTGTTGAAAGTAGGGGGGGAGCCTCCATTAGAAACTCCTGAGTTCTTCAGGCATCTTTAAATGACCAAATCAACCAAAGTATAATTTTAAGCACACTTCATAAGTACTGTTCTTACGCTGCTCTTAAAAAAGGGAGAGACTATAAGTAATGTGTTCTGCAAAGACTCCAAAGTCTGCAGCCTTAGCTGAGGGTCCCCTGGGCAGGACAGTGTATGAGTTAAAGAAAAAAGACATTCTACTTTAAAAGAAGGAGCTTTCCGAAATTGGGAAGATTAAATACAACAAGTGATATGTGGTCTGCATTTGCTTACTTCTGATTATAACTTTCATACTGTCCCTATGTGTTTTTACCTGATGAAGACGGGATGTTTATTAACATTTGACATAACACTGTGATAACTAGCATGTAGAAATCACCTTGCTTTAGTTGGTCGGTTCTGCAGCATTTTGTTGAAAGACCAAATAACTGAGATCAGATTTTTTTTTCCTTTTTCAAAGGAAAAGAGGAGAAAAATCTTTTTTTTTTTCTTTTGTATCTCAGAACTATAAAATTGTACATAGCTTCTCAGAGGACATGCATGCCCTCAACATAGGCTTTTGCTGTAAACTAGTTTATTTTTGTTCGAAACATTTACACCTTAGGAAAAAGGAAATGTAGTAGAGTTGTTGTGGGTTCCTGTGCCAAAAATGTGATGCCTGAAAGAAAATCGTGTTCTTCTATTCATAACCATTTTAATCTTTCTGCAGACCTACAACAGCTGTGCCAGACTGTGCTTAAACCAGGAAACGGTATGTCTAGGAAGCACTGCTATGAAGACTGAAAATTGTGTGGCCAAAGTAAGTAAAAGATCGGCTTTGGTTTTAAGGGGTTTTTAGCAGACTGTTCATTGTTAATCAAAGAACAAGTCTTGTTAAAAATTACAGTTAGAAAGAAATATTTAAACAGAAAGTAAGTATTTGGGGCATGCTTTTCTGTCCTTCAGCGCAGAGTTTTCAGACTTGCTGTTTTTCTCTGTTGGAAATGATTACTTGAGTCCTGAGCTATCTAGGATTGAAGGGTTCATTCTGCTGTACAAGTAATAGGCTTTTCCAGTGGGATGACCTATGCCTGCCATGTAATTAGCTGTGGCAACTTCAAATGATAAATGTCCAGATATATGCTAAAAATACTGCATGAGAGCTCTTTGTATCATGGTTCCCTTTCTTAGCTACCAGAGGGAAGGTGCACAAAGAAAGACCTTTCAATTAAGATACGGTGAAGGATGTATTTAAGGGAAAGGGAAGAGGGAGATACAACAGTCAGAATGGTAAGAAAATGGATATATTAGCCAGTCAGAGAAAAGTCATTCCTTGAGAATTATAAAAGATGTGATTGGAAAAGATGAAGTGCCATTAGCCACCCTCTTTTCTTAAAATTCAGCATAACTAGAGTAAAATGACATATACATAGGGCTGTTTGTGAATGGAAAACATTTGAACCGTGATGCAATACGTATAGAAAGGCTGAGCGGAGGATGCGTTTAGCCTTGTGCAAGCTTCGTATTTCCACTAAGAGGAAGTTTAGAATGGGCATGCAGGACAGATCAGTGCACGCAGCCATCTGTTACCGAAACCAGCTGGCATTTTGTTGCTCCTCTGTCACCACAAACCTGACCACTCAAAAGCCTGTTTTCTCTTTTGGTCATTTATTCCTTGATCTTCTTGAAGTCCCTTTTTTTTCATAGTTTGAATGGTTGTTAAAGGTGCCTTGTCCCTTCGGGGCCCACTTTTATGTTGACCTTTAAAGATAATTTCCGAGCTAAATCTTTGCTGGGGTTTTGCTGGTGAAATTCAGATGTCCCATTACTTCTGTTTCCTGTCAGGGAATTTGCCATCATAAAAGTTTGTCATGGCGCTCGCAGGTGGCTTAGCACTCCTAAACTGTGCTTGACATGCCAGGTTACCTTCCAGTGGAGAAGCACTTCTGAGAGAAGCTACCAGTCTTGCTACAAAGTGCTAAGATTTAATAGTGACACCTCCATTCTTAGCTTACGATGACTGGTATCGCACACTGCTTCCTAAGGCGCTTTATGATACAAAGTAGGTGAAACTCTCTGAGAAAAGCACCAGAGCAGCTCTGGCTGAATTATATTGGTGTACAGCATCATTCTGATGCCATGAAGCAGCTCACAGCAAGCGAGTTAGAGTAAACCCATTCAACCCCATCTGCTTTATAGCATCTTGTTTGACCTGATCATCTTACTAAGGAGCAAGGATGTGCAGGGGCTACAGCTAATGTACGTGATGCCTCTTTTAACTGAAATGACATACCTTTAACATCCTAATGCCCCAAATAATAAACTCTCCTAGAAATGTGTTTCAGTGGGATTGTGGTAAGAGGTACCAGTAGGGCTCAAGACAGGAACAGCAAGACTTGTTTTATGTTATTGAGGATGAATTTGAACCATCAGGCTGGAGATGAAAAAGCGTATGTTTTAAAGTATTGAGTCTCTGTGTGCTGTAGGACTATATATATATATGTGTATGTGCTATAGGACAATCTGCCATCACACACACATACACATATATATGAAAAACATATATACACATGTATACATGCATATATGGGTTTATATATATATATATATGTATATGGAAAAAAATAAGGACTTTTCTGGGGATACAATTCCTCTAGTACTGTCTTGCCTGGCTATTGTACTCTGTTCCTTTGCCTTCCCAGCTACAAACCAAAAAGAAATTCATTCTAAGAAAGCTTGTCTTTCAAATTCCAGAAGTGTTGAAGCATTTATAAATCCAGTTAGCTAAACGCAGATGGCTCAGTGATGGCATAGGCAAATGGCACAACTGTTAAATGTTCCCTAGGTGAAGGGCTTAAATGGGATTTAAGGAGTTCAGAGGCCTTCTCCTAGCCTTATGCACATGGTGAGTTTTATCTTCCGTGATTGATGGGTCTTACAGCCTTGGACTTGAAAATGTTTTGTCAAGAGGGTGAAGACTGGAAATTATAACTGTCGGTTTCTTTATCTGCAGCACTTTTGGAAAAGAGGTTTCAATTTTTTTTTTAAACTGCCATTGAAAGACAAAAAAGGGTTACTTTGGAAATCATGATTTACTTTTTCTGATTCTGCAATGCAGTATCAGCCCTAACTGGGAGCTGCAGTAAGTGTTGTCACATGCGTGTCAGAAGTGTCAGTCAGTCTGCAAGGGACGATGTTTTTTCCAAATTTTCCAGAAGAATTCTGCACCTACTTGCAAAAAAGAAAATTATGATCTGTTAAGACTGTATTAATGCCATTTGCTGATTGCATGCTTGACGTTTCTAAAGTTTGTTCAAAGAATGACATGTGGTCTTCCTTGAGGCCACACACATCAATACTGAGATACCTTTTTTCAGACTGAAGGACTGTCCATCCATCAAGCTCTCTTGTGAAGGAATGCTTCTGTACAGCACAGTCAGGTGTAACTTACCAACCTAACAACTGGCATTCTCTCTAAAATGAAGGGAAAAGAGGTTTATAATAAACATAAACGCATTTTCAAGTATAGAGAGTAGCATAGGGTTACTGTCTTTTTGACCACTCAAGGAAGGTTGCGTTTGTTAGGAAACCTTGTCTGCCCGATCTTGTATACAACATTATGCTGACTGTGCAGCCAGGTGCTCAGTGGCTTTTGCAAACCTATGGATTATCTAGTTTTATTCAGGCGTTTAAGAATAAAACTATAATATCACATTCTAATGAATCTTTGTATTTTGTTCTTATCTGTGCTTTTCTGGTATTTGTTCTCTGAAACTCCATTGATGGGGCTTGGGTATATTTGGGTAGAAGCAAATCAGGAGCAGTAGAAATTGTTTCACGTGTGCTCATGTTTTGACTAAAGAGGTGGGATCTTGAATTAAAAATTGTATGTTGTGATGCACAGATGTTACCTGTGTGATCTCTAACATTGGTTCTCTTCCATCCTCAGGGGTTTTTCCATTAATCTTTTGGCATCTTTTTGCCTATTACATTTGCGTGATCAACACGTCTGATGTATATTTAAAAAGGAAATGCAGTCCCTAATTGTGTTTTTATATATGTGTGTATATATAAAAAATCCTCCTGTTTGTCTCTGTAGAAACCAAAAAATGTCTGTGAGAGGATTTCTTTTTATGATACTGCTGGTGTGCGACCACAGGTGGACAGCTTTCTCAGGAATTGGTGCTAGGTGCTTAAATAAGGTAGAAATGTAGCATGAACCTGAGCTCCAAGGACAGGGTGTTTGGTTTTAATGAGGCTTATTGAAATCTGGCCAAATGAGCATCTGTTCCTATTGTTTGTTCCATATTTTGTAAGCCAGTATCTTCAGGCCAGATAATGGTGTTGGTGTGTGCTTCATCCTCAATTAGAGAGGGGCACAGTTAAAAATCCCCTGGCATCTGGTATATCACTAGGATTCTTGTGATGCTCCTGGGTGCGCAAACAAGTTTCTCTTCTGTTCTGCATCCGGGACCATTTACTTTCTGTGGTGACCTTCACACTTTCTACTTGCTGTGCAGCGGGGGATGCTCTGATGTGTCTCCAGTCACCTTCGCTGAGCCTTTGCTTGGATAGATTACATATATTCCTGTTTTCAAACAGAGGTCTTACCTTTTCACCCTTTCAGAATGTGGGCTGCATTAGGTTTGAGTTTTGCTGTTCACTTGGAGTCCGTTAGATTTTGCAGTTCTCTGGATTATGGAAATATCCTTCTGATTCAAAGTGCCTTTTTCTTTCCCAGCGAGAGATCTCACAGAGTTCCACAGTCAGTACCCATTTTCTGTATTCATTAGGTAGGTCTTTACTGTTTATTAACTCCTGTAGTCAGTTCCAGTTCGTCTGTGTCTGCGGTGTAAAGAAGTGTTCTCAGTTTCATTTTGCACATTGAATTCTTTCCTACATGTGCCAGAGATAGGCACCCTGTGGCATACCTACCAGAGACAGCACAAGGGCACCTTCTAAATAGCATGCAGCATCCCCATGTTTCTGCTTACTTCTGAACTGAGCAGCAGCTGGGAGAGGTTCTCCGCCTCTCTTTATCTGAGATGAGTGAAATCGGAGGCAGCAAAATAGAGTCAAGCACCACAACCCCTGAAAAATTAGACTTTTGTTTCAGGCCACTCCTTGCTACCTCCATGTGATAACTGGTCCTGGCAAATGAAGGGGCTTCTCAGGGTCTTTTAAGCACGGTGTGCCTTCTAGGGATTGCTGTTCATCATAGTTTTAAATGTGCATGATTACAGTATTGAACTAGGAATCTAGAAAGGGTTTATACCCTTCATTTTTACCACTGTGTTTTATTCTCTGTGGATATGATGGCTTTTCTAGCTCCTTTTCAAAAAGGGAACTGAATAATACTCTCCTTGGAGAAATGTTGTGAAATTCAACTGTATGATGCTGTTTTTGACCCTTGGATGAAAAGTCCGGCTTAAGCAGGCAGTGGTGTTCTGCCTGCTTGGTAAGCTGTTCGTAGCGTACAGGGGGACAGAGCTATGTTCTGTTCAATTCTGGAAACACAGAACCGGGCTTGGCACTTCAAGTATGCTATGTGAAATTTTCTTTCGAAGATGCATACTGTTATTTAACGATAGCTACACATTGTACAATCAAGGATGATTCAGCTAAAGCAAGGAGTGGTGGAAGTAGCTGGTAATTGAAAATCTACCTTCCTTTGTCAGTTCTTTCTGCATCACCACTTCTGAATTTTTAGAATAAAAATAGTCTGCACAATAATAACATCGAGCTCAAAATTTTTATATGAATTCAAAGGAGAAACCACGAGTGCTCTTTAATAAACAAACGTTTTGGGTTCCAGGCTGAATGTTCCAGTTGGCAGTAGGACAAATTGATCTGAAGAGTGTCCCTCTTGTACTCTCAAGTCCCTTTATGTCACAGATTGATGGCTTCTCTTTTCTGAGAGTGTCCCTGCATTTGCTTTGCATGAACAGCACAACCAACTCAGAGTTCTGCTGTGATATACCACTGAGTTGGTATATCTTCAGATAATGCATAGTTTTGCAGTGCTTTTGAAGCCTTTCCAGTCCTTGAGATTGAAATGAGAGCAATTTAATCATGAACAAATATTATTTGCCTAGCTACATTCATTTTCCTGATATTCCTTCCTGTTTTAAAAAGAAAGTATGTTCCTTCATACCTTAATTTTTAGTATTAAGCTTCTGTGTAATGATGCAGAGGGGCTGTCAGTGGACATGCTTCCAGCTCCAAACCCCTCAGTAGCCGTGTCCCCTTTTGTGGCTTGGACCTTCCTCTGGGATGACAGTTTTTGCGTCTGTGGCAAACTGCATAAATGCTGCCTCAGCCACTGGCTAACAGAGATTTAAGCATGTGATTTTACCCTTCTGTTGTAGGTATTCTGTCTGTAAAAAGAGGGTTGTGTGAATGGCGGGTATTGCAGGGACATTGCCTGGATTACTTAATGTTCAAAAGGTGCTTTGAAACTGAATTCTCAGTATTTAGACAGCACAAGTGGAAAACAGCATCAGGGGTTTATTTATAAGCTTTGACCTGATGGTGATCTTCCTTTCTTAGTAATATGTTTACTTTTATCTTAATTGTGATTTCTCTTTTTTTTTTTTTTTAAGGGTCAAGATAATCTTTATGCTTTAGCTTCCCCTCAGTCTAATAATCTCTTCGTAAATGACTGACAAAGAAATGTGATATTCCTGCTCCCCCCACCCCACCATACACATTCTCCAGATTTTGATAGACTTGTTTTATTTATTTCCAAAATTATATCCGCAGGAAACAAGCTGTTTAAATTCAGATTATGCTGAAGCAAAATGGTCCTGGTATGAGAAGCAACGTGCTGTTTTATGAGCGCAGAGTCCCTTTTCTCATAACTGATTGATAGTAAATATTTTCCTGAAGAATTATTGCCAACCATGAACAGTGCAACTGTTTCACTTTTTTTTCCGTGCTACTTGCTGTACCAGCCATTGTCTGTAATTAAGATCTACAATTCACAATGCAGACGTTTGCACTTCCTCTGGGTCTGAGCTATTTATAAGGCATTTCAGCTGTTCAGAGTTTCTTCTGAGTGTTAAACTACATGTAAACAGGCTTCTTTAGTCTTCAGTTACACAAACACTGTGGCGTGGTTGTCATTTCTGCTTCTCTTACCACCCAAAATGACTTTGCGTGTCAATGAAGCCACAAATTAAAAAAGAATTACACTGGGGTTTTTTTTAAATGCAAAAGAGACTTTGAAGAAATAGTAATATAATAGTTAACTCATGAATTGCTTTAAAGCTGAGGGTCTCTAGGTGTGTTCTGGAGATCAGGTCTCAAAGCTCTGCAGTAAGGATGGTCAGTCAGGTGATACGCAAAATCTGGATATGAAGAATTATTTCCAAAGTTGGGTCAACTAGATGGAGATGTTCGTACTTTTTGGAGCCCTGGGTTTGGAATCTGGAGAAAGCAAATTGCGTTACCTGTGGAGTTGAGTAAATACTGGAAGGGCTCCCACACAGATCTTAGAAACAACTCCTCAGGTTTGACTGGTTATAAGGAAAAGCTTTTTCATGGTGATGACAATCAACTGGAACAGGTTGCTTGTGGAGGCTCTGCGGCTTCCATCATGGGAGGTTTTCAAGACCAGGCTAGATGGAGCCATGAGCTACCTGGTCCGACCTCATTATGCACCCTGCTTTGAGCAGGAGGTTGGGCTGGAGAACTCCTGAGGTCCCTTCTAAACCGAACCATCCTGGGATCCTCTCAGTGTATGGGCAGTGAAGATGTAATAAAAGAAATCTTCTAAAGTTTTGAACTTGACCTGGCATTTTTAATCAAATTCCCCTGCACCTGTGTTGCGTGGAGTGTCACATGCTTTAGTTCCACCCCAAGTGTTTGCTGGTTTGGTGGTTGATATTCTGCATAAAGAATTACAGCCTTGAGATCTTCACTCAAGTCCTGTCGCGTTAAGCTTGTAAGGAGCATTCACCGGGATAAGAGTTATTGAAACAAAGTGGACCTGCACTTGATAAAGTACTTTGGGATCTTTTGTGCTGGAAATGTGAAACAGATTGGAATCCAGGTCGTTGGTGGCTTTAGTGGTGAGTGGTGGCAAACATGAAGAGAAGCTCCGCTTCTTAAGTAGTCACCTGAAGTGGCAGCACCCTCAGATGGTGGAGAATACAGATACCATTAACATGACGTTAACTAGATATGTTTTCAGTTTTCAATTTTGGAACTGAACAAGTTGTTTGAAAAATATGCCCAATTCTCACACTAAAGCTGGAATAATCATTCCATAGTGTAGCCCACTGCAGGGAAGCCGTTGGTGTGGGCAAGCGTCACATTTCAGAAGGCAGAGTTGAGTTCTGAGTTTAGCCTAGCAAGAGAGCTGCTAAAAACGAGCCCGTTTTTGTAGACTGACGGGGCTTAGCGTGGGGTCGGCTCCACCGCCTTTGCCGTTAGGAGCGGACAGGGGAGGGCAAACCGCGTGGAGCGAGTTCATCGTCAGGCGTGTACTGCAGCGCTGCCCACTGATGCATGCCGGATCACCCGCACGCAGAGATCACATGGCTCCTCCAAAAGTCAAACGATCAATTCGCCTCGTTTTGGCTCTGTACTTAATGCACAAACAGTGCGATCTGCAGGGCTGTAATTGCATTGTTAGGGCCAAGGAACAAGCCTGTGCCTTTTCAGCAGACAGCTGGCAGGGAAAGAGGCATGTTGTTAGGAAAGAGAGAGGCAAGGCAAATAAAATTACTGCTAACGCTCAGAGATCGGCAGGAGTCCTACTTGCCTAATCTTACCGGTGGGAGCAAGCGGCTGTTGTAATCCAATTATAGCAGCATAAGCAATTTGTTAGACACTCCGCATAATGTAACAATTTCCCAATAAACTCTGACTTGTAATAACGTCGGCAAGAGCCCACATAAATCTGCCCGAATGGTGGGGGCTGGAGTGTTCGGCTGGGGGCTTGTAATTTGTGCCATCAGCACGTTTTGTGGAGTGTGGTGTGGTGCAGTCTTTCAGTGCAGGAATTTTAAGGAGAAAAGCATGGCACGCCCCTCCAAGAGAAAACCATTAGCGAGGGTCAAAAGAGATACCAAACAAAGCTGGGAGGTGGCTTTTCTAGGAGGGAGGAAAAATCAACCCCCGAACACAAGGCTCTAGCTGATGAAGATTTAAAAATATTAAAAAGCAGTAATGAAAACCGTAGCGGTTTAAATTACAGCAGGGGGAGGAGGGGGAACTAGAATTACATCTGTTTTGGAGGGGGAGGGAGGGGAATACTCTTCCTTACATTTAAGCCGTTAAATATTAAAAAAGAAGCTCAAGTATTGAAAGGGATGCTCTGTGCTTACAAGACAGAGAAGCCCCGGATCCTGTCCCAAGCAATTCATAATCTACAAAGGGAAAAATAAACCTTTTCTGGTATCCAGTTACTCTCCCGTTGTCTTTCTTGCAGCTCCTAGCTGGCTTCATGCGTATTGGCACAGCATCTTGATGATGTGTCTGAGAGATAAAACGTAGGTCTAGAACCATTCACTTTGAGCGTACCCCAGTGAATTTAACTTTTTTGGCACAATGATGAATGTCCCCTCTGGTTCATGCAGATCTACACAAAGAACTAATCTAATTTAGATATTATTTAAAAGTAAAATCAGTCTGCTGCGCTCTGCCTGTCACTCTTGGAGCACATTGCGAGTTACAGCATCGTAGACACCAGTTTAAGGTTTATGTTTAGCAAGATTTAAGATATCATATTTCTGTTAATCCCTCTATTTAGCATTTCCCTTTGCTAAGATGCAGATAGGCAGCAGGCAAAATAACGTAGGTCCCTTTATGTACAGCGTAGAGACTGTCCAGGATTTTCAATGTAGTTCTTACCACTGCTGCGGTGTAAAAATGCCTGACTTTATACCGCTAACAATACTTTATTCATTTCTTAGCTATGGGATCCTGTGAGGCTTCAGTGTGGAGTGACATTTCTGCTCTGACTCATTCCCAAGTTGTGGCAGCACAATGCCTTTTCGTAGGGGGAAAAAAATAGTTCCCAGCCATACAAAACAGTTTCCCTTATCGTTTGGAGCTTCTGCTCTCAGTCCCTGTGTTTTGATGCTGGGCTACGCAGGCTGCTTTGCTTAGCAAAAAAAAAAGAAACCAAACCCAAAACTAAATTGTTGACCTTGTACGTACAGTTCACACAATTATGCCTGTACGGTGTTTGCCTCTATGGTAGTACCATATTTCGTGCAATTTGGGGGTTTATTTACATATTCACCTGTCATTAGTACTGAGATGATTTTTATTTAAACTGTAAAATAGTAGCTGAGATGTGCAGGCAGGCTGCTGTGCCGATAATGCTGCATATTTTGCCCTTCTTTATGTAGAAGTCAAGCCTCCATTGTTCTTAATCTTCGTTGTCTGCCAGCGTATCAAGATAACAGGCTGAGACGGCGACCGTTGCCAAAAGTATCCTAATAAATATTTTCTTTCAACATAAATACGCCCAAAAAAAGTGTGTTTAAAGAGGGCAGGTATTATCTTGGCTTACTCAAGCTGCATCAATAAACTGCAGTGCTTCTAATAAAGCCACTCAGTGTCTGGGTTTAACTAATGGCTGATTTTCACGGCTTTGACAGTGAGCGGTGTGCGTTATTTTCTCCTGATATTGTAAAAATAATGAGAGCAAATTAGAACAATCAGTTTACCCAGATAGCTGCTGATTGGAGGTGATGGGCAATATGGCAGCGGGTAATCCATCTTCGGGCTCCTGTCACATTAACTTCAGCAGTGTGGAAAAGATCAGGCGGAGCGAGCGGGAATCCTGCCCAATCAGAAAGCCGAAATTAATGAGAAGAGCATTGTTCTGTGATCAACCTTTTAATTAGCAAGAGTGGAGATGGAGGGAGTGATGAAGCTGGCAGCACAGCTGCACAATGCTGGGCATGTTTTCGGTGAGGGGGAGGAAAAACATGGGTTTTAAATTACCCCTTCTGTGCTCCCTGTACACCGGCAGTGTGTCTTCATTCTAAACCCTTTAAAAGATCTTAATAAACAGCCGCATCCAGGTTAATATTGCAAACGTGGCTGTTACTAATGAGTAGTTTCAAAGTAGGTCCTTTCGGGGGTCATTTAGGAAAATGTTGATCACTGTTTACAAAAAAAAAAAAAAAAAGAGAGAGGCAGACAGGGTTCGGTGTTGGATTTAAAGTTTCACTGCATCAAGGAAAGAAGAGGAGGGAGACGGATAAAATTAGAGTAAGGGACTGCCTGTTTTATTACTCCCTTCCTTATTTAGTATATGTTTGAAATAAGATTCCTCGGCATATATTTGAAATGAGACTCCTCAGTTAAAAATACTATGCATGCCATGTGGCTTTCAGCAGCAAAAAAAAAAAAAAAGAGGAGAGATCAAATACTGCGTTGATTTCCTAATGCGCCTTTTTGTTGGGTTTTTTTTGGCACCAATATTTTTCAGTTTATTCACTTATCAACAAGAAATTATAATTTGAAAGATTTGGCTGCTGTAATTGCTAAGAAGATTGACTTGATTTTTTTTTTTTTCCTAGAGGTTTGGTAAAATCACAGTTTTCTCAAGTACATTCTAAAAATAGACACAGGAATTAATGAGTGTTAGATCTGAATACCAGTCTTAGGAAAACTGGTATTTTTGTAAATGGAAGAACATAATGTGGGGGAAAAAAAAGAGTCATGTTAGAGTGTGATTTCTGGGATGGAAAGTAGGAAATATTACAAAATAGTATTAATGTTTGCAGCGCAGAGGAATCCAGCTACTTCTGATTAACACTGTTCTTGTTCTTACTTCCTTGCTCTCTGCATTGTCTTTTTCAAGCATTACTTTTCTCCTTCCTCATTATTCCCAAAGAAGTTGTAACGGTTAAAGAGTGAGGTTCCGTCATTCTGCGCACGGTGTCTGTGCTGCTTTTCTTTCATTTTTCTAATCAGGGCGCAGGCTCTCTTCACTTCTAGGTATCCCACTTTCTGATACTGAAAAGCAAGTAAAACCTTATCAGTTTGCGAGAGGAGCCAAAAATCAGCGCCCTGCACCCAGCAAACTGTACGGGCTGTTCATGTGGCTCCGCTCTAAGCTCGCACCCGCGCGTCGGCTTTGCATTGCTTACTTTTAGGCAGGTAGCAGTAAACAGATGAGCTAGAAAGCAAGGCTCGCGTGGGCAAGGTTGGGGCTTTTTTGTTTTTTAGTTCTAGGCACATCTCACCATCTTTGCTTACTGTAGTATTTTGACCTTTCTTACTGTGCAACAGTGATGTATCCTCTTCCCTCCACTTCCTTTAAAAATGAATAGTTATGATATTCACATTGTAAGATGTTACATATCTGCAAAAGAGTTAATCTGATAAATCACAGACCTTTTGTACTTCCTAAACCAGTTGTATTTCTCATACAATCATTAGTGGGGGTTGCAGTTCTGCCTGCTAAGGTTGTCTGATATTTTCCTTTATAAGAAACCATTTCATTTTTTTGTAACTTTACTACTATTTAACCCTTTGAAGTAAAATTTTGTTTCGGCCTGAGTCTGATTCCCCCTAGTCCCCGCAGCCTGAGGCAGAAACAAAGTTTGGTGTGTGGGATGAACAGTATTCACTTAACGAACAGCTGTTCAATATTTTATTTTATTTTATTCGTGTTGTTTGCTCTGTGCCCCGGGCTGTATTTATTGCATGCCTTTCAAGCCCTGGTCAGAATATGGAAATACAAACTTCCTCCTGGGGGTTTCCCCTGTAGTTTGAGTGCTTCACAAACCTTAATTAATCCTTCAAGTGTTTCTTGGGGCAAGGGCTGGACTCACAGCATCCCTTTTGTGCAGAGAAGTTCAAAAGTTACTTTTACAACTGAAATCTAGGGAGGAAATAGTTTATTTATTGTAAGCACCAAGGCCTCACAGGAGGAATATTAGATTAGGAATTATGGCTCCAGATTTTGTGACATCTTTTGTCTTTGTCATATTCTGCTTTTCTGTCTTAGTTCTCCTATCTGTAAAAGGGGATAATGCTGCTTAACATTTCCTTATTAGACATTTGGGGATCTGGAAACATGGTATCAGTTGAAGCATGCTTTGTACTTCAGCATTATTTTTGTTTATATACACCTAATGTTGATTTGGGCCCCGTTCCTCTGGCATCTTCTCTCTCCCCAGGTCTGTCTCCACTTTTAAAAGGCTGTGTTAGACATGTATCTTGGGAAAGATGCACTTACCAATGGTTGTCGTCAAATTTGCAATCAAATATGATCCTTATGGGAGGCAAGGGGAAAGTCTAAGAAAAAGTGTACACTTTCTAAGCCAAACTTTCTTTTTGTTGTTGCATAAAACACCAAAAGCTCTCAAAGTCTTTTGTTCTCCTTTAATAAAGCACAAAACCCAGTAAATTGTTCCACAGCTGCTTAAATCAGTTTGTCAGTTCCCAAAGAGATTCCCTTGTGGGCTGAAACCAAATGGTAAATTCTTGCCCCAAAGTAATCCTACTGCAAGAGAATAACAGGAAGGAGGCGATGAGTTGCAGAATTCACCTTAAGTATGGAGCCACTACCGTGACTCTATAATGGGATGTCCCAGCATGGGGCATAATATCATAAATAGTGTAAATATGCCACATGTGAACTAATAGGCAGCCTAAGGATTGTTAATGTTTACATACATGTTAAAATGATCATACAGCTAATCTTAATTTTTTTTAAGCTAATAAAATAATTTTGTTCTAGCTCCTGGTTGTGTTTTGCAACTGGATGATTTTATCAGTGTTAGAAGTTCTTGGTTGTTTTTTGGATCCTATTTTCTGTTAATTTATTTTAAAATGTTTCATGTATTTTTCACATTCAATTTTCTATATTTTGCATTTTTGCAGTGCAATTTTCTGGCCTTTCTCTTCCCACCCCCACATGTGGCTGTCCCTGTTTTGGCCCCTTCAGTTTGAGAGCTGCTTTGAGACTGGGGGACGTTCGCTCCCCAGCAGCAGGCTGAGGGAAAATTCATTCTCTGGGGTATTTTGCTACACCTTTTTTGCCTGATCACTTTGAAGTTTTTCTCTACCGTCTTTCAGGATCAGAGCTGTGTGTGGAGTGTTACTACCTAGCGTCTTCTCCCTGAGGCTAAGTTGGTTTAGGGAACAATAATGTAACTCTGCAACACCCTGCAAAGTAGCTGCATAGTGTCTCAGGAGAAAAGGAGCGTCTTAGCCAGGCACAGACCAAAACCTGAGGAGAACCAGGAGTAAAAGTTGTTCTTTAGCTCTACTGACAGTCTAGTCTTCTGCTTCGACTGCAAGTTCATCTTTCCTGTATGTGCTCGCTTTCTGGACTCCCACCGATTTTCATCACAAGTTCAATAACCATCACCTCTTCACTAAACTCTCTCTGAAATACTCCTCGTGTGAATGTAACTTTCTGAACATCAGGACTGACATAAAAGGGAACCGCATAGAGCAATGCACCTACTTCTGTAAAGCTGGTGATGACCTGAGGCCACCACAAAGGCTTTGATGTACAGCCAGCTTCATAGACAACGTTGGATGTGCTCTGAGGAGGATACAGCCATATCGGCTTCTGCGATCTAAAGAGATCCTCACCCAGCCAAGACTCCTCTGTAGAGAGGCAGCTTTCATCTTTGAGTAGGCTACCCAGAATCCCTGTACAAACTGCTGCAGGGCATACTGCTGCAGGGCAAGTCGTATGGACGAGCCAGCCTAGTTTGGATCTAATAAAGAAAATCGTTAAGTAACTAGAGCCTATACAAGAAGAAATTTTCCCAGAACCCCTCCCTCTCTCTCACTCTGCCCTGTAGCTTTCAAAGAGCTCCCACAACCTCAAAAAGCACATTGCTAGAAAGAAACAGTCAGGCAACCAAGCACACACCATACCGTGTTTAAGTAACAAAAGTTCCCAAAGGTTTTCCCCCGTAATGGCCCCAAGCAGAATGCTGGACTCCATGGATCCTATACCTGTGCACTTCCTCGAATATATATGCATTGTCCAGCACACTGACAACCTTCCCGAATACTGTTGGTGAAGCCAAAACCAAGCCTGTTTGTATTATGTGTTAGAATTTTCTTACTTATTCCAGTTATCCCTTTCTTTCTTTGCTTTATGAGGGCTAGCAAACTGTCTACTAGCTGTTGACAGAACACCAGCCTAATTTTCTTTAAAATTTCTCTCTTTTTTTTTTTAAAAAAAAAACAACCCAAAACTGGGTTAAACTGGGTCACAATTTTCAGACTCAATTTAACTTAGAAGGTTTTTTTTGTGTTTGAAAACGTAATAGCAAGTCCCATATATCTATAGTTTTTTATGTTTTTTCCGTCTGTATAGTCAATATTACAATTCTCCAGAAATCCTTCCTCACTTAAAAATTACCGTAGTATCTTCTTATAGGTGAAACACTTTAAAGTTTGGAAGATTCAGAGTTTTTACTTGATTTTAACTGTCCCCTTTTCATATACATAGTATGAGTCAACATGTGATACACGGGAACTTTGTTTCTCAAGTAATGCAATATGGTATCTGATCTATAAAATGTAAGTACATTAAACTTTTTGTGAATAATATAAAAACACAAGGAGAACATTTATTTAAAGACAAAAAATGTTGTTAGTTTACTTATTAAGGTTTTAATAGCTAAAGTTATTTATAAACTCTTTCAGAATGTAATTTGTCTTTAGAAAGATTATAAAACCTTAGCTGTACTAATGAAATCAATACTTGTATTAAAGTACTAGTCCCTAAAATATATCTCATAGTTCACATGAAGGTGGGGGTCAAAGAAATGTGAATTTATAGGTTGCATAGAGAAGTTATCAGCTGGGAAGTGGGAGCAGCGCTGTTGAGTCTGCAGTCTCATCTCCTACGACAGTGTTTAGTAGAATAAAACAGTTCCTATTGAAGACCTTTGTGTCTTACCCTTGGTTTACTTCCAAATATGTAATTGTCTTTACCTTCATTTCTGACCGTTTGTCACCATAGTAACTTCTTCGAATCAAGTGCTGGCACTTAGAATGCCTTCTAATATGAAAGACCAGATCAACAGGCTTCAAATCCTGTCCTCAGGTGGAGACACATTTACCTTCAGAGTTTCCTGATACTCAGGTAAAGAGCTCTTCGTCTCATGTGGGGACTCAAGTGGCTCAACATAAATAGTCTGTCTGGAGGTCAGACACTTGCCTCCATCATTCTGTCTCTCAAAGTAGATCACCATTGACTGGCAGGACAAGTTTTGATCCTGCTGGTCGTAAGAATTGATTTGGAGTCATATCGGGCTCCAGATGGTACCTGTCTTGAGGTTTTTGCTCTTAGTGGTCCCAAGACTGACAGATACCCATTGAAACTTATACCCAGATAACTTGTCAAAGGTAGAAGCTAGCAGAAGACAGCAACAGTGTTGACATCAGCCATGTCTCTTTTCTTCTAATTATGGAGACAGTAGATGATTGTCCCTGGAGACAGTAGAGTTCATGGTCACAACAGCTGACTGCACAGCAGGTCACAGCCTAATCTTCCCAGTCAGTGGTAAGTGACTTGAAGGTAACTCCTCCAGCAAAAGTGCCTCCATATCAGGGACTTTAAGGTCACTTGCATTACTAACATCCGGATCTTATCTTCATCTAACATGCGAACATCACATGAGTGAACAGCTTAAAGGTTTGCCCCAGATCCTATGAGAGTTTACCTGGAGGCAATGATGATATTCTCTGTTCCTATGTAATACATTTGTTATAAATGCATCGGAGACCATGAGGGGTATCCTGTTGAACCAACTACAGACACAGCAAATATAGCCTCAGGTCAGTTTGAAGTTACCCATGAGTCTCCTGGAGCTGAGACAGATGGATAAAACCATACCAGAATAAACAGCATTCCTATGTGTCATGTGCAACTTGGCAGTTCCGCACCTATTGGAAAGGTATAGGTTGTACGTTTCATAAATCAGGTACGCTCAAGCTCATTGGGCACATGCCAGACTGAAAACTGACAGCTCTTTCTCTGGGTGAAGCAGTTGCCAGTCACCCATGGTAGAGGAGTGAAGCCCTACCTCTGTATATTTAAAAGAGTGGAGCCCACAGTCCCATCAATGTTCTCTAATCATTGAAAGTCAGTTTGCTTAGTTACCAGTCAACGAGTTTGCATCTGTGCCCTCTCAGGTATAGTCTGAGCTATAAGGTGACGAATGTCCTCTTGCAGAACAGCACATTGCCTGGTGTATATCATTCTGCGTTCTGCAACCTCACATGTGACTGATTCCAGCCTCTTCCTCTTGCAGGTACTACTTTGTCCTTTTAATGAACTTACTGAGTTTCATCTTACAACCAGTTAAATGTTGGTCTGAGGTCTTTTTTCTATTCTGTTTCCATCAGAAGATGATTCCAGAACCCAGTTGTTCCAATGACTGTTCCAAGCTGGCTTATTCATGGGGAGATTGTACCACAGATTCCTCAGCTTGTTTCTTCCTTTTGTTTTAATAGTTCCTTTTTCTTTTTTTGGTGTTTATCCCCTAATATTTTTAGAGGGCAGTCACATCCTCTTTTTTTTTTATTAGGATAAATTGAATGGTCCTTGAGGAGTGGCTTAATTTAAGAAATGAGGGAAGAGAAACCTTGAAGATGTTTGAGCATTTGTGGTTGAGTAGTTTGTTTTCTAGGAGGAATTTATGTTTACTTTTCTGATCGCTCTCTCTTACAGCTGTCTCTTACACAGAAATTGTCAAATTATTGGCCTAAACTTTTTTGCAGCTATTAGCACTCAGTCTTACGTACATGCAAAGGTGTCATTCTTCTGGCTGATGTGAAGCTTATGGTTTAACTGTCATATTAAGGCAGTGACACAACCTGCAAGAGGATGCTTGGGCAAATGCCTGCATGCTTCTCCTTGTTGTTGTTAGGTATCCTGGTCCCTTCGTTCTCTTGGAGTGTTGTTCTGCCCTTTGCAGTACTCAGCAAATACTACTGCTTGACTGGATTAAGTCTCACCGGTAGTCACTGCCACTAATTGGCAGATTTTAAAATTTAGAGTTTTCTCGGAGGGAAGCTAGAATGGGAAATAACTCATGTTGTGCAGTAAAAGAAACTGTTTCATATTTTCCATCATGTATATTTAACGCAATATGTAATTTACAAAAATAGATTTGAATTAGTCTGCCTGTGAAAGCTCGTATCCAAGATAGCTTCAACAAGGCAGGCAGTCCCTTGTTGCGTGTGACTGACGGCTTGGTTGAGGCTGCAGCTTGGAGACAGACAGCAGTACTCACTCTACATGTTGCTGAACCTTATTGTTGAGGACAATTAAAAATGAGCAACCAAGCAGTTGCTCTCACAGACCTGAAAATAGTATTCAAAGTAGCAGCAATTACTTGTTGTACCATAATAGTGAATCTTGACAGGCAAGTAGTCCTTACCTGCTCAGCTCATAGAGTAGTTTGAAATTAGGGAACGAAAAGGGCGCTGTGTGTAGCCAGGCTGTTTGGGTCCTGTGTCCAACAGTCAAACTTGCCTTCGCGATACCCTGAATCTGTGACATGTGATAGGTCTGTCCTAATGGTGTGCACAGGTTCAGATTTAACTGTCTTCTCATATCCATAAAGTCTGAGATCCTCCTGTTGCTTCTCAACAAAAAATGAAACCCTTGTAACAGTGACCACAAACTGAGAATTTAGTTAAAATACATGATGATTAAAATATTTCAGCATTGTGTTTTCTGACCCCCACTTCTGTCAGTTTAAACAATAGCTTTTGTGCTTAGGCCAACATTCATTTAGAAGAAAATAAAAGTGAAAAATACTTAAGTTAACAACTATACTAGAAAAAAACCTAGATTGTTAATTAAGTAAGACTTGTAATTTCTCAGCAAAGAAAGCCCTCTTTCTGACAAGTAAACCTTCCTTATAAGCCTTTGATTGTAGGTAATAAAAATGTTGCTTAGTTAATGCCAATTGTGTGCATGTGTTGTTTTCTTTCAAGTCACTGGATTTTACAAAATTGTGTGAACTACAGAGTTGAATCAGGTTGTTCTCCTGCCATGTTCATTTAGATCTGTCAGACCAGTTCTGGATCATAATTTTTAATCCCAAACAGTTCTGAGGTGGGTTGTACTGGGAAGATTTTGAGATTTGATTTAGAAGTCTGCGGATGATTAGGCGTCACAGTCCATTAATTTGTTGTTTGAGACCTGAGTTTTGAAACAGGTTCAGGTCATAAGTGAAGATAAGTTTAGAATTTGATAATTTGTAGAGAGAATCAGCTGCAGTTCTTAGAGAAGACATGTGTTTTAACAAAATCAACAGTTTTTGAAAAATTTTAAATATTTGGAGGGATGGAATTGAAGGTCAAACTGGATGTACAAACAGGTCCCTTGAATACTGCATGCTTTCGACTTGCTAAGCCAGACGTCTTTAAGTACCTGGTATTTGGTTGCTGCAAAGAATGAATGATACAATGGCAAAGGCTTGTGAAGCCCAGAGTTGGAAAGCCTTTAAAAAAATCATTCTCTATACAGCATCTTTTAAAAATCATTTCAGATTTTGCTTATGATAAATGAAATACATCAACATCAGACAACTATAACCCGGCTTCAGTCAAAACCTAAATCGCTTTTCTCTTCAAAAGCCTGAGAAGTGTAGATGACCTTTGACTATGCATTTCTAAGGTTGAAAGATACCTCAGGAGGTCCAACCGTCTGCTCAGAGCAGGGTCAATATTGAGTTCATTAGTCCCAGTTATCCTCCACTGTTACGTAGATGCTTCTCCCAAGTTGTACCTACACAGAATGTCTGCCTTACAATTCGAAGTCTCCCATTGCACCCAGAAATGAAGCCAACACTGGGAATACGTAGTGTGTTTGCACGAGAAGGGCTACACTTGGCATTAGCTGCTCCTTCCCTTTATCTCCTATCATTGCACCAAGGAACTCATTAAGTTACACAGTCTGGAAGTAACAAAGGCACAAAAACAACGGCTGTAAACTGCTTCCTAAATGAAGATGGGAGATATATTGCTTCTACTATACAGAAAAGATGAGACATTGCAAAAGTTTCGGTACTTGGGCTTGTGTGTGTGGGGAAGTGCTGCTGATGCCATGTCTTACTGCAGTTCGGTCAGCACAACCTGTTTCTTAGCTGTTTCTGATTCGAATCCAAGCCACAACTATTTGGAGATATGGGGGAGGACGGGTGGACTGCAGTGTCAGCCCAAAGAGGCACACAGCTGAGGGTTGCCAGCATCACTAACAGATCTGCAACTGCAGAGGTCTTGCTTTGACTTTAGTTGTCTGTTTGCTCCTGCTGGACTGGACAGGTCAGATATCGGGCTGTAATCCTCTCCTGCCACGTGCAAGAGGTGTGGGGAGAGAGAAGTCATTGCCAGCGCTTTTCTCCAAGTCCTCTTAAGGGGATAAAGGAACAGCCTTGGATGTCATCTGTACCGCAGGAGGGAAGGTCTGTGTGTCAGGATTTGGGTGCAGCAGCAGGACTGTGTACAGAGTTCGGGCCCAGAATGGCAAGGACAGCTGTTGGCCGGGACTGAGGGACACCGGCAGGCGATGCTGGGAAGTTTTCGTCAGGTGCTTCTGTCATCTACTTGGGTCTAGTTACTTCTAGTCTTTCTTACTGGACTTGTCAGAGAAGTGAAAATGTAGCCATGGATAGCCTAACACATCCTATTGTATTTCTTCGTCTCTGTCACATACTAATATTAAAATCGCAAACTTCTAAACCTGAGCAATGTTCAGAAGTCCCCTGGTGGTTCCACATTGAAATTGCGGTGATGAGTGAAGGAACTTAACTAAAGCACACCCTCCCTGGGGTGCTTACCTTCAGGGGTGTGTGAGTCGTTTCCACGTTTGTATTGCTTTTAGCAATGGTATCTGGATCCAGTGGCTCAGTTTGAGAAAACTCAAGGTAAAATTTTTTCATAAAGACTTTGGATCCTGTTTTGGAAGGCTGATGAAGCAATTAGTACAGCTGATTTTTTTCTAATTGGTGAAGTTGAGGCCATGCCCTTTCTAATGGGTCTGTTTTGTTTAGGTTTTAAGTTCCAAAATTTTTTACTGGCACTTGAGGACAAGTTTGTGCTTGTGTAGAGTGTGGCGTGGTGTCACCTGGTGACATTGCCCTCACCGAGCACCTTTCGTGCAGAGGCCTCCGAAGAGGTTCCCAGCATTAAGCTGTGCTTTGCCTCTGTGTGAAGTGTGTTAGGATACATCTATTAAACCAGTCAGACTGGTGAAATGAAGAGGAGTGACTTGCCTATGTGGCAGTGGGAGAGTTAGGAGTAAAACTCGAAAGGCTTTGCTCCCATTTTGCTTTCTCAGTTTTACATTGTACTGCCAGCTTTCAGTTTATCAAGAATTAATAAGTAATAACCTATGATTAAAAAGGGCTGACACTCCTTCTGTCATGAGATGTTTCTCTGTCTTCAGCATTGTGCAGAACTCAGCAGGGTTACACCTTTTGAGTTTTACTTAAGCGGCGTTACTCAATATTTAATGCTGAAATAGAAACATGTAATTCACAGCTGCAGGCGACCTGTCAGCTGCACTGGGATGTTTGTCAGCTGCAAGGGAGGGTGAGGTAGCAAGACTTTTTTATGCTGTGAAAAATCAAAATCTTCAACAACTTTTTCATTTAATTTCTTGCTACATTTCACACTGTACACACAGCTGACATGATAATCCTTCAGCTGGTCCTAAATTACATTTTAAAATAGAGATCAGTTAATTATAGCAATCTGAGTATTTACAATAGGTTATAGAGGGAATTTCTCCTGACACTTGTTTCTTCTGAATTTCAGATAAACTAGTGGATGTATTCTTAATTATTCATGTGACAGCAGAAAGTAAATCAAATAAAAATTACGGACAACCCTATGCAAGGCTGCTTTGGATGAGACCAGATAGTCACAGCGTAGCATCTATGGCTCTTCTGGTTCGAGAGTGCTAGAGGGAGCTCTAACCCCTCGATCAAGGGAACGGGCTGCGAATGGTGCATCTGCCTAGTTTGGTCTATGGTAGGAAACGTTGAATTCTCTTGATGTTTAATTTTATTTTGTATCTGAAGGTTGCATATGTTTTTTCCAGGCATGATCCCAAATTGCTCTTCCAAGATGAGAAGATGCAAATAGTCAGTTTTTGAGTATACTAATACTAGACTTAATACAGGCTGTTGTGAGCTGACTGAAAATACAGGAAACAAGTGGGAGGGCAGTTCTCACAGTAGAAGACCTAATGATATTCAAAAGAGAATTTATTTAAAACTGTTGGAAGGAAAAGCTACTTTACTCAGCATGTAATTGGTTCTTAGATGTTTAGCCAATTATTATAATAGCAGTTAAAGAAAGGGTTGGCAGTTGTTAGATAAATTTACAATGGGATGCATCAGTACATGAGGATGGAAGAAATTTCTCACATGATATGCTCCACACTGATTACATTCTTGATGTGACAGGAAGGTAACTCTCAGAAGTGGGATGAAAAGAAAACTTAGCTTGGATTTGTAGAAAGGGAAATACGGGTAGATTGATAACTGTTTTCATTGTTTATTAATCTCATTAAAAGGAATAGTGGAATCATGCCTCTGAGTGAAAGAACATTATGTGGAAAATACAGTATGTTGAAGGACCAAGTGAGGCTAGCAGTCCTTTTCTGCCACAGTTTGCTGGAGGTTTTATATTGCTTATATGTTATATTCAAACAATTCCACTTTGACTGAGTCTACTATAGGGAGTGGAATACTGGAAGGCTCCCTCCCTCCTTTAGTTTGGGGATTTTTTCTGAAAGATTGTTGGCGGCTGAGCACTGAGTCAAGGAGGAATCCCTAGTGTGGTAGTCTGTGATCTGTGCTTCTGGGTTGTGCAATCTGAGTATCAGCTGATAGGGAGAAGGTCTGGTCAGCTGTGAAACTGAGTGTGGCTTCCTGAAGCACTGTTAGGGTCAGAGCTGGTTGCTGATTGTTGCAGAGGGTACTATTTGTCGCCTTTCTTTTATTGCGTACTTCCACATATCAACAACGTTTGGCCTAACCCACCCTAATGCAAATTCTGAAGACAGAGAATTCATAAGAGAGTGTCCTTAGCTTGTATTTTTGGAGTCTGCTCCTCAGATCATGAATCTCTTGCCAGGTACCAATGAAAGAATGGACTAGCACAACTTAAAATATAAATTCATAGAAAACCTTAAGTTAGGAAGTACCTCTGGAGCTGGACTAGAAATCCAACTGCCTATTCACAGGAGGATTACCTTCACAGTCACGTCATTTGGCTTGGGACCTTGTCCACTCATATTTTGAAAATCTCCCTCTTAATGTACAGAGTTTTGCTTGCTACAGTTTGTGCCTGTTGTCTCTCTTCTTGTCGTTACGCGCTTCTGAAAAGACTCTGTCTCACTTTCCTCTGTAACCTCCCTTGAGGTAGTGGAAGACTCGTAGATAGCTCCCAGTCTTCTCCAGGCCAAACACATCCAATTTCCCTAACAATCTTGGTGGTCCTTGATGGGAATCGCCCCATTTTGCCAGCAAGGTAACATTTGACTGTTAGCAGAACAGCTCATCTCAAGAAAATTAGTGGGTGAGAGTTACGGGATTCTGTCGTAGGGGTAATGGGAGGCAACAAGGCAAATCTGTCAAGATTCTGGCTGCAGCCCACTGACCAGCTCTGACTTGACACTGTGCAAGAATATTTCATGGACTTTTCCTCTTACAGCTGCCTCTGTGGTGGCTGCTAACAGCGGTAGTATTGGTATCAGTCAGCGTGAGCTGCTGAGATGTCCTCTTCTAGATCTAGCTATGCTGGTAGAAAAGAATACCACTCAACCTTCGTCTGGCTGCTGCGGATTGCTGCCCTCCAGGATCTGTCAGCAAAACTGCAAACCTGCTTTCAGTTAAGATGAGGTGTTTTAGCTTAGACAGTTTAAATAGCAGGTCTTTGCTAACAAGCTTATTTTGACTGAAATAGGGTAGGGAGCGCTCATGTAGCCAGCTCTGCCAGCAGATCTAAGAAGTACGTTTGCAGTGGTAGCAATGCATGTTGTGAATCTTGTGGTTCTTCAGAACGCTGCTGCGGTTTTGTTCATTGCATCTCTCCGGTACACCTCGAAATATGTAGTGCTCCTGTAGCTGGGAAATGGTAGATGATATCCAGCGTTCATGACTTCCAGTTCTGAATCATAGAATCATAGAATGGTTTAGGTTGGAAGGGACCTTGAAGATCATCGAGTTCCAACCCCCCTGCCACAGGCACTCACTTTGCCTTGGCCAGGTAGTTTGGCGTGCTTGTGCCCTCTTTGTTGTTGGTAGAAAAATGCATCTCCAAGGAGGAAACTCATGGAAAATAATACCGTGTAAGCTATCTTGGAGGGCTTGTGTTTCTTGATGATAAAAGCTTTACATAGACAGAACCACAGTGTTTTGAAAATCTCAGTGGTGTTACTGAGTGCAGATAACAGGTCTTTTGGGTTATTGTCCCCCTCTACTCGCGTATAGTCTTCACTGTTCAGCCATGTTTTGAATCACTGGAGTCCACCTACCTGTTCCTGGCTGCTTTTCTCTCCGAGTTAAGGGAGTACTTGGAGCAAAAAGAAAATCAACAATAACACCCATAAAGAGTAACTTCACTCAGGCAGTATATCATGCTTGGGTGTTTTAAAAACAGAAGCAACTGTTCCAGAAAACTATGAAACTGCTGCTTAGAGCATAGCTGATGCCTTTCCCTGCCATAAATGAGCCCTTTGCTGCTACTGGCCATTACCCGATGACTTTAGTAGACTGGTTCTCCAAGTTGATAATGTGCATATTCCTTCTCTCCATTAACAGTAATAACATGTAATGGTCCCAGCAGTTCAACTCTGGTTCTGGTAGCCATGCCAAGGAAGAAAGCATTTCCTTTGGTGACTTCCACTGGAAGTGATTTGTTGTTACTGGAAGATCTACTTTGAAATTTGTGTATGATCACGTTGCAACTAATAAAAGGTGTGCTCTGAAACCTAGCTCTTCAAGAGTGATGGTGTCTGCCCTCCCCCTCATATGTCTCCATATGCATTTGGTCAGGGATTGTAGTTTGGGAAAGTAACATATGCCAGTGCTGTGCTGATGCAAGCAGATTTCTCATCGGTGCTTGTTATTTGCAAAGACAACTTGCAGATAAGGGAGGAGGAGGAGAGGGACTCCCAATTCACATCCATTGCTGGCATCAGAGAAATTTTATTTTGGAGGTTTTTGCTAGCACTTAAAATCTAGATGGGAGACCTATATCAAAGGAAAGTTTACAGTAAGAGCTACGAGATTCCAGACAATTAAACTTTATTAGTCTGTCTGAAACATTAAGTATTAGCTTAAAAGAATAGTTTTTTAATCTCCTCTCCCGGTTGCTGTTTACCGTGTAGCAGTGTGGGAGGGGAGCAGCTTCTCCAGCAAGGTATTATTGCTGCTCTTTGTATAACCGGTGTGCAAGTGCCCATGGCTCGGTCCTGCCTCCCCAGTCCCTGGAGAAACTCAGCGTGTTACTTCTCTGGTGTCTGCAGCTTTCTCTGACGCTAAACCAAAACAGCCTTCTCCCTTTCTTCTGTGTCTGAGGTAATATCCTTAGCCAGGCGCCCTCCAGGCTGACACCGTATCACGGGTACTTAGATGGTACCTCTGAAAACTATTGGCCCCCTGGGATTTCAGAAAGCGCAGCAGGTTGTTCTGCTGTGTCCGGCATAATTCTGGTGATCTTTCATCTAGATGTATCCTTTCTTATCAAAGTTTTTCTGCAGTGTCATTGGAAACCAGATGTGGACAAGCAGCTAAAAGCCCCAGACAGGCAAAACTGCTAGTTCCTTGGGTATCTAGGGGACTGTTAATTTCAGTGTGAGCGTGTATTTTGAATCTTCTCTTGAAAATAAATAGTAAAGATGCTGTGGTTTCTTTCATGGTGCTTTCTTTTTGACTCTCAGATGTGATTGATGATCATCTAGTTCTGGGTTATGTTCGTTTTTCAGAATGTTTCAGTGAGCTTTGCAGCGTGGAAACTAATTCAGTACTGAGCGAGTAAGTCCATATATGTGCTAAACCCATGGTTAACCTCACAGAGGCTGTTATGTGAGATGGAGGCGGACAGAAATGGGTAGATTCTAAACCGAGCTCTTAAAATAAAAGTAAATGGAGTGAGTTGTTTAATGACCTAGCATTGTAGCTTTGCTGTCAAGTCAAACACTGGAGAAGCAGGTTCATCCTGCAGAGGAGAAAAATGAGGAGCCAGCTACCCTTCTCATGTCTTTCAGGTGCTACAGCTCATGAGATCCTGCTCTTTATGGCGAGACACCCCCTCGCCACCCCCCTGATTCTCAAAGCTCTTTAATAGGAAATTGCGGATAAGAAGATGCAAAGGACTTCTTCCCTGTTTGCTTAGCCTTGGCAGTCTGGGAATCCCTTCTGCAGCATTTGGTAATTACAAGCCTAAAAAGGAAGAAGCCAGCTATAGAAGTTGAACCTGTACCCTGTTAATTACGCTGTTACTGCCTTTATGCCCTGCAAACAGCCCTCTTTCAACGGGATTCTCAAATACTAGCTCTGCCCTTTAGTAGGAGGCGGGGCATACATTCTCAGCTCTGTTTCACCTTTTTTGTTACATTGCTACATTGGAGTGGTATTGAGTGGTATTTCATCAGGGGCAGTAGCAAGCAGTTTCATGGCCACACAAGTAGCTTTGGAAAAGCCAGCCGTGCTGAGGTTGTCGGGCTAAGAGCAGCTTCACAGGCATCAAACCGAATCATCTCACTGCCACACTGGTACTTATTAATCCCTCTGCTTTTCCCACACAGCTTCTACCATGTGCCAAAATTCCTGAGCTTTGTGCCGCTGCTGAAACTAGTTTTATGTCTGGATTCACAGTTGTGGGTATTTTTAATATGGTTAATCTTGAAGAATATTCAGGATATAGAGACAAGTGTGGCTTTGCTTTCATTGTGAAGTTCCTATCTTCCCCACACACACTCTGGACATACACCTCCATGGTTTCTTTCTGTGTCATCCTATTGCTTGGGTTTTTTTTCCCCCAGTGTCTTTTATCTTGTGAGTAAAGTTTGAACAGTACGCAGAAAGTTAACTGCCTGGAGTCTTTTAAATATAAGTAACACGCACCCAGTAATAAGCTGTCGGTTGTTTTTTTGCTGCCTGCAAAGAAACATAAACACAGCGCTCATTTCTGGCAGGTTTTTACTGTCAGAGTTTCTCCTATTATATTTATCTTACAATTTGCCAGGGGGTGAAGTTATTAAGTTTTAGCAGCAGCCATCGATCAAGTTCACAAGTTAACACGATAAAGGCTCTGTGCCGCTCCGATCCGGGAAAATGATGATCCTCACTCGGTAATTAACTAAATGAGAAAGTTAAATCTTACTTGAGAGCTGGGAGAGATGAAAGAGAGGTGTTTGTCAGTTTCTCAGTGGAAATTAGAAGCAGTTTTCTGCAATTCCCTAAGCTGCTGCTCTGTCATATTTTACATAAGCACTGGGAAAACGTCTTGTAATTAGTGCTGTCATGGAGGATTTTTTTTGCTGAAGGATGTTGGAATAATTCATTAGATTATCAAGAAAGGCTTGTGTCCTGAAATGATTAGCACAGTGAAATTTAAACCATTAACGATAACAAGTTTAGAGCTTGCTGCAGTGCAGAGGCACCCGGGGTATGTCTGTGCCTATTTCAATCATTTCTTATAATTAAACATTATGTCCTCTTTTTTCCTCCCCTTCACTAAGACCCATCCAAAATTCCTGTTAAGGTGGCTCTGTCTAGATCAGTGACTTAACCGCAACTGGCGGTGCAAGCGGCTGGAGGTGAAACGCTGCTGTTGTAGATAAGCAGTAGAAGACACCTCTCTGTGTCAGAGCCGGTAGTCCCAGTGAGTCTGGGAAGGAGGGGAGAAGCCTGTTGATGACCTGTCAGTACTGGAACGTCGAAGGGAAGGCCCTTCCTTTTGTCTAGGGAGAAACTCTGAGGAATTTGCAGTGGTGGTCTAAGCTCTGTCTTTTCAGAGCTCCAGCGTGAAGATGTCTTGAAGGTTCAGGAGGTCCCAAACCTTGCTGGGATCATTTAAACCATTCTCGATATTCCAGGAGACAGCTTCTCTTTTTCTTTGACTTTAAGAGATGCCTTCTTACCTTAAGAAACATATAATCTGAATTCGTCCACCCTGTGGAAAGTGCCTTAACAAAGTCCTCTGCAATGATTAGAGGACATGGTGGGGTTTTTTTAAATATATGAAAGTTGTGGCCACTCATATGGGTGGGGGATCGCTGTACCTATGCTAGAATCAGAGAATTATGCTTTTGTTTTTTCTGTGCTTTAGGAGGCTCCTTGGTCCCCTGTACTGAACAAAACCAAAAGTAACCTTGGTTGTCATACATGGGTTACTGCTGTGATATACCATGGCTGCTTTGTTTTATATGCAGAGCAGTAGATTTATCCAGGCTTTATTTATCTGTGTTGAAATATTGCACCTTCCTATAGTTGCAAGCCATTATTTAGATTAAAGTCCTTTCATATATTAGTCCTCTTCTACTTCACTGGGCATACAAATGTGCTTTGTGTTAAATGTAGCCATTTGGAGAAATGGTCTTGTAATTATGGGCTGCAATGGAGCATAGTAGGTAGATCCCTGAGCTAGTACCAACCTGAGGCGTTCAGTCCCCTGGGTTTCCTGGCACAGCTCACTAGCTGAGGCACACCGTTGTAGGAGGATGAGGACACCTCTAGCGTTCCTGCAGATGAGTTGTGCCTAGAGCCAGCTGGGGCACCTCTCAGCCCTCACTTTACAGGGGTTTGTGAAAAGGGACTCAGAAACGCTTTATCTGTTCTGAGTTAGTAGTTTGCTCTGGTATACTCAAGCTTCTTCCCAGGTAATGGATTACCAGTGCTTATTCTTCTCTGCCACTTTTGGAAGTGAAGCTTATAAAAAGCATGCCAGTATACAGTGAGTTGGGATGGATATTTACCCTGGCAGTATGAATGGCGTGTGGGACAGTTCTTTCTTTTTCAGGTGAGGCCTGGTTATTGTAGCAGGAGAGAGAGGGAAGAGGTTGTAGACGATTATGTGCTCCAGCAAATAGTTGCTGATATTCTTCTGAGATGGTCTGTGGTGAACTTGAGGCAGTTGATCAGAGTGGTTGAGTCATCAGGGTTTCTCAGGAAGCCAAATCGATTCTCTTACTGATGGTAACCCCCCTCCCCTCCCAGCACTTTAATAATACAGATGCTTGATCTTGTTTTGTTGTTGGCTTTTTTTAATAACAGGCCTTTTCCACTGAACCCCCAGTGGATTTTTAGGAATCTTCAAATTGAAATTCTGGAATTTTTGTTCTAAACTGTAGCTACAGACGGTCTGGGGGAGGCATGTGAGCACATATTGTGACTGAGTGGTTTGGGAGCCCTATGAATTCATCTGTCTCTACTCGGCAGAACTGGTGTGTTTGTGGTTTGCCCTGTCCTCCTGGTCCCCTGCTTGATAGACCACAGGACCTGCTGGGCACACCATGGCTACCTCTGGCCTTGCCCTCGCTCCTTTTGATGGGAAACCAGAGCAGGCAAGGGTGCAAACCAGGTCTCAAGTTGACGTTGTCGAAATGCGGCCAAAGCATGTGCATGAACCTAAAAAATACAGTGTTCCCTTGTCTGCTAATTTGGACATAAGCACTGTAGCATGTATCGTGCTTTTCTTAGCAGATCCACTATATAAACCTGGAGTTTGACTTCCAGAGCTGTTCCAAGTGTTGGTCAATGGACTCTTTAATTTACTCATTATTCCCACCCAAGAGGCCTGTATTCACTTGGGATCCAGGCAAAATGGGTTACTTTGTCCCATCTAAGCCATCTGTTTGTACACGCATAAGCCATTACTTGTTTTTGCAGATGTTGCAGCTTCTGTTTATACCCCAAACCAATGTTTTAGAGGTAGTTGGGGAACTGAAGGCTGCTGGGAGAAGGGTGCTCAGGAGGCAAGGAAGGGCCGGAACATGGTGGCACCCCGTGAAAGGAGTTGCCCTTTTTGTGGTCTTTGCACATTGGCTGTCTACTCCACTCCAGCTCAGCATATTAGTCAGACTTTACAATCTCTCAAATTAAAAGGCAGAAGTAAAGGTTTTTAAAAAATGCTTTGAAGAGATAAAGCACAGCAAAAAAAAAAAAAAAAAGAAATGAAATGAGATCAAGCTTGTAGAATACAACATCTCTCCACTGTCTTAATCCAGTGTTTTTACAGGGGTGTGTTTTGCAGGCAGCTTAACTGCAGCAAAAATGACCAGAATCCCTTAAGACCGATGTTCAGCGCAGTCCGTTGGTAATTATTTTTTGCCAGGCTGTTGCCTACTGTGGACTTGGCTGGAATAACTCCAGCCAAAAGGACTTTAAGCGCACAGTCCCTTTAGAGATTTCTCTCCGTAAAAAGTTGGCCCAAGAGAGAGTATTTCTTTCCTTCTGCCCAGTAACTGGGTCTGTGATTCACCTGCCGTCAGTGCTGTCCATGTGATGATCAAATGAAATAGTGCAGCTCAGTCATAGCCCTGGTCTTGCATGATCTTACTGAACACACACAGAAATTCGCAGGGAGGAGTAGGGGTAAAAACGTAAGGTTGAAAACACTGAGCTGCAAAATTGAGCGCCGATGATGTGATCTCCATGTTCTGCATTCTCAAAGAAGCTGAAGGCAAACCATAATTCAGAAATAGGAGAAACTACTTGCTAAAACTGACAGCTAATTAATGTATTTTTCTACACCCTGCCCAGCTCTGCTGGAAATGCTGAAAAGAGTATTTAGGTGGATTTTCTTTAGAAAATGAAATGTAAATGGTGATTAGTTGAGTAAATTTTCAAATTACAAGGTTTTTGGTGTTTCAGACTCTGGATTGCTGTCAGTGTTGGGAAGTGTAATGAAATACAGGAATTATTTACTCCTGAGAAATGAGGAATTCCTGAATTCTAAACCCAGTTTTAGTAACTCAATCTTGTGGTGTCTAAATAACCCACCGTTTTGGCACTTGCTGATAAAGGGCTTTTTTGTTGTTTTTTCTTTTTCTGTAAAATCAGTAAATCCATGGATTTCTTTAGATTGTTAGATGTCTTTGCAGAGAGATTTAGGTACTAGTTTTTTCACTTAAAGTCAGTCAAGTTTCCTGGTGAGGTTGGTGCCTGGAATTATCATCATAGAAAAGAAATGTGGCATCCCTACATCAATGCTTTATGTATTTTGATATGTGTAATTTGTTTCTAGTTACTTGATAGTTAATACAGCACCTCTAAATGTATTTTGTAAATAAAAATGATGTAATAATATTGACTGTTGTTATAATGCTGCCTGTTAAACCATTGCAGTGAAAGAGAGAAAATCACATGTTTTCAGCATTTAATACAAACTATTTCACCATTATGGGAAAAAAGTAACTGCCCAGCAAACAGTTAATCTTACTTGGACAAAGGATATCCTAGCAATGCAAAATGTGCGCTTTTTTTCCAGTTAAATCGTTTAGAAAGCAGAAATTATATCTTGCTATCAAGTAGTAAATTGAAATGTCAGTGTTTTGTTTTGTCCCTGAAACTCTTCTTTGAGCTGAGTCCTTCTGACAAGATATTAACAGTGCTCAGAAAGTTGAAAATCTCTTATTCTGTGAAAGAAGTATGTACCAAATATCAGTGTGTGTTTTAGCTGGCTTTGCTCTCAAGGTACTCAAAAGAAGTACTATCAATTTTTTTCTCATCCATTTAATGTATTTCCTATGTTTTTTAGCAGCAGTCCATTCTTTAGAAAAAAAAAAACCCACAGAATACAGATGCGGTTTTCTGCTGGTGTGCTGAAGTAACTGGTAACTGTAGATTAGGAATCAAAATGCATTTTACTGTCCGCAAGATGTAAATAAAATTGTGTTGGTGTTAAATTGCCACATGGTTTCCCATCTACCCAGAGTCCATTGTGTGCAGCTCTGGCATGAGCTGATGCGTTGTCCTGCAGGGGTTACAGCTCGCGGTGGCTGCGCTCCAACTGACAGCACCAAATGGGGTACATGGCCTCGGCCAACTTTATGTATCGGAGTGCTTTTTCCTTCTGCATTTTTCCCCAAAAAGATCATAAAACTTGAGCTTCTTTTCATATGTGTGATTTGAGTTTTTCTCTCCTTCCTGTTTACAGACAAAACTTGCCAATGGCACCTCCAGTATGATTGTGCCCAAGCAAAGAAAACTCTCTGCAAGCTATGAGAAGGAGAAGGAACTCTGCGTCAAGTACTTTGAACAGTGGTCCGAGTCTGACCAGGTGGAGTTTGTGGAGCACCTCATCTCCCAGATGTGTCACTACCAGCACGGACATATAAACTCATACCTCAAACCCATGTTACAGCGGGACTTCATCACTGCACTGCCAGGTATTTCTGCAGGCGGAGGGAGCTTGCTCCTCCACCTTGTCTTTCAGAAAACTAGTCTGCTCTGGCCTACCCTGCAGGAGAGGTCTCTTCTAGGGTCAGTTTGCAAAATAGATGATAGCTTTTGAAAGAAAAGCTCTATACCAGTATGAAATGTAGTAATATTTTATTTTGTATTCCTACTGTCTCTCAAGACATGATCTTAATACCAACATGGTTTGGCTAGGAGTAAATTGTAGCTCATATATGTATTGTTAAGGACAGTCATCGCAAGCCACAGGGCAGGTGGTTGTACTCATAATGCCCACAACGATGCATGAATAACGAAAATTTTTAAAATTAAAACTACTACTCTTTTTGGTTGCTCAGCTGAGGTTTTCCTTTTTCTTACTTAGATTTTTTGCTCTCTTTCCTAGTAAAATACCTTCCTGAAGCCATCACTTTGCTTAAGTGTTTATTGCTAATAGATAATGGAGGACATGAGATTAAAGGATGGAAATGTTCTATTTTTTTGCACCTCTGTAGTGCTTTCCATTGAGAATATTATCCCAGCTGTTTTGAGATGTGGCATTTGGTGCACGTCACAGAATGCACACAAAAAATAGCAGACGTGCAGTTTTGTATTGGCCCTGTCTTATAGACGGGAAAACTGAGGCAGTGGGAGATAAAATATATACGGCATAGAGTTTCAAAGCCAGACAGAAATTCCTGGCTCTTTGGTCTTTTTTTCACACCAGTAGATCGTACCTCTGTAGATAAATAGGTACACAGTTGATAGATTAGCACTCCAGTGGCATAGTTCCTTAGTTTCAGATGGACCTGAACAAGAAGTACTAAAGGTGTTGTCTCTAAATAGCTAGTTGAAGAGAGGAGTTTCTTGCCAAAAGCTTGTTCTATTAATACCTTTGGAGAAGTGCTGAACTTTGACAATTTATTCAATCCAGTCATTTGATCATTCTTCAGAAGGGATTTCTCAACATGAAATTTAAGTTCTAGGGTTTAAAGATGGAAAAAAGCATGTTTAACTGTGAATTGTACAAAGCATAAAGGCACTGCAGGAGTTTTGCTAAGAAGTTAAATACGCAGACTCACTGCATTTTTAAGCTCATTGTGCCCAGTAATCAAGTGGCTGTTGTAGCATTAAAAAAAAAAAAAAATCTTAGTTATGCTAAGTACCTGCTTTATGTTAGTTTTTAGTAGTCCAATGGCAATAATCTCATGTACTTAGAGCAGCATTATAACTTGTGGAGCTGTTCTGTTTCAGAAAAACAGAGAGTATGTTGAAAGTCCATTGGTTTCCCCACTTTTAAAGTGGAAGTATACATATGGTTACATACACAATTTTTTCAGGTCTTTCTCCACAAAACTCCATCAAAGCAAGCCAACACATCTCGTTTGCACTTGCTTAATTTCATCCTACAGGTCTTTTTCTGAAAATTTTGGGCAAATGTTATAAATATTTTCAGAGGCACTCAAAATTTCTTCGCCGTACTGTATATGTTAGTGGTCTTTTCAGTTACCAAGGAAGCAGCTAATTGTGGTACTTCAGAATGCAGAACAGATAGGAATCATATCTGAGTATTTGAATAGTTGTGGGAACTGTGTGCTTAAATAATGTATGTGCATCAGTTTGCATACTTGCAAAGTGCTAATGTCCTAGTGAATATAGCTCTAAGGGAGAAAATTAATGGCAAGGAATTACGCTGGCGCAGGCTCTGCAGTCTGTGCAGGATGTCCTGAGTATAGGCAGGTTTCTAATGAGCAGAATGGGTAAGGGCACGGTAAGAAGCTGCCTAGGAAAGAGTGATGAACCTGAAATTTCAAATTAAGTCATAATCCAAAGAACCCTAAACTCTAAGTATTTTTTAGCTTTCTGAAATTCTCAAGTGTTCAGTATTCTGGTTTCATTTTTACTCCTTCATTCTCTCTCCTGCTCTCCCCCTCGAGTAAATAAAACAATAAAGCTACTTTAAAATCATGAGGCATCTTATCTCTGTCCTCCTAGCCCTGTCCCAAAGAATGACCAGAGTTAAAGGTAGTTTTAGATCATGAGATTGCTTTACTAATACAGAGTAAAATTGTCTCAGACTATTTTCCCAGTACTTTGGACAGAATTAAGGTTGTTTGAAAAATGCAGCTTAACTGTGTACTTAACAAACTTTGTTCTGTTTCTAAAAAATAAGGTCTCTGCTTAGCATTTCCAAGCTGTTTAACATTTTTTATGAGGAAAGTCATTTTTGAAAGGGTTTCATGTGTGAAATAACTGAAACATTCTTGTTGGTATGGAGGACTGAAGGGCTAATCGTGTTTCACATCAATTTACAAAAACTTTTGTGAGCAGAGATTTCTCTTTTTTAAGGAAGTGATGCTTTGTTAGATATATATCTCAGTGGGTTGTGCTGTTCTTAAGAAACAATAATAACATTGAGTTTGCAGCCAGGCTAAAATAGCTCTGCCCTTCCACTTATCGTAAATGTAAGAAGAAGCAGCCAAAACATTATTTATTCCTTCTCTGCGAAGGGTCTGGGATCAATGGCAAAGGGTGGCTTACAGTAGTGGAAGTAGTTACAGCACCTCATTTCGGCAAGATCTAAAGTGCATCTACTGATGATCTAGAAAGGGCAGGTGGATCAGAGACAGACTTGTGGGTGAAAATTGCTGTGCCCAGTTTATGCAGTGTAGCCCTGCTTCTTAGAGCCACCGATCTGTTCCCCGTATAAAATAACTCGTCATGCTGCTTACATAAAGCCACCGGTATGGATACTACATAGGCAGGCATTTGTAAGTGTCCTGGTGGGTCTGTAAATGTCTTTGGGCCCATTGGAAGCAACACAGACTGGGAAAGCAAATATGCTATTTCCGCACAGTGGAGAGAGTTCAGGGCTGCCGGTGTGAGGGTGGGGAAGCAGGGGGACACAATGTCCACGTCTGCCCTACCAAATTGCGGAATTCCTGGAAATTCCAGTTCACTTTCACTAGAACATTGTGTCTCTTCTTTCCACAAGTTGCTGTAGAGTCAATCTAAATTTACAAACACTCTTTTTTTTTTCTTTTTATAAAGAATTTTGTATAGTGGCTGTATATATCTTTTCAGATTAAATACATAATAAAGGCTGCTGATGCTTTTATTTTGCAGGTTGACATCTAATTTTGCATCTATAAAGATAAGAAATGTCAGGCCTCTTTCTGCACTCTCTGGTCGTGCATGGTATCATTCACGTGCTTTTTCTACCTATGAATGGAAGCATAAAACACTGAGCAGAATGCCTCACTCAAAGTGTATTATAAATTTAGCATGTTTGAAAGGAGCGAGAGGAGGCGTGCCGAGTTTTCTCATTTTCATGCATTGGGAGATAATTTTGAGATCTTTCAGTTAACAAAAACAAAGGTTGGGCCTTTTGTGTCTCATGAACTCTAATCAGAATCAGCTGATTGCGGCCAGTTTGGGTTTGCTGAAGTACACACATGTGACTGTAAAAATGCACTTGCTGCTCTTTCTTTCCGTCACAAGCAAGGCCTGGTCTTTGAGGCTGTTGTTTTAAAAGCAAGAAAAGATGTATTTAACTCTGTCCCAAATGTGAACCAGAGGGAAGATGCATGAAATACCAATCTGCCATGCTTCCTTTTTGGTTGGTCTGAACGTTGTGCCTGAGGGATGATGGGGTCTAAACTACAACTTTCACAAGGGGTCTGAAATTTGACCGGTGAAGTGAGATAATCTCTTGATGGTGTGTCTCACTTGCGAATTAAACGGCCTTCAAGAGAAGCTGTATTTGTGCAGCATCTCATTTAAAAGGCATCTTACTTTCCTGAAGCCTTGCTGGTGATTAAATTTGAGTGGGTAAGGGCTGGATACATCCATCCAGTTAAGAAACGTAGCATAACCTTCCCTGGCCCCCAGCTACACAGACTTTACATCGGGCTGCCTGGTGCCAACCAGGCAATTGCTTTACATTTCACTCCAGCCATGTTGAAACAAAGCCAATCCTGGTATTCACACTGGAAAATATTTGCAAATTGTACCATTTTGGTGCATATTTTTCCTCCACCCACTGAAATAAATGAAACTAGCAAACCTGCTTCACTTTCTCCTTGCACAGCCTCTCCTTCCCTCTCCACTTCCCTGTGCATCTGCATATCTTTCCCTCCCCCATTTCTAAAGGTACCACTACCCTTCAGGGCACACATTGGGAATATATATTTTTTTCTTCATTACGTTTAAAAGCTACTACTTTAGCAAAAACAGCTTTTGAGCCGTTGGAACATGAGAACAGCTGTAGCAGTGAGATGAGAAATGGTCCTAATATAGAGAGATTTTGGGGGCTGCGTCGCTGAGTTGGAAATGCCATCCATAGAATATCCCCCTAGTGCTAAAACCCATCGAAATAGATTGGAATGACTTCTTGGATTCTTTATTATTTTTAATGACTTGTTGTGTTATATCCAAAGGAAGTTGGAGAACGCTGTTCACTCCTGAACTTAGCCGCAAATGCTCTTCTGTGCATTTGGTCCAGCTCTGCATGCAGAAGAGTAGACGGAAAGAGAGGGTATCTTTGTACTATCAAGGGGAGTTGTTTTAAACTCCGTGTCTCCCCAGCAAATAATCTTTTTTTTTTTTTTTTTTCCCCTCCCCCAGCTCGGGGACTGGATCACATCGCTGAGAACATTCTGTCATACCTGGATGCCAAATCGTTGTGTGCCGCTGAGCTGGTGTGCAAGGAGTGGTACCGGGTGACGTCAGACGGCATGCTGTGGAAGAAGCTCATCGAGAGAATGGTCAGGACAGACTCCCTGTGGAGGGGCTTGTCAGAGAGGAGAGGATGGTGAGGGAACTGCATCTTCACCCCTTTCGCCCCCATTCAGGACTGTAGGTGCTGTGTGTTTCAAACCATGTTTGAAGAGGGTTATTTGGCACCCTGAACATCATGTTGGTTCCAAACCTGACAGTTGCTTAAATCAAAATTCAGAGGCTGGGGAGTTAGGGCATCATTTGGCTATGCAGGCAATGTGGGGGGTTTTTCCTCACCTTCTTCATCTGATCACGCTCTTATCCCATTGTGACAAGTGAGATACACAGACTGAGATTTTTACGCCCAGCTGTCATTCGGTTCAAATTAAGAAGCTGTGTACGCCCCAGGGGAACACTAAACTAGTCAGCAGTTCAGAGCAGAAGAGCTTTTTTAGGGGTGGCAGTGGGGCAGAATGTGCTATGAATTAGTTGTTTCCTGATAGGTCTGTTTGTTTTCCTCAGCAGATTTTCACTATTAGATATCTGTTTAATTTTCAAACTGGAAGCTGAGGGTAGGTACCACGGAGAATAGGGGACTTTAGAAATGCAGATAGATTAGTTAATAATCATCTGGAATAGCCTTACTACAATGTGGGTCTCACTCAAGTTTGAAGCTGCTCTGTTAACATTTCATTAGAACTTTCCCTCTCAGGGGTATGTCCTTTAATACATAATTTTCTTTTCCAAGGGTGTCCCTAGGATGTTGGCAGAAAGGAAGCTGGGTATGAATATTTCATAAACAAGATAAAAGTGACAGCTCAGGCATTTTGGTTGCTATTAAAAAGAAAAAGATACAGAGTTGCAAACAAAGACTCCTGGTTTACTGTTAATTTTGTTATACTGTTTGTCTCGGGAAGTAAAGGCTAGTAAATCAGGATTATGAAATGTCCTTTAAAAACAAATACTATGTTGATCTGCTTCCAATGCTGTAGTGTTTATAAAAAGTGTAAAATAAACACAAGCATGACAGTGATAACTTTTGCATCCCTTTTAGTGCCTTGTTCTCTCCAGGACTTCTGTTTGTACTCTGTATTGTTGAGGTCACAGTATATGACCTATATGACGAAGAGGACCTTGAGAGGCTATTTAGTCCCTCCTGTTTCCCAAAGGCAGAGCCAGTTTTCTCTTAAGTCATGCCAGATGTTTGTCTAACTTGTTCTTAAAAACCTTCACTGATGGAGATTCCCCAGGTCGTGCCTGGGCAAGCAATTCTACTGTTTCACGCACTTTAATGTTAGAAAGATATTCCTAAAATCTAGGCTGTCTTCCTAGCTACAGTTTGGCACATTATATTTAGCTACACAGACACACTGGACAATTTCTCATTCTCCTTTTTGCAGTAATCTTTTGCATGTTGGAAGATGATCGTGTTTCCTACATATTGGATGCACTAACCAAGCATAATCCTGTGTTTTCTTGTCCTCTTGTCATTCTTGGTTTTCTCTGTTTAGACCCTCCCCAATTACTCTGCTCCATTCTTGGAGGATAGTGTAATCAGCTGGGTGTCTCACTTCTGCCGAGGCATCACCAGAATTTGGCGGTGTGGGAAGCATGGCTTTGCGTGCCATATGGAGGACACTTCATTTTATGCTTTCCAGTAGAACGTGTGCTTTCTTATTTTAACAGTGGTATAATACTGTTATAAAACTTTTAATTATCCTTTCTGTGGAAGTTCTACTTAGCCACTATTTCTCATCTTGCATGCTTATGTTGTTACTAAGTGGTGAACTTGGCACTTGTCCTTATTGAATTAGATTCTATTTATTGCTTGGTATTTCTCCATTTTGTCAGGAGCATTATGAGCTTAATCTTGTCCTCCAAAGTGCTTGTAGCTTCTCCTAGCTTTAGTATCATTGGCCAGGTAATAAATGCACTGCCTGTTCCATTCTTTGTCATTAATGAAAATGCTCAATAATGACATGTCTAGGATAGACTTCATGCAAGATCCCAGTTGCCTGTTTGATAGTGCACCATTGATAAACTGTGCTTTCCAGCCATTTGTGTGTCCACCCTTGAGCTCTTCCAAGATCACGGTTCTCTAGCTAAGTCACAAGAATAGGCTGTAAGAAGAAATTAGGTCAGTTGGACATGGTGTATTCTGGATTGATCAGTGTTGCCTGTTGTTTTTCACCTTGTCATCTTCTAGGCGCTCATATGATTGATTGTGTGCTCTAGAACTGCCAAGTTGAGTTGGATGGTGCACCATTTCCTTGGGTCTAACTTCGTCCCTTTTTTTAAAATGCAAGAGCTACATTTGACTTTTTCCTGTTCTGTGGAACTTTAGCTGTTCTCTACGTCTTGTCAGAGTTCATAGCTGATAGTTCTCAAGTTGCTCCCTCCAGATTTTAGAAATAACATTAGCACCGATTGCTATTCATACAGACACATGACGTTGCTAAAAAACAGTTGCAAAATCTTGTGTCTCACCTCAAAGGACAGTCACACCTTGTTACTGCACCTCTTCTTCAGGTTTACACTGTGTCCTGGAGGTTACTCTGATACAACAAGAGCAAGTTGTGCCCTGTCTTTCAGATTGTCCTCTGATTAGCTCTGGAAGATACAATTGCAGGCGTGGTGGGGTGGTCAAGAGAGGCAGACACGAACTAGCCAGTGTAACTGCATCTCTGCCATATAGAGCTTTATAGCTTGTAATCATCCCCAGTGCTGTGCGTGGCACAAGGAAGTGACTAGCTGGACGGTCCAGAATGAGAGGTGACTGCTGTTATTTGCTTACAGCTCTCTTTGCACATGGGCTGCCCGATTTCAGCATTTGCGGCTCGTGGTTAACAACGGAAACACCCAGTTCTGCAGCACAGTAGCCTTCACTGACAGCTTGTCAGGGAACAGTAAGGGTTACACAGATTTAGAGAAATATAAAACAGAAGCCCCAAATCTGGGGACATTTGTCTCCATCTGAATACCTGATTGAATTGGCCAGTCATCAAAACCTGCAAACAATAGTTACTTGTATCCCACCGCCACAGCACAACGGCCACTGGGATGCCGTGGAAATTCCAAGCAATCCTTTAGCTGAATTGTAAACAACTGACTCTGCATGCAGCAAAGTGGGGCTTATAGGTAGCAACAAGACCTTGTGTTAGGTCAGCTAGTAAAGTTGCAAACAATCAACAGCTTTTCAGGCGCATAGCCTTGTATGCAGATTTCGTAGACCTACCCCAAGCCTTCCAGGATGTGTCCTAGGTATTATTTGTATCTCCAAAGCATTTTTCATCTCCCTGGGCCAATAATTTTCATTTTCTTGTATGCACTTCCAGACTGGATCACAGTAAATAGGCAACCATCTAGTTAGTGGTTTGCCTGCATCCATGTGTCCCTTCTTCACATGTGTTTGTCCCCATATGAGTGGCTGCTGGTCACTGTATTTGAAGACTCAGATGATTGCTCTGTCCAAAGTGGAAAGCACCTTTCTCTCAAGTCGTACTTAAAGTACTTTATTTAAAAAATTACCAAAAGTTCTTTTCTTGAGCGTTTGTCATTTTGTTTGTTTAGTCCTATAGTTTGCTGACACCTTATAGCCTAAAAATTCATTGTTGTGATTTCCCTAATTCGAATACATCAGGGCAGCTAATGTACAGTCTCTCAAATGAGTTTCAAGGTATACTGTATGGAAAGGACACGAAAGAAATGCGCAAGGAAGTATTGAACAATTAATTATGCCGTAATGGAGCAAGGGAGGGGGAAGTGGAGAGCTGGCCCAGTATAAACTCTGTGCCTCTGATGCCAGGATTACACTCGGAGGCATTTGTGCCTCTCTCCATTTTGTGAGGCATGTTGCCAGGCAGAACAGCAGTTAGTACGCCCATGGTGGGGTTTACTAGCTTCCACACCGTGTTTGGTGGCTTCTTAACTTCAGGATGAGGAATTAAAGTTTTTTACACAGCAGGTAGTGATTGCCGTTTACGGATCTTTTTTGTAGCAAAAATCTAGCTTGGGATATGAGTATTCCAAATCAGTGTTGAAATGAGGGAGGCACCACAGATGAAGTGTTGCTTACCAAAATATAGTAGTAGCAGTAAAATGTCCGTGTACCAAAACTGATACTGTTCCTGCTAATGCAGATAAAAGCTAGCCTTGAATGTGTAGTGACTTTGAGTGTTCCTTGTCTTCTTTCATTTTCTTTGTACATTATTTTAAAGGTGACCTCTGATATAGGCATGTGTATTGCAGGCATGAGCCATTCTCACCTCCTATTGAGTTGAATGGGCTCATGTCCATAATAGATAATACATTTCCCTTCCCTGAGTGACTAGGAACAGATTTTTCATGAGTATTTCAGTGTCAAAATGCAACACTGACATGTTGCAGGGCAGATAAACAAGGAACCACCCCATCTTACTGAGTAAATCAAGTTTGAATATGAATCTGTCTGTGCTTTTCAACGGTGGTTACCCATTTGTAAAAAGTTAGGAGGACCTTTCTCCAAAATGCTGAAACATGATTTGTGTTCAAGGGGAGTGTTCTTTGTCTTCCAGGGGACAATATCTATTTAAAAATAAACCTCCTGATGGGACTGCACCACCCAACTCCTTCTACAGAGCACTTTACCCCAAAATTATACAGGACATAGAGGTAAGAAACAGCTTCCAGATGTGGTGGTGTTTGGTGGGGTTTTTTTTAATCTCCCTGATTTATTCATGATGCTGAAATTCTGAGAATATTTCATTCTAATGAAATATTTCATTAAATCCGGTGTGTCTGTGTTTGTCTGGAGTTTGTAGGTCTGGGATGGTTACATAAGGTCCCAGGCTTCGCTGCTCCTTAGACAGAGCATGAGTTGGATTGTTCAGTGAGCTGTTTGCACATGGAGTCTCTACACCTTGAATGTCACAGCAGCACCGTACCATCTCGATTTTCTCTGTTCCACAGTACTTTGCTCCACCCAGTGCAGATGAGACCTGATAAGATGTTACGGGGAGATATCGGGAACTGAGCAAGGGAGAAAGTGCATTGCTAACGACTGCAATCCTAACACCCAGGGAAATAGGAAGCAACTGAGGATGGCTGCCTTGTATCTCGTATGAGCAACATGCCATCTTCTGGTAGTTTCCTAATGGCAAAAGTGGTGCTCAGGCACCGTTGTGACAAGTTTGTACAAGCACTTAGCTAGAGCTCAACTGAGAATTTCTCTTCAGTTGTTTAGTTGTTGAGTCACAGAGGGTTAAAGACTGGAGACAGAAAAAAGCTTTTAGGTCACTTCTCCCTCACCATTCCAGATAACACAGGTGAGTTTAGCCACGATATATTTTCCAGGCTTTTGTCCATTTAATTGGTTTTATTATGTGTGTTTCTACTTCTAGAAAGCTGGTATGTCATTGTTTGGGGCTGATTGCAGGAAAAAAAGTGAAGAAAAGTGTCTTGTCTTCTCAAACAAGCATAAAAGGGGGAGATAGTTCCGTGATTTATTTTTATTTCTCTTTTGTCTCCTGTCTATCCTCAAGACAATAGAGTCAAACTGGCGGTGTGGAAGGCACAGTTTACAGAGGATCCACTGCCGAAGTGAGACAAGCAAAGGGGTTTATTGTTTACAGTATGATGATCAGAAGATAGTAAGTGGCCTACGAGACAATACTATTAAGGTGAGAATGCTCCAAAATGGCATACTAACAGCATGCAGTGTCTATGCCATAAATAATAGTGTCCCAATTTCAGTGAGACCTACTGAATCTCTTGTTAGTAACCTAACCTTCTCCTTCCCCCACCTCACACCAGCACAGCATGTATGCCTCTTTTATCTGGCAAGAGAGACCCTGTTTTCTTACAAACAGACTTTGCTAGCAGAGGTTTTGTCCATCAGTAATTACGGGCTGTGTAATTACTGTGCCTTGTACCCTGATGAGTAGAGTAAAACCGATGTTCGTAGTAAAGCCAGTAATATCATAGATGTTAATATATTGCACCAGAGAGCCTGTAGAAGAGTACAGATGCCACTAAAGATGTTCTAGCTGCACTATGGATGATGTGTTGTAGTAAAAAACAGACCAGTCAAACCAGTAAGTGCTGAACGATGAAAATCTTATTGAGCTGTCTGGTTTTGAATGTTTGCTATCTTAGATCTGGGATAAGAACACATTGGAATGCAAGCGAATTCTCACTGGACACACGGGTTCTGTCCTGTGCCTCCAATACGACGAACGGGTGATCATTACTGGATCTTCGGACTCGACAGTCAGGTGTGTGCTTGTGATTTGGAGCTTTCTGTCTGCCTCTTAAGATTTTAGCCCGGCAAGCTGCTGAAATGATCTTGTCTTAAGTATGTACTGTTCAATCAGTTCTGTGAAGTACTTCAGCATATTTGTTCAGGGGTGTACTGTCCTTGTTTATCAGATGTCCATGCAAATGGCTGTCAAGGAGAAATGAGAAACTAAGCAAAAGCCAGTCAAGGTCAAGATGACTTAGGAAGGCCATCTGGCATTTCACCAAGGTTTTGCATGTTTTTGATACTCCCTGATAATGTTTTAAATTCTCTCTGAGAATAACTTTTTAAAAGTTGAAGTTTTCAAAGCAAGTTTAAAGGTTTAGTCATCCAGTGTCACTTAATTTTAACAAAAGAGATCTCCTGTGACTTTTAATGAAATTTCAGCATGATGTTTCTTTTCATTCAGGCTTTCTAACCTTGCTTTCCTTCCAGTCTCCAGCAAAAGGCTGGACACCTCAAGGCAGCACTTGCGGTGCATGTTGTGCAGATGTGAAGTCCACTAGACGTATTACAGGATCCCAGAGAGTCTAAGACCTGCAGTGTAAATACAGGCACATATGAGTTAGTGAATTGCAATATGAACTTGGATGTGAAGGAGCAAGTCTGTCTTCTCCATGTTGTTATATATTCTCTTCTTGTCAGAGTACAAACAATGCCCATGCAGTGAAGTTACAGACAACAAAAAACTGTGTCAGTGGCCTTTTCTGAAGCTATTAGCATGTGTTCCTATGGCTGCAAGCTCTTCGTGGTTATCACCGTGCTTGCATGTAAACTACGGCTGTTAAGCTAATAACCATTAAATTTAGTTCCTGACGCGATGCATGCAGTCTTGTGGTGCTGCTAGATTTTGGGGTCCTATCATTAATAGGAATCCAGAATTTCAGCAGCACTGCCTTCCTGGAGATGGTGTGGGAAATGCATTGTGCGAAACAGATCGCAAAAGAGAGGCTGATTTCTGTAACAAGCACTATCATCTTCCATATCAGGCCAGGCAGGCCAAATTGCAGACTGACTACTTGCCCAGAAATACTTTGTTTCCCACTGTATCTGTAAATGTTTGTGCAGACCCCAGAGGCACATAGGATGCATCACTTTTATCCTTGGGTCTCCTCAGGAAGAGGGGCTTCATCCAATAGACAGTACAGATGGGCTCTTAATGCTTGTGAGATCTCAGGGATGCACTTGTCCAAAGAAGTCAGTAGGTCTCCAGCTCCTGTTCAGTTTGGCAACCCTGTCTGCAAACTGCGCGTATGTTAATGGCTCAGGTCTTTAGTCTGTCAGTTTTTCTCCTTTGCATTTTGCAATTGGAATGTAGTTTTCTTTTTAATTTATAGTCCATAAGTTGATGCACTTCGGCCTCCTTAAGTTAGAAAGTAAGGCATTAGAAGTCTTTCTCACATCATGCCATTTCTTACTGCTCGCCTTATTGGCAGAGGGAAGTTTTAACTTCTGCAATGTGTGATGTGCCTGATGATACAGCCATTTTCTGGTCTCACGCACTGTATCTGGGATACAGGTGCGATAGTGCCAAAAGAAATCTCTTTATGGAGGGTAAAAGAAGTTTGCCAACAGAATAGCCCAAAAGAAACATTTTTAAGGCTTAAAATTTTCATTTGAAGTCCTAGAAGTTCTGTATGAAGCCTTTGTTTAACTTCCATCTTAAATTATCTTTCAGCTGAAACAGTTGGTTCCACTAACATTGAATTGACGTAAATGCTCTTAATTTGGGTATTCAGCACATTCCTGGAATGTAGCTGTGTACCAGATGCACTGCAGGGTAAATGCAATTCGTGGTGCAACTTGTGTCAATTACTTCTATTTGTTTGAAAAGTGTTATCTTGTCTTCTGCTTCTGCTTTGAGTTGATAGTCCTGTGAGAGAGGTCAAAAATTAAATCTGTCACTGAACTTGCTTCTCCACAGGTCATGATTAAGTACTCATTGACTGGAAATGGAGTGTGTGGTAGGCTGACACAACCAGGAAACAATCGGTCTTTAGGGCCATCAATCTCATACCTTTCCTCAGCACTAAATTTCCTTAATTAAAGACCGCTTTTTTTCCTGGCTGCGTTATTTTTATGGTGTTAACTGCATTGCAGGGGTTTTGGCTGCTGGACTGTCTCGGTGTATGCATAATCAACAGGTTTATATAATACGTCTTTTAATGAACTATTTAATAGATGTAGGTATAACTTGTGGCGTTTGCTTCTCTAATATTACTAGAGAGTCAATTACCTCTCCGCATCCCTCTCTCGCTCTGCAGAAAATCCACTGTACAGTTTTTTAACTCTCTTCTCTCTGGTTTGAAATTTGAAACTTTAGGGTGTGGGACGTGAATGCAGGCGAGATGCTGAATACGCTGATTCACCACTGTGAAGCAGTACTGCACCTCCGCTTCAATAACGGCATGATGGTGACATGTTCCAAAGACCGATCCATTGCTGTGTGGGACATGGCTTCACCAACAGACATCACCCTGAGGAGGGTGCTAGTAGGGCACCGAGCTGCCGTCAATGTAGTGGACTTTGATGACAAGTACATTGTATCAGCATCAGGTGACAGAACTATAAAGGTGAGGTGTTTCAGATGCTTTTTATTTGCAGCACTGGGGTATTTAATAACCAAGGACAGTGACCAGACAGGGAAGATGGTCCTTGGCCGTTATCGCACAGAACTTCCTTTAGAAGCAGTGTTCTTCCTGCTGGTCCTTTCCACTCGTCCCTCCGCTGTTGAGCTTGCACAACTTCTTTACAGAGCTGTATGGCAAATCAGATCCAGGTACAGGTGCAGTTGAAAAAGGACTTTTTTTTCCTGTGTTCTTTTTCGACTTGACCACTTCCATAACCTGTTTCAGCATCAGTCATTCAAACAGTTGTGAGAGGGCAGCATGGGGGCAAAAGTGAAGGTGAGTGGATAGGAGTCACTTAAGCATTACTGCTATGATCCCAACCTGCAGCATTAAAAGTGAGGAAAACTGAGATCCTGTGTAGACTAAATCGTAGCCCAAGAGTGCTAAAGCCTGATTTTGGAAGCTAATGCTCATATGCTGTAGCAAAAATCTTCTGTGTACAGTGACCCAAGCTGCTAACAGTTGCAGACTATAGTCTCAAGTCATCAGAGGGGTAATTTTCCTAGTCTTAATGAGAGCATCTTCAATTAAGAGCATTCTGGATGCACCTACATATCATACAGATACCAGCTTTTATTAGTCTCTTCTTAATAATTTTGTCTCTGTGTGGTTCCCTCCCCCCTTCCTGTCACAGGTATGGAACACTAGTACCTGCGAATTTGTGCGCACCTTAAATGGCCACAAACGAGGCATTGCATGTCTGCAGTACAGAGACAGGCTAGTAGTGAGCGGCTCTTCAGATAATACTATCAGGTGAGAGACACACTCCCCGTTGCAGAGTTCTGTGCAAGCACGTTGTCTCTGATTCCTTGGGATGTGCAGAGGTTAGGCAACTGAAGTGCTCTGTACCCTTGTCGTCTTTGAAATATGCTTTCTTCGGTATAGAACATTGGGAACTACTGGAAAGAGATATTAGAAGCCTGTTTTACTGTGTTGTCTTTCATCCTCTGTATCTCAAGAGTCCCATACTAATCAACAAGTTGCATTGCTGTGACAATTCTGGTGTATGAAAGAGCTGGCAAGTACCACTTTCTGTGATGTCCTCTTGTGATATTTTAATTGGGCTATGTGTCTAGTTAAAGGGGTCAGATTTGCAGTAAGAGGCATTTAATCCTCTGCAGAAATCCTCCTGGGCTCTCGCCAAACTCTTCTTGTGGTACTTGGCACCTGGTGAAGTTTGGAACAGCTGGTTTAGAGCATGAAGTTCAGTTTGCTGCCTTTTGCACTTCTCCAGCTGCCCTGGTTGCAATCTGAGATTTAACTCCTTCTGGTATCAGGAGCCAGGATTTCTCCCTACATCCTGCAGCTGCTGGCAGAGGGATGTCCCACTAATCTCGGGTGTATGGAGCAAGCTTGAATAGTAGTGTACATGATGTAGTGAAACGTCTCTGTCGTGCAAACAGGAGTAAGAGTAATCTTCCTTTTGTCCTTGTCATTGCTTTGAATAATCGTCTGCCTTCTGATAAAACTTGAAAGCTGGACAGTGTAAGCAGAAACCCTTCACTTTGCATGTCGGTAATAATTTCTCCTCAGTGAGAATGATTCACGCTACTGTTTGCCTGTGAACTTTGCTTGCAACACGCTGCCTCTCCCTGCTTTGCATTTTGTAGGAAAATGGTGGTCCTTTGGTTGACATCACGAGGTCATTGTGCCAGATTTTAGCATAGGGCTGTCTGAGAGCATGACCAAGAGACCTGGAACTTCTGTCTCTTGGTCAGGGGAAAAAGTATTACAGTAATATACAGTATTGTGTAAGAGCAGCACCACTTATACATGGTGAGAATTCCTGCACTTCAAATAGAAAAACATATCGCTCTGCAATTGTACTATGAAACTTGGTCTCAGAATTAGAGTAAGAAATAATTAAATATTATGGCAGTTAAGTGAGGATCTAAAATATGACTTGCAATGCTAATAAAAATAAATGTCAAGATAGTGATAATGCTAAAGAGGAATACAGTTACTTTTATGCTTACGTTGGACAAAATCCCTAGTTGACAGATAAATTGTGCTAGAATTTCAGGAATCTTGGCAGTGAATCGTAATGGAAGTCAAGTTTGGCAGCTGTGTGGGCAAGGCACAAGACTTACCTGGTCACATTGTTTTGTCCCAGTCATTAGCAGATGGCGCAAGTCAGGGCAAGGGTGATTAAGAAAGGGCAGGTTACTAAGTAATCTTTGTGGGTGGCTTGGTGCTTTGTATGTTTGATTTTAATCCACTGTAAAATGCCAGATGTTGTGTGTTGGCCTTTAGTAGAGGCTGCCACCTGATACAGAATTTGAAGTTCGTCACTCCTCAGTTGCAGGGAAGCTTTTTTCAAAAAGATGACTGTGATTTCTAGTTTTGCAACTGCAAACGTAAGCACATGTGAAGTAGCTGAGAAATCAGTATCTTTCTTCCGTAGGGAGAATCCATGTATAAAAACGATTTTGGTTTTGTTTTAGGCCAGAAATTTCAGCAGTGTAAGAGGACACAGCTACATAGGCATCACTGTCATTGTGCTGATTTCCATCTGGTAGAAACTGGTCCATCAAGCTTAATCCAATCACTTCAGTATGTTAGCCTCTGGGGCCAAAGTTCTTAATTGCTACAGACAAGCATGGTATAGAAGAGAGGGAAAAAAAAAAGAAAAAGATAATTTAGAGCAAGAAAATAGGATCAGACTACATCATCTTGGGTTAATTTTTAAACGAGTGGTTGATTTGCATGTCTAGATTCAACCTCCAGTGTGTGCACACAGGGGGATCTGATACTGAACTGTTTAGACAACAGCATTCTCTCTAGGAGGTGCGGATTCAGGCTCACCTGCCTTCTGTACATCTTCCAGCTCTGCCAGGACTTCAAGTGAATTAAAGGCTGAGATAATTGCAGGCTTCCCTCTACTTCCAGAAGTTCTCCCAAAGCTATAGGAAGGAAGAGTGGTAGTAGTTTTGACTGCATACACTTTGTAGTGATTTTTTTTAGTTAGTTCTCAAGACCTCAGACTAATTTTCTTACTATTTGGTCCTTTGACTATTTAAAGAAGTAGAAATTTGAGAAGGTTATCAAATTTGGGAGGTACCCTTGGCACCAATTCTGCTAGGAGATTTTACTCTTACGTAGCAGTTATCCCTTTTGTACATGAAGGCCCATTCCCCACGTGGCTAGGGGCATGATTGTCTCTTCTAATCCCATTCAGATTCAGGTAAAACCTCAAACTGGGACCTGAAAATACAGGCGTGAATTAGTGTGATGCAGCCTCCCAGGGCTGCTGGCAGTCTCAGGATTGATGGCAAGGAATGGAAACACATGGCATGAAAGTTCCTGGCACAAGATTGCTCTTCAGACCTTTCTGCACCAGTTCATTTCTGGCATTGCCCATCCTGTTTACAGTCCTTGAGAGACTTAATGCTCTCTGACCAGCCAGAGTGCCTTTGGCTGACCTTTACCATGGAGTTGCTTGCTCTGACCTTGACTGGTGTTCTGGTACTCATGTGAAAACTATTGGGATCTTCACAGATTCCTCAAAGGTCAACTTCACGGATCAAAGAATCACCTTGTGCTCCTCATTGGCCTCAAACGTGTGCATAGACAAATCCTTTCCCAGTTCCACTTCCATTCATTCCTCTGTTGTCCAAAGCGAGAGCAGCTTGTCATGGTAGGACAGCTGCAGTCATTATCCACCAACCTTGGGCACACATCCACTGGATCTGGATTATTCCCTGGGGTGCCTCAGAAGTAAAATATGTGGGGACGATTTATCTCCTTCTTTGTCTGTCTCTCAAGGAAAAGTGCCCTGACCCCTCAGCAGCTGTGCTGCTTCGAGATGTGTCGCCCAGAGAAATTCCACGAACCACCCATACTTTTCACTACCGGGAAGTTCGTGTCACTCTGAACGCTAATTGAATGGGCGTTTAAGAACATTTGTGACTGCTTTCTTTCAGCTGTGTGTCAGGGAGCCACAGCAGATACTGCTGTTAAACAGTTCCTGTATGAGCAGAGCTTGTCTCAGCCAGAGGTGGAACATGTCAAGGAATGTCAGTTCTTGTAGGCAAATAATATTTCTTTACCCATGGTAATTGGGAGTCTTATCAAAGAGCTGACAAAAGTACGGAAAACAAATCGTCTTACTTCTTAACTGTTTCAAGTGTTTCTTCAGTATTTTTCAAGGTAGTGTGTAAGTATAACAATTAATGTATTTCAATTTATTCTCCATGCTAAAAATCCTTCACAAAGCCCAAAACTGTGGGGTATTTAAAGTTGAGAGAATAACGCATTGCTCGGTCTCTTACGGATACTGTGTACTGATTTTGGTGCCAGAACTTTTTTAAAATATTGGATTATTAGAAACAGCAGAGAGCCACAGGAATTATTTGAAAGCAAGAAAGAAATGCCTTACAAAATAATAAACATAGAGTGCCCATTTTAGCTTATGCATAAGGTGGCTTCAGTGGGAGAAATGACAAATAAAAAGGGCTTGTTGATTCTTGTAGCTTTCACCACTGTACTGATGTCTTAATTTGCCTGATGGTAGTCTCCAAATCAGAAATAGGCATGTAGGGGTACAGAAAGGGGTGCATGCCCTGTGAAGGTGATCGTACCCTTTGGAACAAGCTGCTAAGGGGATTGGTGTGTCTCCCTCTCTTAACGTCTTAAAATCAAGGCAGGATACTTTTATGAAAAATCAACGTCAGTAAAATAAAGTTATGAGGCTCACTGTGAAGATAACTGGGAGATATCCTGTGTTCCTAGAGCAGTAGATGCTAGACATGACTGGTCTTAAATTTTTTTGGATCTCTGACTCATTTCCCGTGTGATACTGTAATATAAGAGGGTCATGTTGAAAATCATGCATCCACTTAATAGCAGGAAAAGGAGTGGTGAATGTAGTTTGTTTCTTCTTTATTGTTTCATCATAGTCTCTGTTTCCAAGTTTCTATTAACTACAAGCAAAGACCAAGTGTTTCATTGCAATGATCAGATATTCAAAAATTCTTAGTGCTTCTTCATACTCTCTTCCAGGCTGTGGGATATCGAGTGTGGGGCATGTTTACGAGTACTGGAAGGCCATGAAGAGTTGGTGAGATGCATACGCTTTGATAACAAGAGGATAGTCAGTGGGGCGTATGATGGGTGAGGCTGTCAGTGCAGTCGATACCTTTCATCTTCCTGTCTGTCTCAGTGTCTCACATCCCGCTTTGCTGTATCTTCCTTATAAATATTAGGCTCCTTGTCTGTCATACCAAGAGAACCTTTTCATGGCCAGTAAATCAGGACCACGCTACAAAGTATACCTTTTTTTTTTTTTTTTTTGAAGTAAATCAGTGTGGTTTGATGTGTGTGGTCCAGTTGCTTGTAAGAATATCTGACCAACTCAACCTGAAACCTCTTCTAGCTGAACCACTAGTAAGAACAGTCTTTCCCATCTGTCGTTATGTCTTCTGCACCATTTGCCATTACAGACTAGGTGTCTGCACTCCCACATGTTTCTGTTAGTTATTACCACCTGCTTTTTATATGTTTTACTTTGTTGACAGCGTTTTTTTTTTCTCCCATTAAGCTCTATAAGCTTCACAAAGGGGAAATGCAAGAACCAGGTCTCAAGAGCAGAAGGATTGCAGTAATTTTCCTTGAACTGGTGTATTAGCTAAGCTGTACTAACAGTTAATTTTTTTTCTGCGAGCACTTGCTCTTTTCTCTTTAACAGAGCCATGGTGTTTGTCTATTTTTTCACTGCTAGGAAAATTAAAGTATGGGATCTTGTGGCTGCTTTGGACCCCCGTGCTCCAGCAGGGACCCTCTGCTTGCGAACCCTTGTGGTAAGAGCTTTTGGTAGGGGTGGTGGAGGGGGCAGAAAAGTGTGTTTGATCAGGGCTATCTTGAGCTATGAAAACTCAAGTCAGCTAAGCCCCAGTCTGCAGGATCTAGAAATCATTTCTAGGGGTCTGGCTTTTTTGGGTGTCCAACTTTTTTTCTTAACATTGCAAGCTATGAAGCATTAAAAGTTAGAACCTGTGGAGTTTTCACTCACTTTTTAACAGTTTTGTTCTGTGATTTGAAGTTATATATCTAAATCCATTTTTGAGACTTGTCCTTCTTGGAATCCATGTGCCAGTGAATTTACTTTAACCTGTGTGTGCCTGATGGTGTAATAGTAAGGTGTCTGAATTGTTTTCATCACGTTTCTTAAAGAAAAGTAGCGCGTTCCAAATTTGAGGAACAAGAACAAAAACACCCTTGGGATTGCTTTGAACTGGCTTTTCAGTGTTTAAGGAAAAAGCAGGTAAGGACTGGAACAGACAGTGAAATTGCCTCATCCTTAAACAGCAACTACTACCTTCATGCCATCTGTTGGTGTTTGGTGCAGGTCTGATGATGGTGTGGTTAAAATGTCATTGTGTGAGTGTTAACAACATTCACAGTCATGCTTAACAGTGGCTCTGCACTGGTTTTATAATAACATGGGAAAGTTGTGAGAAAAATGGCAGTACAGCCAAGGCCATGGGATGGTTCCTGGAAGCGTTCCTCTGTCACATCCACCCCAAAACCCCTGCACTGTTGCTGCTCTGACAGCACTTGTCTTGGGAATAAAGGAAGATTTCAATCTTGTACCAAATTCTCATTGAAAAAGAAGTACTAAATTTATTTATTTATTAGATAAGAAATGTTTGGGCAGTGTTGGAGCTGGTGTATGTTAGACCTTTCCCTGCTGTGGCATGTGCCTGTAGTCTGTGCTCTGAACCAAGATCGTACTGAGGCTGTCTGATTCTCTGAAAGTGTGGTTACCTCTCACCAGCTGAGCCGTGCTAGCTGACCTTCTGCACACTCATCCACCACCTGAATTGCTACTGTTGCTGTAGATTTCACTAAAGTATTTTACTTCACATTTGGAGCAGGCTGTGAGGGTTACTGTGACTCAGCTGACAGGCAGTAGATCATTAAGCCATGCTAACTCTTTTCCAATCATGTATTTGGACCATAAGCTACAGAATAAGAGTCTGTGAGAGCCTTGGATGCCTGCAGGTACTATGTTGAAAAACCTTCTTGTTAGCCAAATAGAACTGCAAATAGTTTCATGGCTGAAACCCAGAAAAAACCTTTGTCATCAGCCACCCAGTTGCAAACTATGGAACAACTCCGTGCTCATGAGCACGTATCCTGAGAGTCTAAGACTTCAGCTTGGTATTAGCAGTGTTCCTGCTCCAATCTGAGACAAATGTGTGCCTCGTAACCTGTAGACTTAATTTAACTGGTGTGATTTCCTCTGCATTTTCCAGCAGTGGACAGCCAAAGTGCCCCAGCTAATTATATTATAAATCAGAAGCGGTGGGATGGAAACACTGTAGGAATCTCAACACATGGATACTCATAAATCCCTGTTTGATGGCAATGGAGGGGGTCAGAAGAGGGGGGGCAGAGGAGGCTGTTGTGGTGCTTTTAGGACTTTTCATGTTTATGACAACAGGGCGTCCTTATACCCACTTACCCGTGGTTTGGGGTTTTTTTCTCTTCCCTCAGCCTCCAAAATTAAACCTGGCTGCACAATGAACATCGTGAGTCTCCTGCTGCTCGTGTTCAATTTTCAAACAGTAGGAGGAAAGTGCACAGATAACAAATGCTCGCTGCATGCCAGGTCCCTTCCAGTTTTGTCTTCCGTTAGCTGGAACAGCGGCCGCATGAATTTGACAGAAGCTTTCCAGGCGTAGAATAAGCACACAGTTCAGCTTTCCTTATGAGGTTCAGGTCCTTGTGGCCTCAACTTAGGGTGTGCAGTCTACTTATTGCCACTGCAACAGCAAAGGGCGGGTGCTGTGTGGAGATTCTAGGACAGCCTTAGTTAGCCTACAGTGATTGGGAGAAAAAAGGGAGTTTTGGAAACAGGCTTTGGAAGTACCTCTCTCTCTGTTTTGGCGTCTCTGTGAGCAGTCCCTCAGTGAATCTGACTACCGTAGTGATATTTTTTAGCAAGAACTTCACTTACTTCACTGCTACAATACACAGTCTGGGAAAACATTTCTCTTTGGAATCGGTGGGAAGATAGAAACCCATAAAGTGTTTTTAAGACAGATTTGAGTTAAGTTAGAAGATCAGAAAGGTTCCAATTACTGGACCTTTTTAAAAATTGATCTTAATAATAGAATTTGACTTTTGTGTGTGTGCATTTTCAATTAATTTTCATTTAAAAGTGCAGTTTCACTTTAAAGCAGCTGTTGTGCTTTGCAAACAGAGCTGTATTTTTGTAGTCCTGAGCCATAAGACTTCCCATTTAGTAGCTAACAATTCTCTTTTGTCTAAATGTTTGAGAAACTTGTATTTTCAGTACTAAAATATTTTAAAGCATGTTTTTTTGCTGTCCCTAAGCCCCTTACAACATGTGAGCACTAAAGAGAAATATGCATTAATGGAAGAGATAGGGCTCACTCTACTTGCATGGTTTCTCTTCCCTTCTGATTGTGGAGGCCACTGCTCACTCTTGCAGCAGTGTAAGCACCAAGAAAAAATAGGCAACACAAAAGGGAAAGCATAGTGAATTTGCTCTGTGATATCCAGGATCTTGCCATTACCGCCTGTTAATTACAGTCTGAACTGTTGCCAAATCGTCATGCCATTTCCACTCAGCCTCAGAGCAGAATGCAAACTGCCTATAAAGAATGCCCTTTCTAGTTCATATTTTTAGAACTGCTTAAGAGGAATTATTACTGTGTCACTGGACTTTACAACAGGCTCCTTAGTGTCCTCCAGTATTAAACTCTTTCCTCGTCAGCCGTGGCAATGGTGCCAAGTCTTGAATGTTCTCATCTCTCCCCCGTAACCTACTGCGTGTGGAAATGCTGTGATTTCGGGAAGGAGTTTCACTATGGAACAAGGAAGAAAGGGCTCCTGTCAGCCTCGCCAGACTGAATTGTGTGGTAGAGGGAGCTTGGTTTGTTCTGCAAGTGTGTGTCCAATATTGGGATTAAGGAGTAATGGGCTAACTGTAATGTAAACTTCCTGCGAGCCAAGTACTCAGATACGGCAAACCCTTTTTGCTGAAAGAGGGCTTAATTTACGCCATGTGGTGGTGATGCACAGTGTGTCACGTGGGGTTTACTGAGAATGTAACACTAGAATCCAAGCCCAAGTTCATCTTCCCTGCTCCGTCCCAGGTGCCGGCAAGTTTGTGAAGTAACATGCTGTGTCTCCCACTTGCATTTAGGAGCATTCTGGAAGAGTCTTTCGACTTCAGTTTGACGAGTTCCAGATCGTCAGCAGCTCACATGATGACACCATCCTCATCTGGGATTTTCTGAATGACCCAGCTGCCCAAGCAGAATCCACTCGTTCCCCGTCCAGAACATACACCTACATCTCAAGATAAATAACACTACACTGTACCTCACACTCGCACAGGTAAAAAAAAATAAATTAAAAATTAAAAAGAGGCTCAAAGGTGGCGCTGGATGTAGTGCGAGTGCGCTGCTTGAATAACTAGCTGGGTCTATCAGTATTTCTCGTATTGGTTGGACAGTAATGTCAGTGTCCTGTAAAAGGACAGGAATGGTTTTGATACCTTGGAATAGGGAATTTATTTTAGGATTTGTGGCATGTGGCACCTGTGAGTTCCCCTGAAGAACTCCTCCTCCTCTGTCCATCATCATCAATAATTAAATCAGCTATCGCTGCTGTCCAGAAGGAAGAGGGTTTCTGCAGAGCGAGTAGAGCAGCTGCTGCCTAACAAGGGGATGCAGATGGCCTGACCCTGGGCAGTTGTCACCAGGCAGGAGGGGTTTGCCAAGAAGCGTCAGCTTTATTCCCTCCCTCTGAAGTGGTGACCATTCTTCTCGCTCTGCAGCAAGCTGATTCAAGAGAACAGTGTGGCTAGGGGAGGAGACACTGAGGCACAAGCCCAGACAAATTAAATCGAGATGCATCAATGTGCAAAATCATTTACAGATAGGGCCTAGCCCTCGTTCTGTCTAGCACAGCATGGGTGTTAAATTGTTCATGTCAGAGCCTGGCTGGTTTGCTCATCACGTTACCCTTTTGTCTTGGCCAGCACAGTGTGGGGAAGACATAATGTTTCATATATTTGGATCAGTTATACAGTGGATTTGATGTATACGAGTGGAGTGGGATAGCATGATTGCCCACTTCGGTGGGTACATGCACCATTGCTGTTAGTAGCTTGAGAAAAATGGCAGAAGAACTGACAGGCTTCTGCAGGGGGGGTGTCCACAGTGACATTTTCCCATGAAAATGCTCCATTGTGGGTGACATCCTGTATCCTGTTTGATTGGTAAATATACAGTGATGCTCCAGAGCTGTCAGATCAGCCATCTTAATTCTCTCAAACACTCCGGTCAATCAAATGTTCTTCTAAATCACTAACAGCTCTAGTACGAATGGGATTTGTTTGGTTTTTTCTCTTTTTTGTTCCCAGGACTCATTTAAGCTGCAGTATTTAAATTATCTGCCAATGCCAGGACAAAAGAACTATCCACGTAACCAATACTTGCTGAAGAGAGAGGCTCTCAGACTTGTTTCTGGAACAAAGTTGGCATGCGGTTGATCTCAGACAGGGTCTACTCAGCGCGGCTGACTGCTGAAGTGCTGCTATATCAGAAGATTACTTTTATCTTTCATGAACAGTTAACATTTTTAAACCTTCCCATCCCTTGCCTCCCTTCTCCCCCTCTTCCTGTTCACTCCTCTTCCCTTTACCCTGTTCGGTTCCCCTCCAAACCCAGTCACAGATGTCCTATGAATATATTTAAGATGTTGCCAGAATGTGTTGCTTTGCTGTTAAGCAGAAGACTTACAGCCACAGTGCACCCTGCTGAGAGAGTCACTTCAGGGTGGGTGGGAGGGTCAGTGGGAAGGAGGCTGCTAATCTCAGACCGAAATCAATATCCATTGCTAGGCCTTTGAAAAAGCATTGAGCTCTGAAGAGCAACAGAAACACTTACAACAACCAGACCAGCCTGCCCCCCCCACCCTGACTTCCCTGTGGCTTTTGGCTGTTCTGACTGCAGACCTATTTTTTGTGGAGAGAGGACCCTTGAAATTTGACTATTATGAGCCAAATCCATCTCTTTCCTCTCCTGTCTGCACTGCTAACCCTTTGGAAGCTGGATGTGTATTGCAGTCTCCCTTAACATCTGCTTGGCTGGGGAATGCTAGTCAATGAAAAGTTAAGCTCTCTTCTGCCATAGTCCCAAGCATGACAGACTGGGGCTGAGATCCCGTCCGCCCCCACCCCGGGTGAAACGTTCGCCCAGGGCAGTATTTCACTAGCAAAGGGATTCTCTGTACCATCTTCCTCCTGCTGTTCTCCCTGAAGACGGTGTGTTGCTGATGGCTTACGAATCATTCTGTAAATTGGAGGATGTTTGCAGCTGGGGTGAGGAGGAAAGCTGGACGTTGCTCCTTTCTTTCCCTTCCTCCTCCCCTCAGAGAGGCTGTATCTGAGTGCTGGAAGAGGGAGCCGCTAAAATCCTTGTGGAGCCCTCAAGATCGAGCCACCCTAGAGTGGAGACACAACGCAAACATTCTGGCCGTGACAATAAGATTTTGCTCACGTGAACGCCAATGGGGCACAGTCCCCTGGTGATGGCAGATGGGTAGAATGAGTATGGCCGTGAGTACAGTCAGTACAGTTAGCGGTGGCTCCAGGTCAGCCCTGCAGCATTTCTGGGGCTGGCCTTGCTGGAAAGCCTTCGGAGGGAGAGCCTTTGGTGCGCTTCTCTAACCTACATGCATGCTGCATTGCGGTTCAGGGACACAGGCTGATTAGTCCCTTTGCTGATAGCTGAGCTGGATCTTTGCTTCCTAGCTGAGGCTTTTGCAAATTGCCATTGTTTAGAAGATAAAAATAGCCCTGAAGAGGAGGGACATGAGAAACAATTCTGCATGTCCTGAGGTCTGGGGGAAAACAGATGTTTTCACGGAGCTGGAAGGAACCGCAGCAGGCCTGCATTTGGATCAGGAGACTGTGTAAAGCAGTCCCTGGCCCTTCCAGGTTTGGGCCCAGATCTTCCACTGCAGATTTTGGATAACCCCCACTGCCTTAGTGGGGAGTTGCTCCAATCCCACAGTAGGAAATCGGGGCCCTTCGTCTCCGGGCTGGAGGGGTTTTAAACAGGCTTGGTTAAAACCCTCTAAACTTGGAACTTGGCAGATGGGAAAAAATTTTTTAAGCTATTCTCATCAACTTCACTTTGCTGGGGAAGCAGTTGCATTGTTTCTAATTGCTTGGGATGCGCTTTTTCCACCAATGAAATTTTGCAAGGAGCTGGGACAGGAGTCCCCAAAAAGCAGTCCAGAGGGCTTAAATAATTTTGGTGACAGCTAAGACAGACAAGAAGGCAATGGAGTTATGGAGGAAGGGAAAGCTGGTGTTTGGGGGGTACCTAGTGCAGTTCCTGAAGCACGTGGGCAGGAGTGTTGAGCACTCAGCTCCCTGTATTTTCAATAAGCCTAGAGACTACATCAGTTCTAAAGAGCGTCTCGGGGCATGTGGTGACACTCCTGTTTTCTGTTTGAACTGTTACTGTAACAGAGTCAAACAGGTTAACAACTTGACTGTGTTCAGGTAACACTGACAGCGTGACTTACCTCTGCAGAGTCATAAAAGTTCTGAGTCACAATGGTAAGTTCACCCATTACTAATTTTGGCACTACTTTTAAGTCTAGGAAGGCTGTTTTGGATTTCAGGCAGCTCTACATATCAGGCATACTGCAGTCCCAAAGCCAAAGCGGCAAGGGAGCAGAGAGGGTCAAAGTTTACATCCCAAACTTTGCTGAGTTGAAGTTCTGAGTCTTATTCTTAATGTTATTTTAACACTGTTCCTCTAAGTTCAGTTATTACAAGGTCTGTGGCGTGGTTGCATATCAGCAGGTGTTTATATGACCTTGGCTGCAGATATAATGATTATTTTCCTCAGTTTGGTCATCCTCTGACTTTTATATTTAGGTTATTGTAGAAAACAATGATTTTTTACTCCAGCCTCTGAAGGCTGCAGAACTTCCTAATATTTTAATGGCATCTTTGTGGGCAATACCTGCAAGGATGCATTTTATTTTGCTAGTTGAGAGAATTTGGGAGAACGGGAAGACTGGCTGGCCAAGCGTGGAGACAACACCATTGCAGATTATCCTTGGTGGTCATAGCCCTGCTGCTCCATGCTGCTATTGTGTAACTTCCAAGCATTGTTGGGTCTTCAAGTGGTACTGTAGTTTGAACTCTGCTGTATAGAGCTGTTTAAGGTACAGTTAGCGAGCAACAGCTGAAATCCATTTTTGGCACACAGTAAGAACGGGGTCTTACCCTCAAGAAGGGACTGTGTCTGGGTACTTCATACAGAACCGCTGAAGGGTGAGGGTTCCTACCCCACTCCCCGAGTTGTACAAATTTCCTGATAGCTAAGAAGGAAACTGAAGTTAACTGATCTAACTTGAACTTGAAACTGCCACAGGCTGACATTTGGTGGTGTGTATTGTGCGCCCAGGGAGGAGCCATCTGGTAAGTAGATCTCCCAATGTCAGAAGAAAGTGGCTTTTTCAAACTTCCCTTCCCCCCCCGCCCCCCGGCCCCCCCTTAGGATATGTGTGCGTGTGTGTGTGAGTGTGCAAGAGTGCATGTGAGAGAGATGTTTCGGCATGAACTGGATGGATAATCCCTCAGACAGGTTGGAGTAATTGCAGAGTTTATAATGAAAGTAACTAGAACATGCCTGCTGAAAGGAGATTAAAAAGGGCTGGAAGTGTCTGTGGGCTTTAAGTGTTGCACATCGCTTTGAAATGAAATGAAATGAAATACCTCTGCTGCGTAGAGATCGGCACTTCTCCCACAAGTAGGAAGCTCACGCTAGCCTTCCCCCTTGGACTATGGGATGGAAAGTACTGGAGGTGTGGGACATTCAGAGTAGGTCAATCCGTTATGGCCACACCGTCTCCTGCTTGTGACTCCTTTGCAATAGGGCACAGTTTTGCTGCAAATATTTCTCATCCTCAGAGGAATACAGCTTGCTTTAAAATATGCAAATAGAAGCATGAAGGAATTTGCAGCAAGAAAACTTCTGCAGCTGTCTCCTCTGGAGCAGCTCTCTCTGCTCCCTGTTACGTTCAGGGACAGACACATCCGCTGTTGGAATGGAAGGATTCAGGTGACAAGCTGAGAAGTCTATGGTCATCGGAAACATTGAAATGCTTTACACTTGTTTCTAAACTGGAAGCTGACTTGGACCACCATGCTCTACCTACCCGCCACCTGCTCCTGCTCCAAAGGATCCTTTTTTCTTTCCTTAATTTTTTTTTGAACACTGAAAAAGCTGGAGACTATCATGTGCATTTCTCCACTCCCAGGTATGTGTTTCCTGCCCCTGCCGCATGTTCCTTTCTCGGTCTGAGCAGAGCTGCAGGCTTGGTTCTGAGTTTTTTGGCATCCCGGCTCTGATGGGAAGCACATCTCCAGGTTGGGCTCTTTGCCTAACTTTGTTAGCTTCCTTTAGCACCATTTTAGATCTGCCTTTTGTGGCTGATGATTCCTAAATTCGCTTGGGAGGGAACACTTCTTTGATAAATCACAAATGCTAGCAGCTCTTCCTAGCTAGAGAAGTGGATGAGAAGGAGCAGCCAGCCTTCCTGCTGCAGGCTTGCTCTTAATTGGGGGAGGAAAAGGAGGCGACAGCTCAAATGGTTGAAAGCTAGGAGGGGGTGCGGGGATGGAAATGGATCTCTGCAGAAGTGGGGACAATGCTGAAAATAGATCTCTTAGCTCGTGTAGTTGACTCAGAAGAATAGAGGGTTTCTATGACAACATCAAAAGTCATCAGGAGGTAATCAAGTAAGATCTCCAACTGTTGAACTCGTCAGTTGATGCCACTTTTAGGTTGCGCTGGGGGCATGAGGAGAAAGGGATGGTCTAAACTACACTCGCCAAGAGAAGAATGAACTTCGCCAGGGTCTCCAAGTGGCATGCATGATGCATCTGACATGCTGAGCCTTGCCCTACTGTTGTTCCCCCCAAAGCAATAAGCAGCAGCTTCCCAGAAGGTGGGGGGGAACAGCAAGTGACCCAGCTGTCCCCAAAAGAGGTCTCCATATGAAATCCCTCTGTTCTCTTGCCAGCAAATCTGTACCAGATTGATTGGCATGAGGGGGCCACGGTCTTTCTGTCCCCGCTTTTAATTCAGAGACTTACAGCAGCAGCAGGTCCCTCGGCTGCCTTCCTTCTCCACAACCCCAGCAGCAGGCTGAGAGGAACTGCTGCCTGCCGAGACCGAGCATTTGGCTTCCCCTCCTTTCCCCCTCACCCAATTTTTTTTTAAAATGAGGTGTAGCTAAACTACCGGCAAGATTCCCAAAGCGTCTCTCCCAGGGTGAGCCTTGGCACACTGCCAGAATAGATCGTCCTTTGGCATGTCAGAAAACGCGTCCCGTGACTTTGTGCTTGTTCCCAAAGACTGCTGGGCTTTCCACATTTGTTGTCCAGTGGATATCCCATGGGAGTTGGCAACACTGGTTAATCCTTAGTGGTGTTCAGTTGATATTATCAAAATCGGAGGGATGCTGATGTACATGGATGTACAACAAGCCCTTTAGATATTGTAGCCAACTCCTAAATAGGTCCCTTTTTTTAATTGCCTGTCACCCTAAAAGATACCCGGATTTCTGCTCAAGCAGGGGCCAAGTGCAGCTGTGGCCGGAAAATCAGCATGAAATACCAGTCTTCATCACAGAGCGGCTCTGCTTGTACCTGTACGATGGATAACAATGTGTTGCCTTTACAGGCAAAGTGTTTTAATCTGCTGGCGCTCAGGCACTGGTTTATGTCTGAGCAAAGCTCCGCGTGCAGGAGGACGGCAGGCCAGCCTGTCCCGGGCTGTCTGCGATGGCTTTTACAAGGAGCTAGCTGCGAGAATTTTTTTTTGGCAATTCGGTGTGAAAATCTGGAGCTGCTTTCGAGCATAAAACTTTGCTTTCGGCTACTTCATCTTTATCACATGAGGCCTTGCGGGGCTCAGCCTAGCCACAGTGTTAGCATGGCAAAAAAAAAAAAAAAATAATGTGGACCTCAGCAAAGTGTAACAGAACCCGTTTCTCCCGGTCATTTTGCATCCCTGCGTTGAGGAGAGCTGCATGCCTGCCGGGCCAGCCCATGCTGCATCGCTCCTGCCTGCTCAGGCTGAGGTGGGGGTGGAGGTGGGAGAGGTGAGAAAGAACATGGATTCTCCAGTGTTTTCTGTTTGTTACTCTGCTATGTTTGTTATCTGGATTCTTAAGTAATGAGTGCTTTGAATTTTGTGATTATGTTACGGTGATGTGTAGTTGATGTACTAATGTTCACTTGAGCTAGGATCATGGTAACAGTGTGGTTTTTTTTTTTTTAACTGTTCAGAAAATAACTTAAATACAAATACAAAAATACAAAGATTAAGCTGTGAATCTCTCCTGTTTTCCTTTTGGGGTGAAGGACGACTGTCAAAATATCGAGCCTGTGTTTTCGTCGGGGCACATATATGCGAGTCACACTTCTGCTACACGTGCACTGTACATGACATTTGCGGCGTGAACGCCTGGAAGTGTTGCGGCCGTGAGGTGGACAGCTTTGCCCCGAGGCCTGGGTAGATGCAGCTTCACAGGACGCACGGAGGCTGCGGTAGCCAGTCCCACCTCAGAGCTGCTGCTCATGGATGAACGCAGCACAAAAAACTGCTCTGGCAGTGGGGAAAAACACTTATTCCTAAAACCACAGTATACTTTTTAATTAACAAACTCTCCATTCATAGCTGATGGCCTCTGGCTGGGGCAAATGAGTCCGCCCCGTAAGCCAGGGAATGGATGTGGCTGACACGGAAGAGCTGGAGCCATCCTGGCCATTAAAAAAGTCGGGGGGAGAAGCTATAAAGACTTTGTGTTTTTCTGGGTACTGTTGCAAGATCCTGGTAGGAGAAACACAAATTTGTTTTATAAGCTAATCAGAATCCTGCTGTTCAATAATGAGTGAGTAATTGACATATCGCAGCACCGCCACGCAGCTCCGTGGCTGGGGATGCTGTCATGCTTACGGTTCGCCCGAATTTTAATGCAAGCACCCTTGCCCTCAGAATACCTTTCTCTTAAAAACACTCCTCGTATAGCAGCCTTGGATCTTGGAGCAGCCTTGGAGCCGTTTTACTTAACGGCCCCTTTTAAAACAAAGGCCACCACAGTTTTAAGATCCTGACGCCTGGGGTGGTCAGAAAACAAACAAACCCCGCGCTCCCGCCATCTCTCTCCCTGCTGGCTCCATTCCTGGGAGCCAGCGGGGGACTGGAGATTGCAAAGGCTCCTGCTTTTCTGAAGCGCTGGGAGCAGGATTCCCGTCACTTCCAATCCCCGTCTCTCCTTGTGACAGGGTTCCCAGCAGTCGCGTGCTTTGTTCAGCCAGGCTTCGGGTTTTTTATGTATGTATATATATATATTTACACCGCTTTAACCTTTTCTGTTCCCTCCCTGCTCTTTCCTCCCATCGGGTAATAGATTTGGAAGAGGAATTGCAGTGACAGGCTTCATCCATTGTTTCGGATCGGTCTGTAACACAGGATGCGGCTTGATTTAAACAACCAGTGACTGCCAGCACGCACAAATGAGAGCCCTTACCTTTCGTACTCACAGTCCCAGGTCTCTGTGTGTCTCCAAACACCACACATGTTACCCAGTCCTACGTGAAACGGGTTCTCCTTGTGGGTTATTTCTAGCCGTTCCTTAGCCAGTCCTTCCCCTTCTTCTCCTTGACGTTTAAAGATGAGGATCAGAGTATTTATTCCAGATTTCTAGGACTGGAACAGCGCTGTTCTGTGGGGCACGTGCTGGAAAACTCCCAGGAATTCTGCCATCACATCCAAAAAAACTCAAGTACTACAGAGAGGCTCTGAGAAAGAAAAGCAATTTCAATTGTAAATTTCCACTGGAAAAGAATGAACGCCAGACAGCTTATCTTAAATAGATTCAGTGGTTAATTACCCTTTCTGTTTAAAAATGTGTGCCTTATTTCCACTTCAAATGAAGGAGGAAAGTAATGTTTACCATAGCTTCAAATTAACAGCATTTGATCAACCTACAGCTTTAAAATTAAATCTTCTGTTGGGGCTTTTTTTTATTATATTGCATACCGGCTTTCAAGAGTGCAGTAAGCTCGGTTTTGGAAAGGGGAAGTTGGCCAGTTTAGACCTGCTAGGCCAGAATTACTGTAATTCTTACAAAAAATGTCGAGGGTGAATTCAGCGGTTGGGTGGTGCTGCACGGGTTTGAGCAGGGTTAGGATGGCAAACTCTCAGCAGAGGAGGCAGCGTGGCCGGGGAAACAAAAGCCCTGAGCAGATAGACGTGCTCTACTGCTGCCATTGAGTTCTGCGGGCGACCCGTCCCGCTGTCCTGGCAGCCCCCGGGGTATGGGCTGTGCCTGGCTCCGGCAGCGTCCTGGCCCCGTTTGTTCGAGGCCGTGTGCGGTGGAGCTCCCCCCGTGCAACGGCAGACCTGTCAGCGTCCAGGAGGGTATGGAAATGATTCCACGTTTGGTGGGAATAAGATGCCGCTCCTGGGCGTGAGAGCGCCAGGCTCTGTCTGTATAGCTCTGCCCGCAGAAGATTTCTCTCTTCCCAAGTGCTCAAGTTGCTTCACTGCCCATGCGCGCCCTGCACAGGACACTGTCCCAGGGCGCTGCTGGAGGAGAAGACTGGCAGAGGAAAATAAGGTCCTGCTTCTGCCAGCTGTTCCATGCAAATCTAACGTATGCAGGAATCTGAGGTCTCAGCCCCTCTGTCCCCTTTGCTGGCTGATCCTTCCTTGGTCACAACAGCTGAGGACATCTGATGGACAGGGATGTGATGCTGCTCTAGCAAGGTCCCCACAGTGCATGTGCGTGAGTACCAGCCACTCGCTTTGCCCCAAGAGAGCTTGAACACACATTCATTATATCCCCAAGGGATACTCTTTGTTTCTCACCAGTGTTATCCTCCCATCCTGAGCTTTGTCTCCTAAGCGCTTTGCTGACACGCACCCGGCTGGTAGGAGCAGCTAGAAACCTCCAAACCAGCAGAGAGGTTGGTGAGCTTTGGGGCTGATCTGCCGGGGACAACTGAAGTTGGATAAGGGATATGACCAGGAAAACCTGGGCTTGAAAACACCCTGTTTTCAAGGTTTCAACTTTTTCAAGGTTTTCAAGTTTTCAACTACCCTGTAAGTAGCCTTCCCGCAGCTGGACAATGGAGTCGGATGGGCTTTCCAGTGCGACACGGCAGAGACAGCAGCCTGAGCAGCGCTTTCACGAGCGACACTGCTGAGTTTCTTCTGGAGGCCACTGCGGTTTGCAGGAAGCTCGAGCCCCTGGTTAACATCACGCAGCTGATGTGTCCAAAGCTCCCTGTCCCGTGCTCAAAGCACCCTGCTGGCATTTACAAAGGCAGATCAATGAAGGCTTCTCCTCCGAGGGGGCAGCGAGACAGAGAGGCCACCGGACCGTCTCCATTTCTGCTGTGTCAACTCCGAAAGGGCAGCGCCGGCAAACTGCTCTGACCTTTCAAGCTGCTGCCGCGTCTGCAAGCGGCTCAGCCTGCTGCGCCCGTGCTGCCGAGTTCCCTCTCCTCCGGCGCGGGGAAAGGGGTCGGTGGCTGCTAAGCAATGCATCTTTTCGCCTACATTTATTTGAGCTCCTTATTGCTTCCTCGTGGACTTTGCTCTAGTTCGGACTAGATGGTGCTGGGCAAACACCAAGAGGCAGCACTGAAGACCTCTCCGAGGGATTTCTAGCTCATCTTGGAAAACAGGACGGACCCTCCCAGGGCGTCTTCCCCTCCACTGCATTCCCTAATCCTGCAGAAATCCTCATACCATTTTTCTGTGTTTTATGCCTTTGGTGTGGGGTCTGGCATGGCTGGCTCGTGCCGGGCCCTGGGCAGCTGGGCAGGGGGGCAGGAGGCTCCAGGCGCTCTGCCACTGCAGCGGGGCTGGCTCTGCCCGTCCCCTCCACACAAACTCCTCGGGGCAGGCTGGGTCCTGCCTCTGCCCACACTGGGGGCAGCTCGGCTCTGCTGGGACCCTGCCCAGCTCCACGACATTTGTCGTGGTTTAACCCCAGCCAGCAATTAGGACCACGCAGCCACTCGCTCATCCCCCCTGTTTGGGTGGGGGAGAGAATCAGAAGAGTAAAAGTGAGAAAAAACTCGTGGGTTGAGATAAAGTTTAGTAGGTAGAACAAAGCCCGTGCACACAAGCAAAGCAAATGAAGGAATTTATTCCCTGCTTCCCATGGGCAGGCAGGTGTTCAGCCACCTCCAGGAAAGCCGGGCTCCATCACGCGTAACAGTCACTTGGGAAGACAAACACCATAACTCCGAACATCCCCCTTTTCCTCCTCCTTCCCCCAGCTTCATACGCTGAGCATGACATCGTATGGTATGGGACATCCCTCTGGTCAGTTGGGGTCAGCTGTCCCGGCTGTGTCCCCTCCCAACTTCTTGTGCCCTCCCAGCCTGCTCACTGGTGGGGCAGTGTGAGGAGCAGAAAAGGCCTTGCTTGCTCAGCAACAACCAAAACCACCGGTGTGCTATCAACACCATTTCTCATCCCAAATCCAAAACATAGCACTGTGCCAGCTGCTTGCAAGAAAGTTAACTCCATCCCAGCTGAAACCGTGACACCGTAAGCTGTGGGGAAGCCCTCAGGAGAGCGCAGGGCTCCCAACAGCATCTCCGTCCCCCTGGCCTTGGCAAATGTTATTGCTCTGTGCAGGATGTGTGCTGGAACCAGCTCTTCTTGCTGCTCCGCCTCTCCGGTCCACCTGGGTTTCTCTGCGTGCCCCAGGCACTGCGTGTGCGATGACTTGAGGAGAAGAGGCATGTGAGCATCCCACGGTGTGGAGCGCTGAGACTGGGACAGCCCCAGTGCTGTGTCTGGGGACCCGGCCAGCAGCAAGGCAGGAGTGGGACGGGAGCTCCTGGGGATGACAGTGGGAGGGGACAGTGGTGGTTTGTGGGCTCACAGCTGCTTTCCCAGCCAAGGGGGATGTTTCAGCCAGGGAGTCCTTGCACGGAGGCAGGCAAGTAACAAGGACAGCTGTAAATTGTGGAGACGAGCTCCCTCACAGCACGGAACAGCGGGTGTTTCTCGCCAGCACTCTTCCCTGTCTTACTGTGTGCTACTGTCACCGGGTCAGGTCACAGGAGTGTCTCCAATTAACCCAGCTCCCTGGTGGCCCTTAATTGGCACCCCAGGCTTCCCTTCTCCTCCTCCTTCCTCCCTCGGCACGTGTTTCTCACCTGTACATCTGCTGCTAAACCCCTGCTCCCAGCATCCCCGTCACTGCTGGGAACTGGTGGCAGTAACCCAGATTTACCCCCTAAATCAAGGCAGCGGCCACCCGTTGGCTTGGAGCAGAGTCCTGAGGGTGTCCTGGCTCGGTCCCCAGCATCAGGCTGTGTGGCGGGAGCGGGGCTGCAGCTGCCGGGCCGAGCACTGGGCTTGGGGACGGCTACGGGCTTCAGTGCAGAGGGTCTGGGAAGCTCCAGGAGGGTTTTTAGGTGAGGATTTGCTGGGATGGCTCAGGATGGGGGAGAGATGGCTGCTGCTGTTTCTTCCTCTCCCTGTGGCAAAGACCACTGGACCGGGTGCATTTAACCCTCCAGTTGTTGCTGGTGCTGGAGATGAGCCATGTACCTGGATGACCAGAGTGGGACCATGATGTGGGACACGGCATGGCCTGGATTATTGACCTGTGCCAGGTTTGCTGCTTTGCCTTGTCTTAGCACAGGGCTTGGGGTGAGTCCGGGGGTGTTTAGGGGCTGCCCGGCAGCACTGCAAGTGCTGCAGGCATGGCTGGTACCCGCAGGTCGCGTGTCCTCCTCCTGCCAGGTCACCTCACCCATGGGCATGGCTGATAAATAGATCTTCATCCTGCCGCTCTGGGAACAAAATGGGACCATCCCCCGAAGGACCGTGGCTCCCTGCAGGTCTTTCCCCACCATGGCCCCCGTCACTGAGGTCTCTGCAGCCGCCCAGCACACCTGCAGGGCCATAAAGGCGATGCCCTGACTGAGACATGGAGAAACTGAGTCTGAGCAACACACAGGAGCTCTTGAGCAGGCGTCTGCCCTGGGAAAAGCTGAGCGCTGGCAGGCTGGGAAGGGCTCATGGCTGGGGGAGAGGGCACGGTGCTTTTGGGGAGAGCTGGAGGCTCACGTGGAGGGAGGAGATGGAAGCTGGAGCATCCCGTGTGGGAGGACGAGGTGCCCAGGCTCTCCCTCACCCGAGACAGCCCGGCTGGGGCTGGGCAGGGCAGGCCCGGAGGTGCCCGTGCCGGTGGGGCTCTCCCAGCCCGGTTCGCGGCCCCCGGCCCCGCGGGACCCCTCGCGAGGTGGGCCGGCCAGCCAGGGCCTGTCCCTTTTAAGTCCTTGGCGCTGTTGCCATCCATGGCTTAGTGGGGTCCCCATCCTTTCAACTGGCTGTTCGGCAAATTAAGAGCTTGCTATTAGGCTGCTAATTAAAGGCACTTCATTAGCAGCAGGGGAGGCAGCTCCTGGCCGCAGCAAAATTGGATTCCTCTGAGCTGCCGTGAGCCGATTCTCCCCGCTTTGGGGCTGTGCCCCTCCGTGTCCCTTCATGTCTGGGGAAGGCGGCTGCCTTTAGCCATGGCCATGTGGGTGCCATCCCTCCTACCCGAGTCGCAGAGGGACGGGGCACATCTGCCCCACGCGTCTGACGTGGGGGGAGAGGGGCCGGGGGGCGATGGGGGTGCTGGGTGCTGTGGGGCTGCCCCTTTCCCCCCCCCCGGCCTCGGGGGTGATGCAGGGGTGCTGCCCTGCCCGCGGACCCCGGGGCCGTTTGGAGGGGACATGCGGAGGCTCTCAGCGGTGGCAGAGCATCACATCGGTGGTCCCACTGGCCCCAGGCTTGGCCACGGCCCCTCAGCCGGCTGGGCAGCCCGGAGGCGCTGGTCTGCCTCTGCCCCCCCCGCCCCCGTCCCACCCCGGCGAAGGGGGGGAGGCCCCCGGACTCCTCCTCCGACCGCTCAGGCGCCTCCAATGAGCCCCGGGGGCACCCGGGCTGCCTGCCCTGCCCGCCCTGCCTGCCCTTCCCCTCCCTGCCTTCTCTCCCTTCCCTCTCCCCCTCCTTCTTCCATCTAAAAATGGGAGAGACGAGCCAGACCCCCGGACCGGGGCTGCCTTCCTCCCCCCCCCCTCCTCCTCCTCCTCCTCCTCCTCCTCCCTCCCCCCGCTCCGGCTCCAGCCTCGCCCCGACGGTCGGGAAAGGGACCCCGCAGCCCGGCGGGGACATCGCTGGGGTGAGCACCCTGCGGGCTGGGGGGGGGCTGCCCCTGCCCCGCGGTGTCCGTCCCCGTCCCCCCCGCCAAGCCGCTGGCCTGACACCCCCCCCCCCCTCCCCTTCCCCTTTCCCGGCTCGGGATTCCTGATGGGATTAGCGGGGATTTGCTGTGCGTGAGCCGGGAGCTGCTGGGTGCTACGGATCCGGCTACCGTGCTGGGGGGGCTGCGGGGAGCGCCGGGCTCCGGGTGCTGGGACGCGGGGCTGCTCCCGGGGGGCTCAGGCTCACCCCGCCACAGCCCTCCTGTCGCTGTGGGGCCGTGGGGTGCTTATTGCTCCAGGGGACACGGCCGGGTGCAGCACCCAGGGGTGCCCCTGCAGCTGGGGGGTGGGATGGGGTGGGTGCCCTGGATGCCTCTCGGGTCCTGCTGGGCACCCTGATCCCGGGGTGGGCTGGTCTCGACCCCCCGGAATGGGTCGGGGCTGCAGGGTGTCCCTGCGCAGCCCTCGGCTCCCCCGCAGCGAGGTGCCCCCTTGCAGCCGCAGCAGGTGACCGAGGCACTGGCAGGGGCGAGGGTTTAGGAGGTGGCCTTTTTGGGGGACGGGGACCCGCCATGGGGAACTGCAGCTTTCAGCAGCTCTGGGCCTCTCAGGCAGGGAGGGCGGCTGGCGGCAGTGGCGTTTGGGTGTCCTCATCTACAGGAGGGGATGGGTGTCTCTCCATCCTCCACCTGCCCCTTTCTGCCCGCTGCCCCCTCCCAGCCCCGGGGCAGGGGTCCCTGGGGAAGGGGTCCCTGGGGAAGGGGTCCCCGGGGCAGGGGTGCCTGGGACAGGCAGCCGGGACAAGCGGCCTGAGCTGGGCCATCGCCAGGGCAAAGCCTCACGCCGCGGCCACGAGACCAGCCACGGGGAACCCGGATCGGCCGGGCCGGGTGCTGGGCGGTGGCATGAAGCAGTGCTCAGCACAGGGCTGCCCCACACTGGGGTCTTTGCTCTGGGGCAGGGACACCCCTACTAGAAAAAGGGCAGTGAACTGACAGGGCTCATGCCATGTGTGACCCCTGGGGGTTGTGCTGATCCCTTCTCCTCTCTCCCAGCACCTCACCTTCCCCCTGCTGTCAGTCACCCTCCTGGTGTCCTTCGGCTCCTCCATGCTCTATGGCTACAACCTGGCCGTGGTGAACTCACCGGCAGCGGTAAGGGAGGGCCAACCTCTCCGGGATCAGGGGAAGGGGCTCTGCATCCCTCCCTGGGAGGGTGGCGGGATCGCTACCCATCAGTCCCACATCAAAATGCTGGCGCTTGCCTTGGGCAGTCGCCCACAGAGAGCAGTCCCAGGAGAGGGATGGCATGGGAGGGACATGGGAGCCTGTATTCTTGTACCCACCCCCAAACTGGTCTCCCCTGGAAGGCAGGAGCTGGGGAAAGCTCCCCACAACCTCTTTGCTCAGCTGCAGCTCTGCCTGTGGCATCTCAAACCCCTGTGGTGCTGAGGCTGGCTGAGCAACCAGACCAGCAAATCCCAGTCATGCCCAGTCATGTCCTGCCCTGCACCTCCTGCAATGCTGTTAAACCCATGGCATTTTTCCCTATGGGGACTGTCTTCCCCATCTTCCCCTTTCTCCCAACGCATTTGGTGCCCATGTGTCTCTCTGTGCCCCGCAGCACATAAAGGCTTTCTACAACGCCACATGGTCCCAGCGGTATGGGCACGGGCTGGCCTCCGGCCCCCTGACCCTCCTCTACTCCCTGACTGTCTCCATCTTTGCCCTGGGCGGGCTGGTGGGCTCCTTGCTGGTGGGGGTGCTGGTGGAGCGGTACGGCAGGTAAGGGGGTGGCATGGGACAGGGTGGTCGAGGGGTAAGACGGGGCCGGAGGGGCTTTCCTGCTGCTTGTGCCCTGCTAGGAACGGCACGCTGAGCCGCAGTGCTCTCCTCGTCCTCCTGGCCGGCGGCTTCATGGGCTTCAGCCGGGCACTGGGATCCCCCGAGATGGTGATCATCGGCCGCTCCATCACGGGGCTCCACTCAGGTAGGCACTGCAGGGTTGTGCAGGGCCCCTTCCTCATGGCTTGGTCCTCTACAGCCCATTCCTAGGGGGTTGGAGAAGACTTCACACACCCCATAGCCACCGGCTTTGTGGTGGGGATCTCCATGGGGCAGATGGAGCCACCTCCCTGGCCATGGGTCACCACTGTGGATGGTGTTGGGCATGGGAGGAGATGCACTGAGGGTCTGGCCGGGCTGCTTCTCCCATCCCAGTCGCCCCTGTCCCCTCCAGGTATCTGTCTCAGTGTGGTGCCCCTCTACCTGGGAGAAATAGCCCCCAAGAACCTGCGGGGTTTCCTGGGCCTCATGCCCAGCATCTTCATCTGCCTGGGGGTTTTCTTCGCGCAGGTCCTGGGCCTCCCAGAGCTGCTGGGTGAGGTGAGCACAATACCCCAGCCCAGGTGCGCACTGGACCCTGCTCTGTCTTTCCTGTGACACATCCCATTTCTACTTCTCTCAGGACAGGTTCTGGCCTCTTTTCCTGTCGGTGGTGGTTGTTCCCGCCTCCCTCCAGCTCCTGCTGCTGCACTGCTTCCCCGAGAGCCCACGGTACCTGCTGATAGAGAGGAACGACGTCTGCAGGGCCACTGAGGGTGAGGGAGTGCCCTGGGGTGGGGACTGGATCCGGGGGGTGCTGGGTGCTTGTCCAAGGTCTTCTGAGACCAAGGTGCATCCTTGCAGCATCCTTCTACACCCAAACCCGACAGCCCACCATAGTCCTTATGGTTCAGCCCTTTGCTCCTACCCAGTTGTGCTGTGGCATTTCCAGGGTGCCCATCACCATGGTGTCAGGCATCTCCTCGGTTCCTGTGGATGCTCAGCCCCATGGGTCAGGGAGGTCCGCTGGGGAGGCTGAGCCAGGGCAGAGCCAAGCCCCTGCCCCTGCCCTGTGCCATACCTATGAGCATCCACCCTGTCATGGAGAGACGCGTGCCTGTGACCCCCGCTCTTTCCACAGCGCTGCACCGGTTCCTGGGGACATCTGACGTGCAGAATGTGATCGAGGAGATGAAGGAGGAGCAGCGGTCGCTCTCCTCCGTGGAGATGGTCTCTGTCTGGCAGTTGCTGCGAGACCGCTCCGTCTGCTGGCAAACCCTCTCGGTGGTGGTGGTGAACGCCGGCATGCAGCTCTCGGGGATCGATGCCGTAAGCCCTGCGGGGTCCTCCCCCAGGACCCGGCTCCGCAGAGGCTGAGCTGAGACCTGGCAACTCATTTCACCAAATGCCCCCCGGCTCCACCCCCCCGGCTCATGCAAAGTCCCCTCCTCGGCAGATCTGGTTTTATACCAACACCATCTTCGAGAACGCCGGGATCCCCGTGTCCCAGATCCCCTACACCACCGTGGGCACCGGCGCCATTGAAGTTGTCGCGGGGCTGATCGGGGTGAGTGATGGATGGACGGACAGACCGATGCACCCCCTCAGTGCCCGAGCTGAGTCCCCAGCTCCCAGCACCATCAGACAGGGGGTGCTGGATGGACCCCAAATGCTGTCCGTGCTACAACACAGCCCCTTTTCTGCAGGGCAGAGGGTTTGGCAGGAAAACGGGGTGGGGAGATGGGATGAGAGGGGCTCAGTTTGTCAGGTCACATCTAGGAGGGGCTGGAGAATTTTGGGGTGAGTGGGTAGCAGGGAGGTTGGGGGGAGACGCCAGGCAAGGAGCAGGTTGGGGGTGATGGATGGGGCTAAGCAGTTCCTTCTGGTTCCCAATTTCATGGTCACTCCGTTAACGGAGCCACACGTCCCCATCTGCCCCCCCCAGCCAAGCACTGGCCTGGCCCCGGGCTAACAGCCCTGCCCCCCCCAGCCAGGCCTCATTTAGCTGGAGAGTTAGCACTGGGCCAGGCAGATTTATGGCCCTCGTCCCATCTGCGAGTGTCACCCGGGGCCAGCCCGAGGCACTCAGCACTAAATCCGCTCCCTGACAATTAGAGAGATGGATGGGGGGGGGGGGAGCGGCTTCTCCCCAAAAACTGGGGGCTGAGTCGGGGGGGCTGTTCCCCTCTTCCCATAGCTCAGCCCACGGCAGAGTGGGGCCCCTCAGTCACCCCCCGGCCCTCCGAAGGGTGTCCCGTTCTCCCCTGCCCTGGCCATGGGGCCGCCCCAGCCCCCGGCAGCCGCTCGACGCGCAGCCGGATTGCTCGGGAGCAGCCCCGCAAACGGCCCCCGATGGACGTGCCGAGATTGGTTATAAAATTACAGGCATTTGTTCTGCTGTCAATACCCTGCCTGCTCCAGCCGCCGCCGCGCCGCCTGCCCGCACCCTGCCTCCTCTGCCCGCTGCCCCGCGAACACCCCGTGCCCAGCCCAGCACCTCCGCGCCGCACCGGTGCAAATGCGGCCGTGGGGACACCCCAGCCAGCCCCGACCCTGCACCCTAACAGGGCTCTGCGGGACCCCACTGCCCCCCGGTGCATGCCAACCCCGGGACCCCGAAGCCCTGGCTCTTCCCGTGCCCCCATCCCCACCCTGGAGCTCTGAGCTGGGGCTGCCCCCAACCCCCAGATGCCACCGGGAGCATCCTCCCACCCTCAGCTGGATCTGGGGTACAGGGGGTGCCGCCGTCCTGGTGGGGAGCTCCCCACCACCCCGTCAGTCTCTGCTCTCCCTTGGCAGTGCTTCACCATCGAGAAGGTGGGCCGGCGGCCCCTCATCATCACTGGCTTCTGCGCCATGGGTATCTGCTCGGCTGGCATCACCGTCTCCCTGCTGCTGCAGGTAGGGTCTGGCCACCACCGTCCCCTTGGGCCACTGACACGGCTGGGGCTGGGTGAAGGGATGGATGTCACCCCAGGGGAGGGGGCGTGCATGGAAATGAGAGGTGATCTGCCTCTTCCAAGAAACTTTTTCCCTTCAAATTTAAAGGGGAGGAAAATTCAGAGCAAAAAACAACAAAAAAGAAAACCCAAATCCATGTGGGAAAATTCCTGACACTTCTGGTAGCTTTTCTGCAGAAACAGTTGTCCCCAGGGAGGCGGCTGTGAAATGCCAGGGGAGGTGGAGAGGTCTGCAGGGTGTTTCCTCTGCTGCCTGCTCCCAGGGGATGCTCCTGCAGCTCTGGCACTGTCTCAGCATCACGAGTGTCTGAGCTTTGCCGAGGCTGACCCTCACCAGCTTTACCCCAAACCACCCATTGCTTGTCTGCCTCTCCTCCATGTGTCCTGCATGGCCACCATCCCCAAGGGCCACCGCCAAGCTGAAGGGCAGGCTTGAAGCCCAGTCCTGGGGACGCTGGGCATGAAGCTCAGGGCCACCACCCCAGCAGCACCCCCAGCCCCGTGTCCCCTCGCAGACTGCCCTGCCCTGGATGCGCTACGTCAGCGTCGCCTGCGTGGTCGGCATCATCGCCGGCTTCTGCATGGGACCAGGTGGGTCTGGGGTCAGCGGGAGCGGGGGGTGTGGGGTGGAAATAGGGGTCCTGGGGGAGCAGTGGGGTTTGCAGGCAGGCGGCAGGACTGGTGCCTTGGCCCCTTCCCCATGGCCAGACCCTGGTTTATCATGCTGCACCCCTTGAGCAAGACCCCACCACAAGTCCCTCCAGTGCCATACGTCCCCAGGGCATGCTCCACCTCCTACTCCTCATCCTTGCTCCCAGGCCAAGCCCAGGAGAAAACCCTGGCAGCCGTCCCCAGACCTCTCAGGAGGTGTCATCTGGTCCCATCACAGGGTGCTGGTGAGCATCGTCCTGCCCCTGACCGAGCACTGGCGTGAGAGTGGGCTCAAACAGCAAGGAGTGAAACCTGGACTGGTTTACTCAGTTGATGTATTAGCAGAGCTGCTAACAGATCTATAATTCATCTTCAGCCCAGACTTTATTCACTGTAATTACATCTTTAATTAGGATTTTAATGGCTCATTGTTCACAAACAATGATGAATAGGAGTTTTAAAACAAAAAAATATATATCTCTATTCTGGGCGAGCTGTGAGTAAGAGTCCGTCGGGGGCTCTGCTCCTCCCTCACTTATGGACATTTTTTTTTTTTTGATTTGTCTTTTCCATTGGAGCATCTTTTATAAAGAGGTCTCAGTCAGGCAGTGGCACCCAACCCACGTCACCACGTCAAATACAGTCCCCTGCCAGATCCCCATGTGCCCTGGGATGTGTGCTGGACCTCGGATCCTGCCCTCCAACAAAGGGACAGTCCTGGGGCCCAGGGTTGCCAGCTCAGTGACACATGGCAGGAGGGGCTGAGTCCTTCCAGGAGAAGTAGCTACAACCCCTGTCCAGATTTTAGTAGCCAGGTTGGCTTGGGCAATCATCTTCAGTCATTCTGGGTTTTTTTTTCACAGTACATCTTGGGAAGAACTATCTGGCAAATGGCATTTCTGTGTCCTGCGGGAAATTCTGATGCTGAGAAATGTGGTTGCTTCTTTCCTGTCCAAATCAGCCACGGTGCCCAAGCCTTTAGCTGCTCAATAGAAGGACATTTTCTAAACCATTTTGATCAAGGGAGGCTGGGAAGGGCATTATGGATGGCACCAGAAACACGGTGCTCTGTGCCTGTGATCTAGATGAGATTTAGTATATCAGCATTTAGGAAAATCGTTGCAAAATGAGGATCCAGATGAAATGTTCCACCTCGACTTTGACTCAGTCTGAAACTTTGCAATCAAGTAACTTGTGAAATTGGCCTCAGCGCCCAGCTAGGTGCAACTGTGGGATGCCAGGGGGGATGTCACCCAACCACTGATATGGGTCCCAAAGGGAGACCGAGCGCAGGACACTGGTCCACCCATCCCTGTGCTCCCCATCTCTTCCAGCCATCCCAACACCACCACTTTGACCTGTGGGTCCTGCTGGGCTCCAGCCCTGTGGCTGCAGGGCTGAGACAGGCAGAACTTGTTGACCTTGGGGTTGCCTGAGGCAGTCTGTCCCCTGTACCGTTCACCTGTTCCCTCCCTCCACAGCCGGTGTCCCCTTCTTGATGACAGCCGAGCTCTTCACGCAGTCGCACCGCCCAGCCGCCTACATCGTGGGAGGGTCGCTCAACTGGCTTTGCAACTTCACCGTCGGCTTCATCTTCCCCTTCTTGCAGGTACCGGTCCAGAGGGGCTGGGGGAGGAGGTGGGGATGGACATGGCCTTGTTGCTCCCCCAGGACAGAGTGCCAAGCCAGGCTTAACCCCAGGGATGCCCATGCTCCTGGCTCGGCTCAAATCTGGCCGGAGCCAGCCCAGGGAAGAGTGACAGGAGGGGACGCTGCCTCATGCCATGCCCAGCTTGGAGCTGCCTTGCTCTCTGCCCCGTCCCTGCTCTCTTGTCCCCAGATGTCAGCCGGTGCCTTTTGCTACCTGGTTTTCTGTGGTGTCTGCCTGCTGGTGGCCCTGTATGTCTACCTCATCATCCCTGAGACCAAGAATAAAACCTTCATGGAGATCAGCCGCATCTTCGCCACTCGCCGCTCCTTCCTTTCCATCCCAGCTGACCTCATCGGGATGATGAAGTTCGATGGCTATGGCGCCTTGGAGAGCAGCTCCTTGGAGGGCTCCGGCTCCAGCTTGCCCTGACCTGCCCCCTGCCTCCCCCTGTGGGACGCCCGCCCCAGGTGGGCTGTGGGGGACGGGGGTGATGGAGGAGGCTTGGGGCCGGGGAGGGAAGTGAGGGCCAGTGTGCTTGGACTCGATCAGCTCAGCATCTCCCAGGACATCTCACCACACCACAGCCTGCAGCCAGGATGAACTCCAATGATGTGCCAGGGTTGCCCCCACCGCTGTGTGTCACCCCCGTGCTGGAAGAGATGCCTTCCAGAGAAAGGAATGCCCTTCTGGGGGCAGGGCATTCACATCACTCCCGGCGACATGGACTTGCCAAGAGCTGCCCACACAAGGTGTTTAATAAAGAGCATTGCCTCCAGAGCTGGCGCCTGGCAAGCACAACCTGGGATGGCAGCGAGCTGGAGTGTACTGGCACGGGTGGGTGTTTCCCCAGTGCTGGGGAGCAGTGGGGAGCAGCAAGATGGGGTGGGGGGCTTGACCCCCTCCCCGCTGTGCCTGGCTGGGAAGGTCAGAGTCACCCGTTTCTCAGGATGGGTGGTCACGGTGGCTCCTGGGCTCTTGCATCTCACTCCACATTGGTCTCACAAACACCGACTGAGTTGCAGAAAGACCATGGAGCAGCTCAGAGCTGGGGGTGACCATCCAGCCACCATGCCACCCACAGCCTGCTGGCAGCCCTGCACTGCCCAGCCCTGCATGCTGGCCCTGCGGAGAGTGCTCCTGTGGGACCCCTGCACCCTCCCAAACTCTGTTGAGGACAAAGGGGTCCATCCCCTTGCTGCACCCCATGAATCGCTGTGACCCTTGGGTGCCCTCCAAGCATGATCTCTCCCACCTCTCTGCCCTGGATCCTGTGGTGGGGGCTACCCTGTTTCCTGGCCCAAGACCCTCACAGCGGCTCCCATGAACACCATGGGGTTGAGGGCTCCCAGGCCAGCAGACCCTTGGGGAACTGCTATTTGCTGGGCAACCACAATATTTTGCTCTGGTAGGAGGTAAAAGCTGCATGGTGGAGAGGGCTGCATGGCCAAAACCCTCTAGTGCCAAGACAAACATGATTTATTTTGTTGCAGATAATTTAGCCCTCTTTTTTTCCAGCTCCCCGCTCCGTGATGGGCCCACAGCTTGGACATTTGGTGCTTGTGGTCACTGTGTGTGCTGGGCTCCAGCCCATGCAAGGAGCTCACCCTTTCTGCATCACTTGGCACAGCCTCGGGGTGCCCTTGGGCGTGGGTGGGTGGGTGCCGGGCCAATGGGAACAAGGACTGGGCCATACTGGGTCCCCCAGTGCCTGGTCCCAGCCCCTCCATCCCCAGCAGCCGGCTTGGGGCTCTCCTGCAGCTCGAGCTGTTTAAGGGACATCAGTCAACGCAGGGGTCATGGCTCCACAGCATCAGCCACTTCCCACTCCGTCTCCCTCCCGACTCGGCTGCTCTCTGCAGCAGAACAGAGCGGTAAATATGTGCAGCATTACATATGTATAATGGAGTGTAAATAACCCCAAAAAGTGCATTGTAAATAGACTCCAAGTTTATCCTTTATTAATGAGGCACTGAGTGCCCTGCTGTTTTAGAGCAGCGAGACTTTCATAATATCAAAACCTAAATTACACTTGTGTCTCTCATTCCCAGCAAACGACAGCATCATTTCAGGCCTCTTTGCCACTTGTATTTATTTATTCTGGTATTTATTTCTCTCTCCCACCCAGCATGCGGGGCAGCTTGGAAGGTGCCCCCTGCCCTCCATGTGGGAGGCAATGGCCCCCCGGGAGCAGCCCCCCCCCCCCCGTCCCAGGGTCCTGGCACGGCCGAGGAGCCAGAGTGTTGTCTTATGGCCAAGGACTGCTGTGCTGGCTGGGGAGATGGGGCAGACCTGGGAAACATGGGGTCAGGACCCATTTCTCCCAGGGCTTCAGGCACCACCAGAGCCAGAATTCCCCTTTTTCCAAGGACTAGACGTCACTGGCAAAATCCTATGGTGCCTTCTGGGTGCGTTTGCTCCTGGGGACCCTTGCGAGGGTATCATGCCAAGGGACGTGTCCATCCTCCTTCTGGCAGGACCTGGAAGGGTGGGAGCAAGGAAACCCCATGCTCATGGGCCACTAGCTTCTCATCACCTTTTCCTTTAGGACACTGGGGCAGGATCCCTGTTTGGGGCTGTCAGTCCAAGCTGCATATCCCCTCTCCGTCCCTCCTCCCCTGCATCTGGTACTCTTGCAAAAGGAGAATTTGGGCTTCCCCTCTGCTTGCCCTGCCCAGGGAGGCATTCCCAGCTGCTCCACTGCAGGCTTCTTGGGAAGGGTATGGCTGGGTGGGCTCCAAGCTGCTTCCCCAACTCCAAAGAGCTGTCTGGATTCAGGCCTCTGACGGCACTGGTTCTGCTTGGTGAGGGAAAGGCTGTGTCCTCTAGCAGTGTCCAAACAGACCTCAAAAGATTGGAGAAGGTGCAAAGAAGAGTCCAACAAATTACTTTGGTGGCTGGAAATGCTCTTGATCCTTTCAAGGTTTGCAGAAATGAAGTTGAAGGTGACTTTCTCCAAATGTGTAAGTGCCTTCTCATAATGTACCCAATGCTAAAGGGTGGCTGAGTTTAAGCATTGAGGTATGCATGTGGAGGGCTGGAGCTCACCCCAGCGAAACTGGAATGGGAAAGAAAGCCCTGGTTTGAACTCTCCAGGTACTTTGAAACGGGTTCCTCAAGGAAATGGCCCATCACTGGATATGTCCAGATCCTGCAGGGAAGAAGGTACCTGGCTCAGGGTGAATGGTCATAGCCTGACTGGGAAGCTGGTGAAAGCTTGCTGGACACATCCTGGTGTCCCTGTGCCAGCCCTGGTGGCTGGTGAGGCAGCACGTGTCCCCGGACTGTGGCTGGACAAGCCAAGGAGAATTCACACTCTGCCAGCGCTCATGATCCCTATGGCTCCAGCAGGCATGGGGTCCTGGGGGATGGAGCCTGCTAAAGGTGAGGACCCACTAAGCCTCTGAGGCTGAAATCTTCCTGCACTGGTTTCACCAGATGTCCTAACAGCAAACTGTCCCTGTCACTGCAGCAGGGGTGCCTTCGCTCCCCCAGAATCTCCCCTAACGGCAGAGGCTCCATCAGGGACCGGTTTTGAGTGGGATGTGGTTCCTGTGTGCTCTGAGCAGGGTGAAACCCCTGTTCCTGCCCCCTTCTGCGTGGAGAAAGGGGAGGTGGAGCAGCATCCCTCTGCCCTGGGGAGGTGGGTACAGGATTGGTCCCCACCTTGTCTTACCAATGGAGGAGAGGCTCCAGGGCTGAGCAGCTCCATAAGGCAGTTTGCTGCTCGATGGTACCCAAAACTGCACCGCAGCCTCATGCCCTGGCCTTGAGGACCCCCAAGCAACGCGAGGTGCTGCGGTGGAGGGCTGAGCCCCCGGCCCATGCTGGCTTTGCCCCAGGTGGGTTCATGCACGCTTTCCTCGGCCATGCTTCCAGCGCTGCAGCCACAGGGAGAGGATGCTGGCCATGGTGGGGCACTGTCCAGGGGAAGGTCAGTTTACAAACAGCCCCTGTGTCTGCAGCATGGGCCCGGGACGTGTTTGGGGCCGTTCAGAGCAGGGCAAAGCTGGCAGAGGAGCCAGAGTGGCTCCGTCATCGGCCCTCTCTGGTTTCGCCTCAGGAGCGGGGGGACCCAGTTGTGGGGCCACACGGCAGTACGGATGTGGTGCGTATGGCACAGCACTTCACAGGGAGCAACCCACACTGCTGGGCTGCTGATCCCCCGCCAAAGCTCAGCATCGATGCTCACAGGGGGTCTGAGGCTGCAGGATGGTATCCCCCATCTCCCAGTGCCCACACCGGTGCACTCCACACCCCCTCTGTCACAGCCTTGTGTGCAAATGGGCCTTCAGTAAAAGCATGGAGAGGGGAAAGGGAGGGGAACATCTTCCCTTTGGATACAGGGTTTGTCCTGCACCGGTCCCTCTGCCCTCCCTGGTGCCCCCGGGCAGGCGTTAAAGAGGTCCTGGCTGTACTTTGGGGTTGGCAAAGCTTAAAGCAATGGGCTGGAGCTGCCCCCAGGCACCCTGGGGGTGGTTTGGGAAATGAGAGTAGAAGGGGAGAGGAAAAATTGACGAAGGAGGAGGACACAGCAAATGATGGAGCAAGGAGCTGGGACCAACCCCTCTCCGCACCGGCCCAGCCAGCACTGAACCCACAGGCAGTGCTCATGGTGATAACTGCCAGGACAAAAGTGAACCAGAGAGCAAAGGTTGCACCCCTAAAATCAGGAACACCCCCCTGGATGAGTAGTTTTGGGATGCAGCAAGAGGCTCTCAGCACAGTCCCAGGACGTCTTCTGCCTGGGAAGGGTGATTCCAGCCGGGAATGGGTCTTCTTGGCACCTTCTCTTATTTTTGCTTTGCACAGTGGTGGCAGAAGTCCACCAGGGAAGGGGACGAGGACGCGGCAGTGGCAGTGTGCCCCTTCCAGGTGCCACCACCCCATGCACACCCTCGTGCCATGGTAAACCTGGCTCACTCCCAGCTGAAAGTCATCCCGCAGTGGGGGCTGAGCCCATGGTTCTCATCACCTAAAAGTGCAGAGCCGGCTCCAGCCGAGCCTGCAGTTCCCACAGACTCTGCAGGGAAAAACCTAAAACAGGTGATTTTTTTTTTACTGTGTTCTGGATAATGGGCACTCAGCTGAACCCCAGGACTTCAGAGGGGTGGAGAACAGTGATTTCTTTCTTTTAAAAGCCTAAAATATTTCCTCGGCATCAACCCTACCCCTTCAACCTCTTACAAAAAAATAGATGCTGAACAATTTAAGAGCATATTTGGAGGGGGGGGGGAAAAGTGTTTGTTACCCTATAGAAAAAAATGATAATTCTATATTAATGCCGGCGGGTTCGTGCCCAGCACTCTGTGGGAGCAGATCTCGGCAGTGGGCGCAGGGTGCTGGGGCTGGTCCGGGTGCGGGTGCCCGACGCCGGGGTGGCCGAGGTGAGAATGCCCAGCAGCGGGGTGGCCGAGGCGAGGGTGCCCGGCGGAGGGTGCGCACCAGCAGATGGCACTCCCAGAATTTATTGCTACAGCAAGCTGCCTCTCGGAGAGCAGTCATGTAGGAGATGTCCTATTATATGGGCAGTTGACTTTAATAGTCATTGTGTGCTTAAAGCACAGCAAAACAACAGTGGGGAAAAAAAAAAATCCCCACTCCACTTGGATGGCCCTTTTCCCCCCAGCCCTGCTAGTCTATTTGTACAGTAAATTAAAAATATGAATCACTTCTCTCTACTGCCTCCCCAAACACTCATCCTGTCAGGCTCTGTGTTGTCTTCATTTGTATTACCTTAATTTAATGTTAATTATGTTCTTCATTTACAAAGAACAAGCATTTACACTCCCTGTCTGGGGATTTTCCACGCTCGCGGTCTCCACAGACTGGGAGGCGAAGGGGAGCGGCGGAGGCAGCGGTGCTGGGGAGGGGGCTGTTAGCACGGCGGCGGGAATGGGGGGAGCGGGGATGCCACCCCCCAAACGAACCGGTAATGATGAGCGCTATTGCCTTTCGATTTATGAAACCGTATCGCTGCCTGTGCTGAAATTCCCCCTAATAAATCCTTTTTAAAAGGTCCTTGGCCAATGGAGGGCAGTGATTTATGGCAGGGAGCTGGGGTGGAGGGAGGGTTTGGCGGCAGGGTTGGCTGCTGGGGCGGCCTGGGGACCCTGCCCGGGGACGTCATGGGCTTGGAAGCCCGGCCACCGCCAGGCAGCCCTGAGATAACTTCCCGGACACCTTTTCCCTGACATCTGCAGACTTGTCGGATGCTGTCAGTGATGGGATGACCCGTAACTACCGTCTGGATGAGGACCACAAGTCCCCGCTCCGTGCCTCAGTTTCCCCATCAGCACCTGGAGATAATTACCCCCTTCCCAGCTTTCCCCATCCCAGAAACCTGGGCAACAGCCCCAGGCACTGGCTGGGGACCTGAACTTTTGGGTGTACTAACAGAAATGACTCGGGTGTTTTTGGAGGGTGTGTGTTTGTGCATGGATGTGTGTCCACGCACACACACATAAAGGGCCCAGGTCTCTAAAAAAAGCCACACACCTCCCCCCAAACCTCCCCCTCCCATGCACAGAGCCTGTGTCTGGAACGGATGGAAGGATGGAGAAGAAGAAGAAGGAAAAAAAGAAGAGCAATGAAAGAAAAGAAAGCTCTGGGAGCCTTCTTGGGACACAGGACACACGTGGCCCTCCTCACAGCCTGCCCCTGCCCGTCCCTGGGATGGGGGAGGTGGGGGTGAAGGCTCTGTGCGCAGCCACCTTTGCAAACCCCCGTGTTCCCCCTCCTGCACTGAGCAGGGTCTGAGCGGTGCCCATAGCTGCCTGCTCCCTGCCAGTGCCCAGTCCTGTGGCGCTGTGGCCAGCCGCAGGTTGGGAACATCAGGGACTTCTCCCAGGGGACCGCTGGATTGGCTTTGGGCAGAGGAAGAAGCATTTTCGACCTCATTTCTGGAACCCACCCTGGGTTTCGTCAAAGCTCCTGGAGTCACATTTTGCCATGCAAATCGAGGTTGTACCAGGACATCGTGGGAGGGCAGAGCTGACTGAGAGACACCCACCCAAAATCCTCCCAAATACCCCAAAAGCTAATTTAAAGAGGAAAAAAAACCCAACCACCCAAACCTTCCTGTTCTGCATGCTCACCGGAATCCCAGAACAGCACAGAAAACAAATTCCCCCATCCCCCCGCGAAAACCCAGGGTGTCATGCACTCCCCCCCCACCCCCCGCTGCCCACACTCCTCCCCATCACCACCACCTCCATGGCAACAGCCAAATATTATGGGGTGCGGACCTGAGCCCCCTTGCTGCTGAGCTGGCCCTGGGGCCGGTCACCTCCCTGGCTGCTTATGCAGGGGGTGTCACAGATTTGGCCCTCCAGACTTCTCCCACCCCTCACAGTGGGTTTGCACCCTCCCGGCACAAACACATGCCCAGCTTGCAGTGGGGAACTCGCCCCCCCGCCCCAATCTTGATCCCAGCCCACCCCACTCCCGCCCTAGCCCAGCCGCAGGCAACCCCACTGAGAGGTCACCTGCTGCCCTGCGGGGCTGAGGACGCTCAGTTCGTGACACAAGTGGCTCAAGCACACCCCCACGGGACAAATTTCCCCCCCCACAACCGGGGTGCAGGAGGGTGACCATCTCTGTCATCCTCCACCGGCCGCCCGCACCCTCCCTGCGCGCTCCCGCGCGCTCTCCCTTATTAACAATGACCTTTCCACCGCACTCGCCGCCGATTCCCCAGTCCCAAATATCTTTTAAATGGGTTTCAGGAGCTGATGCGCGCTCCGTTAAAAGGCCACCGCACCGCACCCGCACCACCCCGCGTCCCCCCGCGCCGCAGCCCCATCCCCACGCAGTGCCACCCGCACACACGCTCACACTAACATTTTAATTAATGACAACGGCTTTTTTTTTTTTTTTTTTCTCCCCTCATAAGCACTTTAATGTGTGTTCGCAGCCTGGCTGATCCCCACAGCCATGGAAATATTAGGTTGACGGATGTGGTCTGTCGCCAGTGCTCCCTCAACGGGTCTGCCTGTCAGCTCGCCGATGATGACATTAACACGGGAAGAAAGTGATGACAAATGCCCGTTATCAGGGAACGAGGCCTGTGACAAATCGCACGGCGCCTCGCGAGCAGCCCCATTACGCTGTAATAAAAAAAGATGGATGGCTCAGCGCACCGGGGCCCCGCGCTAATGCGATTTTGCCTGGTCTCTCCGGGTTCTAATTAAGGCAGAAAACGGAGAACGAACAGGAGTCCCCGGTGCCCGGCCCCCCCCCCGACCCCCCCCCCCCCCCCCCCCCCCCCCCCCCCCCCCCGCCAAAACACCCTGCGGTGATGGGTGCTCACCCTCGGGGACGGTGCCCCTCTGGCCACCCCGGTGCCCCAGCCCCTTGGGAGAGGGGACCTGGGGGGGGATGCAGAGAGATGAGAGGCGCAGATGTGCGTGAGGCTGGTGGTGGAGGTGGGGGGCTGGGGGGGGGCCCCCCCGACCTGTGTGTGCCCATCCCACTTCTGCCAGGTGGGCTCAAGGCTCCTCCATCCAAGGCGAAGGGAAGAGGGGGGGACACAGCCACTGTCAAGCGCGTCACTCGCAGACAAATGTCACCTCCACCATCTGCTGCAGCGTGTGAGGCTGAGGGGGGGAGCGCTGCCTGGCGGAGATGCGCCGGGACAGTGTCACCCCAGGAGGAGGCTCAGCCACTGCGGAGCGAGGACGCCGACACCGGCGTTCTGTGGGGACAGAGAGGGGGTGGCCACTAGAGGGGTTGACCAGGGCATGAGAGAGGGCTCTGGGATGCTCGTGGGAAGCAGCGACTTGCTTTGGGGTGGGGAGGGGAGAAGGCAGCTGGGGGACAGGGGTCAATCCTCCCCCCCCTCCGGGGGACACAACCATCTGTACTCACTGCGCACACCGATGGCTGTGCCCTTGGTGGCAAGGAGATGGCCACAGCTGCCAGCAAGGGTGGGAGAGGGCCTCACCCAGCACCTGCTGGGGGAAAGGAGCTGTGAGCCCCCTGCCACGGGGTACACGGCGAGGATGAGCACCCCACGGCCCCAGGATTCAGGTGCTTTTCCCAACAGACCCCACACCTCCCCGATGCCACCCAGTCACTGCAGCTGGGTGTCCCCACACTCACCCAGCTGCCTGCACACCCCTCGTCCCCTCCCAGTGCCCCGGCAAGGAGGTAGGTCCGGTCTCTCCCCACCCCACACCCTTGTCCCACTTGGGTGCTCACACTGGGGCGCAGGAGAAGGAGATGTGCAAGCGGCAACTCATTCCCTGTCCTCTCCGCAGGGACCTGAAGAGCATCCACAGATGTGGTCCTACTTACAGGGTGTATCAGTGGGCTGTAGATACCCCCACCAGCACCTTCAGTCCAGGCCCTGAGAGAGGAGCAGTGGCACCGCCATCAGGGTCCCTCCACGTGGCCGGATCTGGCCTTGCTGGCACCTTGCAGACATGGCGAGAGGCCACACCAGTGGTGGTTTTCCATCTTCTCCACATGGGGGGAAGTTCTGTGCACACCCCCCCCCCCCAGCCCTGGCCAGACCTGACGTGGGTGACACCAAGGGGCCGCAGTCCCCCCCATGCACTTTGCACCCCGGAGGGCAGCGTGGAGCCACCATCTCCTGCTGCGGGTTACGGCTGGACCCAGCGTGTGTTATCCACCTTGTGCCAGGCAGGCTGTAGGCTCAGACTCTCCATTTCTTTCGCTTTGCTGTGTGCATCCCCACAACTCCGGGCAGGACACAGCAAAGCATGGGGAGTGGGTGGCACAGGGACCTGCGAGGGGATGTCACTGTCTTTGGGCGATGGAGACAGAGGCTCAGATGAAGGCTGCTCCCTGCCCAGCCGCCATGTGTCCTGCTTTTGAAAGTTCTTTTTGTTTTCAGTGCATAGTTGGATTTCTTCCGGAGGGATTCGTGAATGATCCCTGTCATGTCCTAGGGGATTTATTGGTCATTTCAGGGAGTTTTTTAAAGCTCCCATTTATTTACAGCTCCCCATGCCCCTTCCATCTGCCCAGGCCTTCAAAGGCGGGTTGACAAACTTGAAATACTGCTGGAGCAAAACTGATCCCAAATGACAACCGCATTCAGTGGGAGCATGCCAGCTCTAGTAAAAGCTGCTAATCTGTAGCTGGACTCACCTATCTGTACTCATCAACTTTTACATCCCAGATCTAATTTTAGGCCTGTTCAGAGAGAGAGCTGAGCAGTGTCCTCCAACGTCTTCTCTCTATGAAGCTCTCAGCCTCTGGTGCTGTCTAGCAGCACAGATTGAACCTGCTCTCCTGAAGGCAGTGGCCAAAAGAAGTGCAGAGGCCATGGAAATTATTTCAAACAAATCACCTTTGCTGAAAGCCAGCTGGGAACGCACTGAGCTCCTGCTTCCGCAGCGGGTTCAGACCAGAGGACATGCTTCCCCGGCTGGGCTGAGCTTTGGATGCTGCACCCAGAGATGTCTGTGGCCAACACTCAAGGGTCGTGCAAGCCACAAGCTGCTGTGGCCTGAATCCAGCTCAGCCCTAAGAAGGACCCTAAAAAAAAATAAAAAAAACCATTCTCCATAATGTTGCAAAATGACCTGCAATGGAGTCATGTGAAGAATGTGATAAATATCTTGGGGAGGGGTTGCTGGCAAGGATGCGAGCTTTCACTGCAGCCTCGCGAAGTTAATGCTCCTCGGATGAGAAACAAGGAGCAGAAATGTGTGTTATCAGTTGGAACACAAGCGTCAGTCTGGACACCAGCGGAGCCCTCAGTTTGCAGACAGTAGGAGGAAGCCTGGTGGGACCACGACAGACCCACTGCACCTGCGGGGTGGCCAGGCAGTGCCAGGAGAGGCTCGCAGAGCCCTGCATGTCCAGCCGAGGGGGTGGCAGCCAGTACACCCCAGCCCTTGGCAATACAGCCCACCAAAAACGAGCCCTTCCCACCGCAGGCAAGCAGGCAGATACTGGTCTCTGGGTGAAAGCCCCAATGTCTTACGGGGATATGGTTTGCCACCTCCTCATCCTTCCCCAGCAGAGAGCAAGGACAAGGTGTCAGCAAGGCTGCGTCACATACGCAGCACCAGCCTGAAATTTGGGCGAGACCAGTGGCATTTAACTCCACTCAACAGCAGTACAAACATTTGCCAAAACCTGGCCCTGGGTCTGTCTCAGAGGCGATGGCAGGGGACAGGTTTGTGCAGCCAGCTTGTGGGGACGCAGGTTTCACCCCAGGGAATATCTCCTAGCCTCGGGACCCTGCGCTGCCCCTGGGATCATACGTGCCACCCTGTGGGTGAGTCCCCAGCCAAACCAGCACACGCTGCATGAAAAATACACTGTCAACAGCGCTTCTCCCGGCAAAGTAAAGCCAAATCAGGAGAATCAGGAGACTGGGCAAGCAGGGAGCTCCTGCAGAGCAGCCAAGGGGTGGGAGCCCTCCAAGCAACGGGACCATGGTCAGGTTTGTTCCCAGTTTCCCCTCCTCTGCTTGGGCAAAGCTGGGCTCCCGCCAGGGCTCTCGGTGTGTAGTCAGGAGTGGGGCAGGTGTTTTTTATAGCGTCCCCAAGGGTTTCCCTGACCCCACTCAGACCACCTAGACAGGCAGGTCAGGCTGGCATCATCCCAGCACAGGGAGCAGCTGCTTGGTGGGCATGCAAATAACAAGGTTTGCAGCTGTGCTGAGGTCCCACCTCTGGTTGCTGCAGGCAGGGATCGGGGCGGCAGCTGAAATAGGTGTCCCCAAAGCTCAGCTCCCATAGTCTGGCCGTGTTGGTGGGCTGGTTATCCAGTCCAACCGGGAAAGCAAACAGGACTTATTGCCAGAACACCCAGCGAGCATGTCATGATGGGGCTGAACGACACAGGGCCCGTGTGGGTCTGGGACCTGGAGGGACGCATGTCCTAAGGCAGGGAGCAGGAGGAGTGTAGCCCCCCACAAGAGATTTCTGCACCCCAGAGCTCATGGATCATGGAGGTGGGGGGCAACAGACCAAGGGGGATGCTTCAGACCACCGACCATGGCATCGTCCTCTGCTGTACCCATGCCAGCTCCTCCTGGTCCCTCATCCCAGCAAGGCTGGGCCAGGCCAGGGCTGGACTCAGATACCCGGTGCCCTCCCTGGCTCTGCTGTTAATGTTCCTGAAGCCATCAGCCTGCGGGTGCCTCAGTTTCCCCCCCCAACAAGGAGCCATCCCTCCAGGCTCAATGCTGCTGACCCAGGAACCCCCCTGAAAGTAAAAGAGGAGGAGAGCAAGGTCAGGGGGAGCCCTGAGGCGAGGCAACAGGGACAGGGTGGAGGGGGACATGCTGGGAGCTACGTCTGCTCCAGCCCTGCTGCCCCTGGCTCTGGGTAGCTGTGCCACTGCAACCGGAGCCTCGACAGCCCCCCCCCTCGCCCTGCGCCCCCCCTCCCCAGCCCCCTACCAGCCACTTCACTTTCGCTGTAGCTCTGCTGACCTGCCATTAGTTATAATGCCTGAGCCAAAGTAGGAGGTCAGCGCAGGCTGGCCCGGACATAAATCAGCTCCCTATGGGCAAGGGGACTGGGGGACGGCAGTGACAGGCACCATCCACGTGCTGCAGGACCCCCCCGCCCTCAGCCCCGGGATGCTGCCCAGGGATGGAGGCCTTACCCCACCTCCCTCACATCCAGCCAGGCTCCCTGGGGACCATGCTGTGTCCCCCCCCCAGCAGGTCCTCAGGCTGTTGGGAAGCACTGTGCCACCCACCCCGTCTGCTTACAGGGGTGACAAGGGACACGGCGGGGGTCCAGCCAGAGAGAAGTTGCCCACAAGGAAGCAGGAGGGCTGAGCCCCTAAAAGCCCAGAGGGGGGGACGGAGAACCAGCTCAGAAGGTGTCCACAGCAGAGCTGGGCACCCATGAGGGTGATGTGTCTGGAGCCAGGTCAGAGGGGTGGCCCCGCGGGGCTGAGGGGACAGTCTGCAGGCGGGGGGCACCTCCCGCGGCCCTGCTGGTTGGCGCCTGGGTGGACCGTGGTGGTAGGGGGGTCTCCCCCCAAACATGGGGCTGGCAGAGCAGAGCCCGGCGCTGCCCGCAGCCCGCCCGTTGCTGCCCATACCCGGTCCTCCGGCTCCCTCTGCCGCCTGCGAGGGCGGCGGCAGCCCCAGCCCACCGCACCGGGGCTGCACCGGCCGGGAGCAGCTTCTCAGCCGCCACGGGTCCCCAGGGAGGTCCTCACCCACGGGCGACAAGGCGGCTGCACCAGCATCCCCCCACCGCCACTCGGGTCCGCCGACCCGCAGAAGGGGTGCGGGCGGGGGGCGCCGCGGGGGACGCGGGGGACACGGGGCACCCAGCCCTGAGCAGCCCCCCGGTGCGGTTGGGGAGCCCGGTGACCGACCCCAGAGACCCCAAGGAGGGATAGACCGTGGTGAGAGCTCAGCTTCCATACTAGACACCTGAGACTCCACGCAGGGACGGCAGCTCTGAAGTCCAGGCGTTTGTAAACTGCTCCTCTTATCTTAGGTGATTTTTTTTCTTTTCTCCAGGTAGACACGCGTGTCCACGCACGCATGCTGCAAGCGTCAGCTGCAGAGCAGCCAGTCTATTTCTTTTTAAAACTTGACATAAGCAGGTAAATTATCCCCAAGTAACGCATTTACCACGAGAGGGGAAATGTCGGTGCTGCCGCCGGAGCAGGAGCGCCTGCCTCCCGTTCCCGGCAGTGACGGGGAGCCTGAGTTATGGCCCTGTTGGAGAGACAGCGGGTTTGTAAATGCCTCTGCTTGCGCCGTTTTCCAGCCCGAACAGAGCCCATTGATCACCAGGGCAGGAGTAAAGCCAGGGAAGAGAAGCAGGAGCAGGAAAGGCGGCGGCACGCAGCCAGAGCCATGCACAGGGCTGCTGCGTCCTCGTGGGATGCACGGCCATGCCATGCCAGGAGCTGGGCACATGCAGGGATGCTCAGACCTCACCCCTCCGGGACCTCTGTGTCCTTTCCCCACTGGGAGATCCCTGGTCCAAGGACACAGCCTGCACCTTTCACCCCTCAAATAGCGTGGTTTGTTCGGATGCGGACAGCAATTGCAGAAGGGTTTAAGTCAGGACCCCATGGCACTACACGGGAAGGTCCCTGTGCTGGGGTGGTACAAGCAGAGAGCCTTACGGCACATATACTCGGTGTGAAACAGGTTGGTTTGGGGGGCGAGCCTTTATTTGGCCACATCTCACAGCCGCTAAATGCTACCATGGCTCCTCAAGACCAGGGATGCTGTTCACATGCAGTGAAAACCAGGCCCTGGCCAAAGAGCAAACAGCCTCAGGAAATTCAAGAAGGAGGGAAACTGAGGCACGGCGTGGCAGCATAGCAAGCGGTGCCATCCTGGGTTTGATCCAGGGCCTCAGTACCGGACCCTTTTACAACCCCAGGCACTCACTGTAGCACAGCCAGCGTGGAGAGACTTATCTGAGCAACGCATGAACTGCTTTGAGTGAATTTCCCCCCCCGAGACAGGCAACAGGAGAGCTGTTTGCCCGGTGTCTCGGCAGCATCTCAGCGGTCCGGGGACTCGCATCCCCCACGCTGCAGCAGCTCTGTGGCAGCACCCCAGCTGCTCGCACGTGCAGCGAGCACAGAGGAAGCATCTCAGCACCATGGGACACGGCAGACATGAGGGGGTTCACATTGGATCCCCAAAAGCCATTCCCTACTGGGGGGGCCGAGGAGGACATGGCTACTCCAGGCACAGAACTGCCCTGCAAGAGCTGGTGTGCTTTAGGCGCGTGGTTGCTGCCCGCACTGCGAAGCCGCCCGCCCTCTCTGTGAGCCCTGTGCAGAGCTGGGATGCCTCACGCAAAGGTTAGGCATGGCCACGGGGCCGTGTCGGTTTGGGGCACTCAGCTCACGACATCTCACCGGCAAGGCACAGGCAGGCTGTTTCCCACAGCCCAGGTGGGAAATTGAGGCAGGGAGGGCTGCTGGGACACAGGGAGCAGGGGAAGGTGGGAGCGGGGCTGTCCTAGCTGCACCATCCCTGCTAAGCCATAGGGAAAGTCGCTCATCTACCAAGCATGAGGCCCCTCTGCTGACCACCCCCATGGGATCGGGGTCAGAATCCCCCGCACCTGACTGGGAGGATGATCCTGGGGTGCCCAAAAGGGCACCGGCTCCGGGTTTTGCTCTTCCAGGCACAGGCTCAAGCTGACCACCACCCCTGCTGTGGCCTCCACCACGGGACACGGCACAGCATCCTGCCACAAATCCATGCCCCATTCCCACCAGGGCAGCCCTGCCATCACCCGGGTGGATCTTTCTCCAGCGGTGCCAGAAACACAGTCTGCGATGCTGAACATGGACCCGGGGACCCGGTGCATCCCCTCCCGCGTCCCTCACTCCCGCTGCCCACCAGCTGCCCAAGCAGGGCTCTCGCTCTGCAGCCGCGGGCCCTGGGGATGCCCCGCATGGAGCTCTGCCCCCCTGCCAGCCCCCCCTGCCCGCACCCCAGCAGCCCTTCCCTCCCGCTCCACGCCGTGCCAACATGGCCCCGGCCATCAATAGCGCTTGGTTAATTAATTTGATGGGAACAGCAGGGACCGCACTTTGCATTTAGTGAACTTCCGAGAACTTCCAACCTCATCTTCATAATTGGCCTCATAAATTTGAGGAAAGAGAGAAATCAGCAAAGCCAGAGGAGCGCGGGAGGCGGGAGAGGCCCCGCACGCGGGAGGGCGGGCGAGCGCGTGCAAAGTGACTCTATTTGGTGTCCTTATTTAATTTTATTGCAAAGATCCATCTTCGCCCGCCCCCTCCCTGCCTAGCCCTCTCTCTCCCGCTCTCCCTGCTGGGTTCACCTAATCATGATAAATTCATATTCATTTCCCTGCCTGCTCCGGCGGGGGGAGCAGCTCCCTCACATTCGCCTGGCCGTGCTGCCATTAGCAAATATTTATTTATGAATACGGAGTGCCAACCTTAGAAGCCAAACCACCCGCTCTGCACCCCTTTTCCCCCAGCCCCGGCACCCTCCCACCCCTGCAGGAGGACAAGGGTGACGGCTAAGGATGGGTGTCCTCCCCCCAGAGCAGGGAGCAGGGTGGGAAGAGCTGCCTAACGCTCAGCGTGGCAGCGACTTGGCCCAGGATTTTTCTTCCTTTTACTGGGGGGGGGTGCACAGAGAAATGCCTGATGGGCAGATGGGAATCGCCTGAGCCCCCAGTTTGGTCCCACTCTGGGGGTGCAGGGAGGTGTGGGGTGAGAGCAAGAGGCTCTGCGGCAGGAGCCGAGCACCCATCCCAGCTCCCCGACTTTCCATTCAGTCTCGAAGTGCTGCTGCGTTTGGGTTTATTTTTAATTTTCAGGATGATCAGACTCACAGCCAGGGAGGGCGGGAAGGGGGTGCGCTGGGGAGGGGGGAAGAGCCCAAGCCCCTTCCTGGGAAGCAGGAACTAGGAAACACCTCATTAGAGATGCCTAAAACCGTCTTCGCTCACCCTGCTTGCACCTATCGTGGGGGCTCAGCACCCACCTCCTCCCAGGCACCCCAAGAGCCCCATCCCTTATAACTTCTTCCCAAGTGCGGCCCCCCAGGGTTTAGGAGAGGCAGAAGCTGTGCTGGGGTGAGGGGGTGCCCTGCTGCCAGGGCAAAAGAGGGGTCTCAGAGGAGCACGTGGCCTCGGGGGATGCCGGGCTGGAGCTGGCCCCTGGCTTGGCATCTGCCAGTGACTGGAAGGATGGAGGGCAGGATTAGGGGCACAAAGAGGAGACTGTGTGGGGCAGCTCTGCCCCCTCCATCCAGGGCAGGAGGGACTGTCCAGCCCAGGGCTGGCAGCGGGCAGCACCGTCCAGCCCCTCATGTTTCTCTTGCACAAGGAGAAGCGGGCGCCTTCAGCATCCAGAAATGTCACCCTCAGCTGCTCTGGACAAGCTCTTTGTCATTCTCCTTCACCTTCTGCATCCGCCGCAGCTGCACCCAGGGGAGATGGCCCTCATCCATCCTTAGCCCACCTGGCTGCAGCTGGCCACAGGAGGGCCCTCTGCCCCCTCCAAAACTCATGGGCAGCGATTTGTAAGGTGGAAGGGGACAGACAGACATCAGACTCCCTCCCTCACAGACCAGGGGACCGGCAGGACACCTCTCCCAGCAGCCCCCACATGACATGTAGGCACTAGGGCCCCCCTCACTGCCATTTCCCAAGGAGTTGGACAAACAATCCCGCTCCTGAGCGGCCCCCGCAGCACACGGCCCCGTGTCTGGCCCCCCCCGCCCCGAGTAAAAGCAGCACAAACAGCAGGGCCAGCGCTTTGACGCGCTGCTGCAGCACCCGTTTGCCACCAGGGTGTGAATTATGTCCCCAGAGGGGTGGGGTGAGGGGTGACAAAGTCTAAGGAGTGAGGGGCCAGCAGTGCCACAACTCCCCCGCCTCCAGTGGTGTCCCCAGCACGTGGCCCTGGTGAGAGGGGCAGCCCCAGCCCTCCAGGAACAGCTCGTCCGGGCATCCAGAGCCGCAATCAAACCTGCGTTCATCAAGGAACCGGGGTGAGCAGCCCCATCCTCTCCTTCCCGCCCCAGCCCAGGCAGAAATAGGCCCGTGCCCAGGGCTGCCGGCCATAAGGTTCCAGGAAAAATCCTCCAGGATCATCCCAGCAGCACCGGAGAGATGAGGAGCCCCCATCCAACCCAACCTCCCTTTGGGGGAGGACTGTCCCAGCCCTGGACAAGGCCAGCTGTGGCCATTCCCAGCCAAGCCTGGCTAACCCCGAGGACGGGGACACCCTCTTCTCTGGGGCTAATCCCTGGGCTGCACAGCCCTCCTGGGGACAGAGCGCTCCCCCTGAACCTCCCAGGCCCTGGTCTGGTTCTGACTCCCCTTTGGCCCCAGAGAACCCAGCCCAACCCTCACTGCCTCTGCCCGCCCACGCCAGCAGCCCCTGTCCCTCTCTGGCTTTTCCATCTCCCTTTTGAGTCAACATTTCTTGCTGCTCATCTCCATGCGCCTCCCTTGGCTTCCAGGCTGCTCAGATTCCCCTTGGACAACCAAAGCACTTGCATGCTCAGGAGAATGAGCTGTGTTCCAGGCACAGGAGACAGAACAGCAGCCAACTCTCATATACCCTACACTGATGAAATATGGAAAAGCTGACAGCAGTCCCTTCCTGACTCCACACCTGAAGTAAGAGCTCAGTCCCGAGCTCAGGAATTGCTCCTTTCTCTGGGCACGGGCAGCCCAAGCTCAGCCACACGGCCAGCTGGATGCTGGGCCAGAGCCAGGTCCCACTCTGCCACGGGAGGATGGTGGCCAGCAACGCCCTGCCCTGGGAGCCAGAAGAGGTGATCCAACAGCGTGAAGGTCTCCACTGCCTTCTCCCTGCCTGTACTGAAACCAAGGAGACAGGACAGCAAAGGGGGGATCCTGGTCAGCCAGAGGGAAGAGTCCCAGCAGCTGCAGGGCAGAGAGCAAAAAGACAGAGATGCGAAGGAAAAAAGAGAGAAGGGATTTATTACACTTCAAATTTCAAAGCACCACGACATACCAGAAGACATTCGTTTCCATCAGGTGTTCGGCAGAAAGGCCGGGCTGACAAATGACACTGCTGGGGTCACGGTCTGCCCAGCAAACACCCCAGCCCCACTGCGGGTGCCCAGCAGCCGGGGCTGACAGTGCAGCAAGAAACTGTGCAAACCCACCAGGTTTAATGCCCTTGTGCCTGCCCTAGCAGCAAACACGTGGCTTATCACCGCACATGACAAAGACACGGCAGAGTGCAGAGCAGGGGTGGCAGGTCCACCACAAGACAAGGGACGGGAGGCCAGGCCGGGCCCAGAGACTGGCCAGGGGGAGCCCAGTCTGGCCTTCCTGACAGCTGATGCTGCCGAGCAGCGCCTCTGCCAGGAGGAACCCCTGCAATACCCATAACGGAGACAGAGCACTGAAAGCCTCTGGGACATTCACCTCCAGAATAGAAAAATAGTTGAGGTTTCCTGAGAAATAAAAATCACTCCCATAGAACTGACGGGGCCAGGACACACGAGCACATATACTCAAATACACACACACACACTCTGATCAAAGACCAGATGACTCCGTGGCTTCCACACATACAAAGGGAAAGCTTTGCTTCGCCCACATTAGAATTAAACGATCTCCTCGTGTTTCTCTCTGCCTCCACGCCTCCTGTGCACAAACACACAGCCCTGCCGGGTTACATTCAGTGCCATTACATTCAAACCTTCCTGAGCACAGCTCCCCCGAGCCACGAGGTCCGCTCCTCTCCTGCACTGAGAGGAAAGGAGCCCTTGGGGCCAGACCAGGGGGATCACAGCACACAACGGGCTCAGAGCACGCAGGCACAGGTCCCTACGCCTCCTTCAAGGCTCGCCTGGCACCAGGGGAAGCTGGTGGCAGTCACAGCAGCCCGGCCGCACGCAGGTGAGACCCACCAGCGGACACAAGCCAGCTCAGACGGAGGGAGGACACAGCAGCAGCACGGGGGGACCCTTCATGATTCCCGCAGTAGCAACTGCTAGCAGCAGCGAGAAGGGGGAAGGCCTGTTCCAGGGCCAAGCCAGACCCTGGCTGCCTTCATACACAGCTCAAGCCAGAGACTTGGGGGTTTCTGTGCTAAGATGCAAAGGAAGACACATCCCACTTCCCCCATTCCCAAGCACTGGAAGGGGCTGGATCACAAGGCTCGGCAGCCCAGAGTTCTGAAGCTTCCCCAGGGAGAGGAGGGCCAGTGTAGCCGCTGGGCAGCAAGCCCCTTTGGTAGCCAAGGGCTGCCCGAGAGCTGTGACACAAGAGGCGGTGTGTGGCATCAAGCAGCGCTCCAGCATGGTTCCAGTCAGCCTCTGGGGGGTGAAGCCACACAGCTCTACTAGCAAAAGGGTCCTGCGCTCACGAGGAGCCCCAGTTTGCTGTGAGGTGTTCCCCAGTCTGCAGTCACCACAGAGCAGCACTGGGGAAACTCTTCAAAAGAGCACCACGGCAGTGGGCCCAGGGTGCTGGGTGACAACCAGCTGTCACCAGTCCCGTTCTGAGGGCTCCCGGTAAGGCAGCCCCAGCTGAATGAAGACATCTCTCTCTGTAGGGGTGGGCAGAGTATAGCCGGATGCCACCTTGATGCCTCCAGGGCCTCGCACCACAGCTGAGCTGAGGGCATGCTCCGAGAGGCTCATGCCCTTGGTCTTGGCCAGGGCCCGCATGGAGCGGTTGAAGTGAGCCGAGCCAGTGAAGTAGAGCAGGGCGCAGGCAAACTCACTGTAAGGCACCACAATGATGTCAAGCCGGCGGTGACGCTGGGCTGGCCCGGGGAGGCGACACACCCCCAGGTACTTCTTCTGATCTCCGTTGTCCTCCTGACTCACCAGGTCATCCGTAAGGAAGCCTGGGGAGAGAGAACAGGCAGAGGGGAGCTGAATGATAAGAGACCGACACCCCCACCCCAAACTCCCCACTGTCCAGAGAGCAGCTGAGGTGTCTCAATGTGCTGTGGGACCCCAAGGGCAACCCAGCCTCAGCCCTGACAGCCTCGAGCAGACAGAAGCCATGCTGAGCTGCAGCAATACGCCCTTCTTAACAGTGGCTGCAGAGCTGCCACTGGAGCAGGGCCAGGACCAGGGGCAGTACTCTAAGGACTTACGAGATGTTCTGTCCTTTGGAAAACCAACCACCTGCCCTTCAATGAATGCCATTCACCTCATTGTCTCCTCGCCTTGGCCAAGCTAAGAACGGCTTCAAGCACCATGTGCCAGCCTCCAGACCCCTTACCGCTCCTGTGGAGGCTGTCAAGCAGCTTGCTGAACACACCACGGTGAGACTGTCCATCTGGGTGAGTGACCAGCACATCCACATCTCCACAGGTGGGCTTCCCTCGACGGTAGGAGCCACATGCCACACACACGAGCCCAGGCTTCAGGGCGAGGGCAGCTTGTCTGACCTTCAAGAAGAGAAAGAGGGATGAGGAGTCAGAGACCAGACTCTCCGTGCCCTTTCTATCAAGACAGCAGAGAAGCTTGTGCCTGCCTTGCGGACTGTCCTGCATCTCCACTGTCCCCATACAGAGCAGACACTTGGCAAGCATGGCAAACTGTCCCACCAAGGAGGCTGGCCTGCTGGCAGGAGCCACATGAGCCAGGGTGGCCTCCACCCAGTCCTGCAGACACCCAGCACACTGCCATATGATACAATGATCTACCATGGCACTACTGTCAGTCATCAGCTCTTGGCGACACTGGGCTGGAGCTGGGTTGGGACAAGCAGAAAGATGCAGCAATGTTGAGGACGCAAAGTATGGCGTAACCTGTCAGAGCTTTTGGTTTCTCAGACAGAAGGAGAGAAGAGGTTTTTCAGCTCTCCTGTGGGCCAGGAGGGCAAAACTCACCAGCTCTGCCCACAAAGAGAATCAGTTCCACACGAGATAGTCACAGGTCCTGTTTCAGAAGCAGAGATGGGCTCATGGAGAGCCTCCCTAGCAGGACCCGAAGCAGCAGAAAACCTGCAAGTGTCCCTTGGAGACTCCTACCAGGAGGTCTGCCTTTGCAGGAGAGCTGGGCTTCCTGACCCAGAAAAACGACAAATGTTGCAGTGTTTTAGACCAAACGGATGCCAACATACTGCTGCCAGCAATCAGATGCGTATAATCAGAACTTCCCCTAACGCAGCCACCTCCAGGTTGGACCCCAGATCCTGTTTTGTGCAGACAGTGCTAATTCTGATGGCTTCATTCATTAAATGCTTAAGAAAGGCTCCCAGGTCCTTGGACAGGAGTAAAGTATTCTTGGTCTGATTGTGCCAATCACCCCGCTGGCAGCAAATAATTAGGGGCTCAGCAATTCCCAGTGATGAGGCCATCACAGAGGCTGGGGTTCAGGAAGGCAGTGTCCATGCCCACAGCCCCTTGTCACTCTTGGGGATCATCCTTCATTAGCAAGAGATAAACCCATTAACCTTTGCCCCAGAGGTGCTCCAAGAAGCCACAAGCCTTTCTCATGCGGAGCAAGCCCTCCTCTGGTGTCCTTGCCCCCCTTCTGGCTTTAAATGAAGATTTCTAGAAAACTCCCAGCCCCACCCGAGAGCCTAAAAGCTCCTCAGATCTCAGTGTGACAGGCAGCACAGACAGTGACTAATCCCTCATTCTCTCTCCTGGGCCTGGATCTGAGGTGTGTGCGTGTGTATGGAGGGGAGTGCAGTAATCCCATCAAGATAACAATAGACCCACCCCCAAGAGCCAGCTCCTCGACCCGGCCTGCCTGGGAAAGGGACCACTCACCACCGAAACGGCTAATCCGGCACACGGGACTGACACCCCAGCAGGAGCCTGGCAGGAGTGTATTCTTTGTGGCCAGGCCCTGTGGCCGAGTGACAGGGTCATGCTGGCTGCTGCTTCCATGGTGATCAGAGAGCAGAGGGGTAGCAATGATGGTGTGTCCCCCAAGCTCTCTGCTCACATTAGGGTACACTGGCTTAGCACTCCATAATCCTGGAGTGCCACGGCGTACTACAGCAAGCAGCACCCATCGCAACTTGGATCCCCTTCGCTTCCAGCAAGGATATCCACGCTCTGTCCTCCCACTGACAACTAGCTTAGAGGGTGTTCACAACTTCCTTTGGAGAAGCAGCACCAGGGAGACATCTCGGAGAAGATGAGAGGCAGGAAAGAGGAGCCGGGAACCTGCTCGTCCCACCATGCCACACGCAGCCTTTTTCAAAGCAGTGTGTAGAACCGACACCTGTGAAGTAACCTCCTCCTTGCCAGGCACTCAGACTGAACCTTCCTACAGGGCAAATTAAGGTGTCTTTGTGTGCCCATGCCCAAAAAGGGTCTCTCAAGCACCAACCCTGCTCAGAGGAGAGACTGAAGAGCTCAGCTGTAACAGCGAGGGACGTTCCCACAGCATGCACCCTCCTGTCGGGTCCCAGCAGCTACTCCACTCTGAGGGCCCAGGGTCGAGCTACTCACGGTCTGTTCTATTTCTGCAGCTTCCTCCCGAGGCATGCGCTCCAGGAAATCTGTGTAGTGCTTCAGGCCCACAGCTTGCTGGCTGGTGAGAGTCGCCTTGGTGCGGATATCATCCAGCGTCCGGAAACCCTAGTGCAGACCATGAGATGATATTCAAACATCTATTGAGGCTTTGCTCTTCAAATACCTTCAACCAAGATTTGGGGAGATTATATTTAACCTGTCTCAAGTCCAGGCCAGTGACAGCTTCTGAGATCACACTGATTCCTAAAAGAAGGGATTTAGGCAATCCCACTACCCACACACACCTCTAATCTCCACCCCACAATGACTTTGAATCTTAACTAAACCTGACAGAAGGCTACTGTTCTTAAGGCACTGTATTCCTACAACTTGAATGCAAACAAGTGATGCAGGTAAAGGAACAACACCCAGAATATCCCAATGAGGGAAAGCCTATAGTGTGAACACAACCATATTTTTAAGACAGCAAAGACTCCATTCACAAACCAAACACTACAGGAAACCAGGCTTCATTAGCTGTGCTCAAGAAACAAATTGTTTTTAAAGAAGGAACCCGCACAGTGGCCTGAGTTGGCACAATTACTTTAACCTCATTTTTACAACTGCCAGACAAGGTAGATGGCTGCTCTGACAAGCTGCAGGAGCCAGCCAGGCCAACAGGCCAGAAACTGGATCAGGAGCTTTCACGGCGAAGACGCCTTGGCTCAAGCCTGGCTCCTAGCAGCGTCGTTGCAATGAACAGTGTGAGATAAGCTCCAAGCAGCAATGCTAACAGAAGAGGCAGTGCGTCTCCCACTCCTCCTATTGCATGTCTCTGTTGCCTATCCTCCACCCAAACTCAAGTCTCAGCCGGGTGCACTCCACTCTCCCCAAACACACCCACAATAGGACTCAGCCTCACAGCTCCTCCCATAACACCACACTCAAACCCCACCTGTGGATATTGGCAATTGGAAACTATTTGTGAAACTAATTCTCTTGCACTCAGAAGCAGTCTTCAAACCGTAGTTTGAGAACCTCTTGCGTAAGGCACTAAACTTACCTGCTGGTACCACATCTGAGCTGTCTTGACGCCTGCTCCCCAGATGTTGGAAAACAACTCCAGCACAGGCACACTCTCACTGATGTGATCCAGCTTGCGCAGGTGCCCACTCTCCAAGATCTCCAGGATCTTCTCTGCCATTCGCTTCCCAATCCCAGGGATTTTACAGGCTTCCTAGCAAGAAACCAGAGCTGCTACTAGAAAAGTGAAGGCTACAGACAAGCTGGGGAGTTGCTACCCACTCAGAGCCTGGTTAGCCATTTGACCGGTGATTGATAAGTGGCAGGACTAGTTCTGACTGCTGCTTTCTTCTCTAGGCCAGGCTTACATAGGCTACATCAATTCAACGCCAAGTGGAAAAGTACAAGCATGCAGAACAGGACTGAAACACTAACACAATGAATGGCTGGACTGTCACAGCCAATCGGGCCTAGATCCACTTAGTTTGATATATTATCTCAAATGCTGGCAGTTGCGGATGCTTAAGAGGAAGGTGAAAATGGCCCTGCATTGAGCCTGGAGAAGACATTTATCTCACGGGTGCTCAGATCTGGCCGTAAAAGACTCAGACTCCCCTTTTCTGCTCATCTGAAAACACTGCAGGTGGTCAATAAATACAACTCGCACTTGCTACACAACTTCCATCAAAACCCTCCCCCAGGAGGGAATTGCCAAGACCTGAGGAGAGACTATTCCATGTACAGAAAGAAAAAGGAATCTGGCTCATAACAGAGTTAGCATGCTGGGTCTGTCTCCCTGCTCCACCACCCTGGGAAGGTGTTTTACCTGGTAGGAGGTGACTGGTTTGTGGTAGCTCTTGAGTGCATTGATGGCTTTGGAGTAGCCCAGAGCCCTCCACTTGTCCCCCTGGACAGAATAGGCCTTTGCCAGCACTTCCAGCTTCTCCGTAATGGACTGGTTGTGATTCTCCTTCTTGCTGTTGGAGGAATGGGCACAAACCCACTTGCTGGCAGGCTGGGCCACTGCAGAAGAGCTGTCACTGGTATCCTCTGATGATTTCACAGGGTAGCGGCCAGAAATCAATGCTTCCAGATCTCCCTGGGTGACACTAGCATCTTCTCCTTCGCTGTCTTCATCATCAGAAACTTTCTTTAGGGAGAAGTAGAAAAGCAGCCATGTGAGAATAAGTGCATGCCTCACATATATCCCCTTGGCACAGGCTGCTCCTGAGAGTAGGAAGTCAGAGCACTAACCAACCTTCAGGGCATGCAGTGCTCAAATTGCCATCTCTGGAAGCTGTTGGTTATATGCACACCAGAGCTCTTCATGCCCCGAGCTACACATATACCCCTTGCAGCTACTCGCACATCTCAAAGCACAGGAGACTAGAGACTGCCATCCACCTGCGATCCAAGCACACACACACCTCCTACAGCCAAACGCCTGAGACCTAACTGAGATTAAGTGAGCAGCTGCTGCCAGCAGCATGGTATGACAATGCCGAAATCCCTGACTTGGGGAGAACCTGACTCCCTGCTCCCACTGGGAAACCTTTCGCTGGTCTGGTGGCTGCATAGACACATCGCTCAAATTCAGATTCTGCACCTTCCACCCCGTGAGGCAGATAACAGGAGATAGCCACTGAAGTCTGTTTTCACGTTACAGACACAAAATCTTAACAAGGCAGTAAATTACAGGCCCCCCCATTTTCCCCATGGCTATCTGCAAGAGAAAAGGGGGAGGAAGGAATGACACAAAGGACTCCACATTCCTCAGTGACAGAAGAAAGAACCAATGTATACATTTGCTGATACCCTCAGCATTAGGATGCCTCTGTGTGGACTTAAGAAACAATGAGCCTTGGCTTCAGGTAACTGAACAAAAGTGGATAGAAGTGAGAAGCCGCACAGAGGCTTTGTAGACTGCTTTGCTCAATAGGGTCCCCCTCTCTCCTGACGTATAAACACAGGAGTCTGCGAAGAGCCAAGAGCTGCTGCACTGTGGAAGTAACCCTGAATGGCACAGGGCTGTTCGGGATCAGTCCAGCAATTACATGCGACACGCAAGTCCTGTTATGAGTTTCTGCAGAGCATCAGCCTAAGTCAGAGCCATATCCTTACTACCTCTGGTTCTGCTGGCTAAGGAGGTCTGGAGACACAATCCTGCAAGGTATAGAGCTGAAGTCTTGAGGCAGAATGTTTCCCTTTTGTCATCTTGTTTTATAACTCTGAAAACTAGGTCAGACTGAGGATTTGATAGACTAAAGCAGCTTTATTCGCCTTGAAACTGTTGAAACGCAACTCCCTTAAGACACTGTTCCCTCTAAGGGCAGCAAAGCCTCAGAGTGTTCAGATTGGTTAGTAAGCCCCTTAAAAGCATTTAAGGAGTATGTTATCCAACCACAACGCAAACAACTCTGCAGCTGGAGCGTGCAATTCCCAGCCTCTCAGCCACCAGTGTCACATAGGTGAAACAGCACATAAACCCCTGACTCTCTACGCTTTGCCAACAAAGCTGATGGATTCTTTACAACCATACGTGCAAGACCAACTAGTCCCATTAGCTTCTAAGATACTCCACGATCCTACAGCAGCTGACTTACTGGGTAAGACTGGGATGTGTATGGTTTGGCCTGAGCACAGCACAGCAGCCAGGATAGCAGCTGAAGCCCAGTAGCTGAGGCAATACGCCACTTGAGAGGGAGGCAGGCAGCCTGGGGTAACAGCCCCGGGGTTCAGTCAGTGAGTAACTGGCACCGCTTGCAAAGGCTGCCTCACAGAAAACTACCGCGTCCAGATGCCAGTCACACAGCGGTTGCTACAGTCGGACTGGTAACAGGGTTTCCTCACAGGAGTTTACATCCAAACACAGAACTCCCAGAGCAGCCCCTGTTCAGTACGAAACATTGGCACACTCATCTCCTGGAGTAAAAAAATCCAACCAAGCTAGAAAAGACTGTGCTTAAATGGAGACCACTTCTAAGCTGAGATTTCAGCTTCAGCTTTACTGTTGTAGCTGGGTCTTTAAAGCATATCCCTTGGGTTCTCTTCCCAAACTCACATAGTCCAAAGCTTGGGACAAGGGATTTTACTGAAGTGTCTACAAATATTGCTTTTGCGCACAGACTAACAGGAAATATCATTGCTGGAGGGGATTTAAAAGAAAAAAAAAAAAGGCAATAAGGCTTAAGACTCTAGCAGCTGTCTGACCACGCAAAGTAAATGTGAGCAGAAAGCAGGGCACATGCCACAGGATCTGTAACAGTACAAAAGACCCTTTCTCCCATTAAGTGTGAGATTTGTTAATAATGATTGCCACTAAATTAGAGTTACAAAAACCAGCAAAGATGGGGTAACTGCAGAGGTGATGTATTTCAGAAGCAGCCAACTCTGCCAACAGCACACTGGATAGTAAGTCTAGGGAGAAAAGATTCCCCCCTACACATACTCAAGAGAAAGCCTGAAACAAAGGAGCCCTCAGTGGGCTGCCAGTTAGGGAGTAACTACAGGGTTTTGTGAAACAAAATTTGAGACTGTGTTAGAAAACAGACGCCAGCATTACAAGGCAGCTGCTGCTCTAAGAGGCCTGGGATAACTTTGCTACAGATAGATTTGAACGATGCCAATGCCCAAAAAGAATTCAGCAAACGAGCAAAAATAGAGAAAGGAAAGAAAGTTAACAGCAGGTCAAAGAAGCTGACTCACAGCAGAGGCCACTAATAACCCAACAAATAACCCAAACCCAATATTTTAAGCATACCACCACAATCGTTCAAGTGGCAACCCGATCCACTGCACATGTGTCTGAACAGGGTGCTTGCCAAGGAGTGGAGAATGGGTCAGTATGGCTCAGAGAGGAACACTGGATGAAATATCAGAGAGCGCTTCCTGAAAGGGAGATATTCTCAGCTAGGGAATACTCCTCAAAAGGACGCAGGGGAAACATGATCACCAGAGTGAGCCTTGGCCTGATCAAAGCACCAGGACTGCTTTAGCTGGAAATGTTCTGATGGTGACAGGAATTTAAGGGGTGTTGTTTCTACTTTTAATACCTAAAAGAGACAAAGAGAAGCAGTAACCATGTCCACAGCCTAAGTCTGCGAGCACCAACCCACTGAAACATCCAAACGCCTTCCCTTTGCTGAGAAAATCTGGCATTGTATCCCTGCAGGGACGCTCTTAGCCAGGAAAAGCAACATGCAGGATCTGTTCACAAGGAGAAAGGCTGGTGCAGGAAGCCTCACCTCAGCCAGTTGCTGCTGTCCAAGGGTGCCCAGGCCTTGCTGCAAGGAATTCCCGACCTGTCCTTCAGTATTTGGTTTCACTGCTCCCTCCTCTGCTGAGGGATGGATCTCTTCAATGCCCAGGACATGCTGCTGCTGCTCTTTCTGCAGTTCTCCCTCCTCCAGGTACCTGTCGTGGATCAGATGCCTTAGTATAGGAGAAGGAAGACTTCTCAGCCCCCAGAAGTTTGAATGAGAAATCCTTCTGCATGTTTTGGGATGGAGCAAACAACCCATGTGAATCATACTCTCGCAGATCACAGATTAATTACTCTGGTTTTGGCTCAGTTCTCAATTTCCATGCAGCTTGGCTGACCCGCAACTTCCGCTCCTATCTACTTCACTCTTAAACTCTCTCTCCGAAACTTTGCCAAAACATTTTGATCCTAACCTGTGGCTGACTGATGCTCCATTCCTTGTTTCCTCTTGTGCCTAGCTGTCAATTCTCTCTCTACTTTTCATCTGCAATAAGTAAGAAACACCATTTAATCCTCAGCATTTTTGAAAGAAATCTCCTTGTTATCACTGATGGATTAGGAAGAACTGCCTTTTGCACCTGTAGCAAGTGACGGGACTTCTCTTAGCCCTTCTGGGTCCTATTCCATGTTTTGCTGCCTCACAGAATGGCAACTGGTCACAAAATCACTAAATTTCACAGTCTGTATGGGGAAAAGTAACTTTGAGTCATGCCCACAAGAGCTGCACGGAGTTGCAGTCTGAGATTTTGAGCAGAGGTCAAATTTTAGTGCTGTTCAGTTTAGGATAGAAGCGCTGTAGAGAGGAATGACAGCGTGGCATTTGCATACCTGCGAGGGATAAAGACACCATAGCCAGCAGTACTCAGCAGTTTCTGGTCTCTGATGCAAGCACTTAGCCAGGATGCCTTCACTAGCTGCAATCCTGAAGGCAGCTTGGTTAATTTAAGGAGCCGAAAGGCTCGATCACAGTCCATGTCTTCAGCCACAATGACGTGTGTCACCTCTGAGGAGAGCTGGTTGTGTACAACACCCCCATTCTGGACAATCTGCTTGTGGAAGATCTCCGCCCTGGCTTGGCCGATGCCAGCTTGCAACACGTAGGCGGTGACTGGTTTCAGCCACTCTGCTGAGGAAAACACAGGGGCAGGAGCTCAGTTGCAACAGAAACAGTGTCCCAAACCAGCTGGACTATGTATCTCACGCAGGACTTGATGGCACCAACAGTGGCAGGCAGTCTTTGGGGGGTACCAGCTGGATACGCCAAAGCAACCTGGCTATGGCCTCTCCAGAAAACACACTTGGGGGCCAGAAAAAGCCTTTGGGGGAACAGCACCCCCAGTTAACAAGCTCAGGTAGGAGTATTATATTCCATGGCATGGGCACACAGGACTTACCCTCAGGCATCTCTGTTCCTTCCTCTTTTGGGATCTTTGGAGGGACACTTTTCCCTGAGTCATCCCTCACCTTCTTCCTCTTGGGAAAGGCTTTGACAATCCCTCGTGGCTCCATAGGCCTGGCAGGAAGTTTAGCTGCAACTGCTGAATACCAGTAAGAAAGAGGGAGGTTGCTTAGAACAGCGTTACACAGTTTTGCTCGCTGACTTTGTTGGTTTGGGGTTTGGTGGGTTTTTTTTGTTGCCTTCCAAAAACACTTGCCCTGAGGGAGGCACCTGGAAACAAGAATTTCAGCCCACAAGGTCAGAAAAATTAAAGTTAGAAGCCACCAGAAAGCCACTTAAGAAGACCCTGCTTGAGCGTCTTAGAAACCACTAAACCTGGGTTCTTACAATAGAAAGCATTCAACTACTTTAACATTTTGGAGCTCCTTCCTGCGCAACCAACAGAAGCAACTTTATTTCCCAGGCATTTCTTAAGCATGCTCCCATGAAGAGGAAAGGCCTCTCCTGCCAGGGCTGAAATCCAGTCGCTAACGAGAAGAGAGAAAGCAGTTGACCAACATCAAGTGCTTCATAGCCACAGTAGGAAAAGCCCCAACCCAGCTTCATCTGGAAATTGCAGATTAATAAAGATTAACTAGCCAAATCCAATACAGTTACAACTATAGCTTTACTATCGCAAAGCTTGCAAAGGCAAACTTTGGAGCTTTAACTACTGGTCCAGGCTACCAGGAAGTTCAGTTTTCTGTAGCCCAAACAAACTCCCAAATCACCATATATCCCAACAGCCCCTTCCACCTGGCCACAGTGCTAAGTCAAAGCCAACTTGGTTTCCTCTCTGTGCAGCACTTTGTGTTTTGCTTAGAGGTTTCCCACACACAAGACAGCAAAAACCTATCATGTGAAGCCTGGAAGAGCTGAAAATGGTCCCACCTGGCCATGTCTTCTCCCTACAGCCACCTTCTCATCCAAGCACTAAACACAATCCCCTGGAAGACCAACCCAGAGCTGGACTCGAGTCCTTGCTTCTGCAAGGAAGAGTTCAGCTTCAGGGGAGAAGAAACCCAGCTATGTATCTAAAACTCAGCTTCACAGAAACTTTTCTGTTTTCAGGACATTTTAACCAAAACACCACCTCTCAAAAGAGTAATACTTTACATTATACAAAAACACCACCTCTCAAAAGAGTAACACTTTATATTATTAAAAAGAAAAAAGCACAAAAAAAACAACCTCCAAGCTTCTAGGTGCCTGAGTCCTCTTCAGGACTTGGAAGAGCTCTTTTCTAGGTAATACTTTACTGCATCTAAACCAAAACACGCACACCAGGTACCAAGCTCGCCTTGCCAGCATCCTCAGGCCACGAAGGCTTCAACGCCGCCAACGCAGCTCGCCCCGGGGCTAGCAGCACCCAAAACCTGGGGGACAGGAGACAATTCCCCCGAAACCTCGCGGCCGGGCCCGAGGCCGGCGGAGGAAGACGGGACCCCCCCCACCGCAAGCGGTCAGAGGGCCGAGACACACACCCCCCCCCCCCCCCAGCGGGGCAGCGGCCGGAGCCTCCCGCGACCCCAGCGGCGAGGAGGGGAAGGCCCTCCCGAGACCAGACGGGTCGGAGGGGTTTCCCCACAGCCGGGGGCGGGGGGGCAGATGGGCTCCGGGGCAGGGCCCGACCGCGGGGCCGCGCTCACCTACAGGCCGGGCCGCGGGCGGCGGGAAGTACTTCCGGTTGGCGGCCGGAAGTGTCCGTGTTGCCGTGGTGACGGGGCCCGGCCGCCATGGCGGTGCCGAGCTGGCTGGAGAGGCTGCGGGCTGCCAGCAAGACGGCGCTGGTGCAGGACGGTAACCGCGGCGGCGAGACGGGATAGCACCCTCCTTCTCTCCTCTCCGCCCCCCATCCCCCCCCGGCGTGTTTTGGGGTGATCCTGTAGCAAGCGGGCGGGGGGACGGAGCGCTCCCGGGGACGGCCTTGCACCCGGGACAGGGCCCCGGGAAAGGACACTGGGCCACCAACGCGGGGACATGGCTCCAGACAGGGGTGTAGGGCCCCAGACAAGGGGATAGGGCCCCAGGCAGCGGGACAGGGCCATACACCCAGGGATAGGTATATTTCTATTTACCCTTACCACCTGCCTTGCCTCTAGGGAAGCGGAAGATCCATTACCTGTTTGAGGATGGGAAGGAGATGGCCGAAGAGTATGATGTGAAGACTGGTCAGTTAGTGAGTAAGTGGTGCTCTTGGCTGGGCCCCAGTGGACGTGGGTCCGACCTCCTGGTCAGGAACAAATCGCCCCTAAGTATTCTGGGAGATAAGCGTGCCCATTGCTAAATTTTGTAGGGACATAAGCATGGTTCAGTTTGGGTCCAGGGCTCTTTGTTGCCATGGTATAGCAGACCTTGTATTACACCAGGATCTCTTTCAAACAGCTCATCTGTCACAATAGACTTGGATGGACTAAATGGGATTGCCATCTTGTGTGGCCAGGCACCAAGTCTGTAGCATAAACTGGGCTGAAATATGCTTTTTGGGTGGCTTCTGCAACCGCAACCACAAGGTGTCGGTTATGGCTCATGTCCAAAACCACATCAGCTGCAGCATGGCACCTGCTGCAGCCCCACCATGGCTTCAGCACCAAGTAGCAAAAAGGAGAGGCACTCCGTACATAGTTTCTGACTTCAGGAATAGGCCAAATAACAGATCCTCTCACACCAAAGTGGAAATGACTGGAATTAAGAGGTGTATCTTCATATAATCTCAGTGTGCTGGGTAACTTTGGCAGTCATTTGCTGGAGTTTTTCTTATAGAGCAGAATAATGAAAACCCTTCTTCTCCCTTCCACAGCTAGAAAATGGCGAGAGAAGAATACCCTCGGGGGCTCCGGCAAGTGGCAGGTTGAAGTGGGAGAGCCAATCTCACCAATCCTGGGCGCACTGGAATCAGAGCTCATAAAGGAAAGCAGCTCCAACGTATGTAAGGGTCTGCAGGCACGACTGTACCTAAAACTACCTAGTCTTGTGCTTACAGCAGTAGTTGATAGACCACAGATAACTCACAGCCCCAAGACAGCCTTAACCTGCCCCCAACTCTCTGCTACAAATCATCCCAAAGGTGTAGGGCTGGGCAGAAAGAAGGTGCAGCTTAGATCCTTTTGGGGTCTTCAACAGATTTGTGGTTTCCTTAAATAGAGAAACTGTACTGCTGTGTTGGCCAACTACTATTCTGGCTTTTGGAAAAGTAGGCTGAAAGGAAGGGCAGTGCCAGGACAAGTCCGTGGGTGGAAAGCAGAGGCTATGACAATGAAAGGCCGACACGCGCAGCGCATAGCAGGCTGCTCCTTAACATAGCACGGCCTGTTTCATCTTCACATCCCACTAGCTTAGGGGGCAGAGGTTTTAGTCTCTCACCATCTTTTCTACAGACCTGAAACACAAGCGTAGCCCTGCACAGCGAATTGGGGCAGAGCCAGGTCTGAATCCAGCAGGTCCCTAGGGTAGGCAGAGCTCAGTATTCGGTTGCCTGTGAGGAAGAGGCCCCGTTTCCCTGTAACCCTGTACTGCAAGACTCCCTCGCTGAACACTTTCAGCCTCCTACAAGCAGGGCAGGCAGTGCCCTGGGTAAAAGCAGAGCAGTGCTCGCTCCAGGAAAGTGATGCTTAGGCTATTTCTTGAGTTAATCCCTAATACTCCAGTGTGAAAAAGAGCTTTCTCCCCTGTGGAGCATCTCAAGGTATTACAGGAAGAAGGGGACAGGGAGGAGAAGGGACAGCTGGAGGGGCCTTGCTAAAGGTACTTGTTTGCTGTAGCCTGTCTTCATGAGGAAGGATACCCTGAGCAGCTTCCAGTGGCGGATCCGTAACCTGCCCTACCCCAAGGAGGTCTACAGCGTCTCCGTGGAGAAGGAGCAGCGCTGCTGTGTCATCCGGACCACCAACAAGAAGTAAGGACAGCACTGCTGGTGCTGACAATCCCTCGGGGTGGGCTGGCACAGAGGGCAGGCTAGTAATTGCACAGGGGATTGTCCTCTCTTCCCTTCTGTTCCTAGCGCGCAAGGGCTGAGGAGCCCCACCTCACAGCTGCATGTATCCTGCTGTCTAGTTTCCAATCCCAACTGCCCCAGACACGTTTATGGTAGAGCCCCTCAAGATCTGTGCTGGCCTTTGCAAACTTATCTTACAGTTCCAATAGCGTGGTGTTTGCTCTGTTCTTTCCTTGTCAAACGCCGCTCCTTTAGAAAAATAAAGAGCCTTGCAGACCTTTTGAAGCTAGGGCATCCCATCTTCTCCCCACCCCCTACACGATACTTTGATCTAATCATCATATCTCAGAATGCACGGAGCTGCGGGATTCAACGGGTACAACAGTCGTGGGCACCCTGGCAGACAGATTTCCCTACGTAAACCTGCAGTCACAACGCCAATGCTGTGACCTGGAGGTAGCAAGAAAGAAACCCAGGCTGAATCTAGAAAGGAAGCACCACAATATTCTGCCAGAAGAGATTTGAGATGGAGGGGGGAAGCTGTTAAGCATCATCTTATACTGTGCTAGTACATGGCCTGTCTCATGGAATGAGACACACTGTGCTCCAAAGCTTTTACAGCCTCAGTCTCAGCCAGAACGAGCAGTAGTATTGGAAAGAGATAGCAAGGAGCAAGTATTGGGAGAACAAGGGAGGATATTGGAAGATAAGTGAAAGCTATTTACAAACTGGGATAATACACCAGTGTAGAAAGCTGGGCAGGCTGCTCTCTGCTTGCCTTCCCTCCCCAGCATTGCTGCAGAACAGAGAAGAATCAGAGTCATGGGTAAAATTAACCCCGGTGTTTCCCAGTCGGCCCCTTGCCCTCTTTAAGCCGCTGTTAGTAGCCGGCTGTAGGTGGTGCTGTTGGCAAAGAACTGCTTCGCTTTGACTGCTGAATGCCTTTCAGATGGCAGAACCCGCAAGTCTGCAGGCAAGGGTTTACCACATCGGAGGCCGTGGCAAGGGGATGTTCCTGCACAGGAACACACCTGGACGCTCAAAAGCAGGAGGCGGCTAGGCGGGACGAAGGGGGAGTCTGTCCCATGAAAGCAGCAAGCAATTAAAGCTCTAATAGAGAAAGAGGCTGGCCTGAATCCATGCAGAGAGATTCATAGAAGAGTGGCACTTTAGTAGGGAGACCTGTGTAGCAAAGGTGAATGAGTCCCATCAGCCACATGTAGGCACCCACAGAGCGAGGACAGGAAGGGAGCATGTAAGCCTAAGTCCAACCACATACTATTACAGACAGCCTTATCTGCTCCCAGTCCTTCTAACGGTAGCTTCTATGTGGGAACTTCCGTGCCTGTGTAGGTGCTGTAAGGTTATAGTGTACCACTGAGGCTTCACCCATGCCCTGCCTGACTTCAAGCTTTTTTGTCCCACCCTCAGGAAAACAGTAGTCTTTCCCCACAAGCAGTCAACTCCTACACACTTATAGACTAGAGACAGTTAAAGGACCTGAAAGTGGCTCATGACCTGCATATGAAAGTTAAGGACTTTTGGAATTAAAACTGAAAGTCTCCTCATCAGGGACAAGAATGACTTTGCTGTCAGTAGGGAGCAGGGACAGACTCCAGCACCAGAACACTTACTACAGGCTCCAAGATATCTTATATCATTTCTCCTGGGTCTTGGCCAGGGAAAGACACCACTCAGCAACTAATTCCAAGATAGCAACAAAGGCATGGAGTCCACGGAGAGCGTGCATCACTATGGGAGAGAAAGGAAGCCTCGGAGCCTCTCCAGCCCTTGGAAGTCAGCCACACTGCTTCTGAGCAACAGAGCTGCGCTGACCGCCAGCCAGAGGCACAAGCAACAGGATGGGCTGCCAAGTCACTACTGAGTAGCTCAGCACTAAATTCTCAGCATACCAGTAGCAGTTTTCCCTACAGGCTGACAAAAAGTGGGTTTCCAGTAGGAAAAATAATAGAGGTGACTTCATATACGCACTGTGGATCACGAGCCAGGACCCAGGCTCAGAGTGCAATACTGCCCTTGGCCATGGGGTGAGAGGCGAGGGCAGAGAATCTGCCTGCCTCAGCAGGGCTAACTGCCCGTCAGCTACCTCCCCAGCCCAGACAGGAGCTCTTCACTTCCACCAGTCAATCCCATTCCCTCTGGCCTCGGCAAGGGCTGCTCAAGTGGGATTTGCTTAAAACCTCTTGCTGTAAAATAAATCCATTAAACTAAACTCTAAAAACAAACCCAGAAAGCCACCTCCCCAAACGCCAAACCTGATTCAATTATTGTAGCAAGAGGCAGTGGTAATGTTAGGAGGAGGAGGGGGTGGCCAGGCAGATCTGGTTTCCTTTGATCTTGTCACAGATTTTAGTTTGAGGCCAGCCAAAGCCATTCTTCTCCCCTTCTCCTTAGTCCTGGGGCAGCAGAATGCTGCTGTTTCATTGATGACTCCCAAGGCCCTTTGAAACAGTGGTTTTTTTTCTGTGTACTGCTTTTTTTTTTTTGTCTAATCGGTAAGAAGTTAACACTTCCTTAACATGTCTTTGTGTTCATCTAATCTCTGCTGTTTAACCTTTGACATCTCCCTTATTATCCATGTCTGCCACCTTTTCCAAATACCGACAGCAGTGACAACACAGAACGGTTTGAGCCCTGCGGTAACAAGCTGTGTACATTCCTCCCACTGCACCAGGAGAGCCATTTGCCCTTTGTAGCTGTTTTCACTGTGACTTGGAAAATAAACTGCAATTTGGGCAGAGGTAGCTAGAGAGGCCAAGCCTCACATAGAGCCAGCTGAATGGAGAACCACCCCTCATGGTATGACAGCAGCCGCTGGCTGTTCCCGCCCTGCTCCGGGCACCTCAGTACCAGCTACAGGACAATTCCATGAAGAGGATCGCCCATGAGAGTGCTGGAAGAGATTAAGAACCCAGCCATACCTCTACGTGGGCATAGGACCACCAACTACTGTATTTGGTGCAGCCCCAGGGAGAAGCAGAAGATGCAGGGCAAAACCATGCCAAGGAGTAAAGGTCTCAGGCCAACACAGACACAGGTCTACAAGGTTCCGGTTCCAAAGTCTTAGGAAATCTCTTAGCTGCCTAGACAGCTTATAACTACTCCAGTTCTATCTGAAACACATCCCTTTTCCTCCATACTGAGCAAAGCCCAAGGTTTGGTCAGTGGAGAGGCACAGGCTGGATAAGGAGCTGGCAAAAACCTGTCTGTCCTCTGCTTGGATGTGAGTAGTGATTGGGAAACAAGGATAGAGACCAGGCAAAGAGCAGCCAGGGGAGCTGGGAGTGCAGAGGAGCACCACAGCCACCATGGGGGTTGCATGGAGATGCAGAGCAGAGGCTCAGGTGACTGTGGGCAGCTACACCTGGAGCTCTGTGCCCAGGGCTATGCCTGAGCACCACTGTGCCACCAAAGCAGGAAGTGATCTCGGAACAACAGCAAGAGGCCAAAAAGATGGGTTTAGGAAGGATTGCAACACAAAACATGCATCACTCAGGAAAGTAAGTTACAGGGCACAAGGGCTTTGACAGCTTTTTGACAAGAGCTAATGGAAGCTGGTACTTAGAGGGAATGAGAGGCCATGAGCAGGGACAAAGACAAGGGACACGTCTTGACAAAGATAAGGGATACCTCTTGGTAGGGCTGAGTAGTCTGTCCCTAACCACGTCTGGCACTACTCAAGGGCAAGCTGGAGGGACCCAGCCTGCTCTCACACACTAAAGCCCTTCAGGACTTTGCCAGCTCTGATTTCCCATTTGGAGGTTTGTTTTCAGTGCTGCTGCCAGCCTGGGGGCACCAGCAGGCACTCAACACGGCACAGGGTCCTCCTGCCAACCCTGAGAGGTCTGTTGTCCTCATCTACACCTTGTAGAACAGCACACCGTTGCTCAGCACTGCTAGCAGGGAAATAGGAACCCCATCTTCCTCTTTTCTGTCTCCTCTCTCATTTGTAGGTACTACAAAAAGTTCTCTATTCCTGACCTGGACCGATACCAGCTCCCCTTGGACACAGCTGCCCTGAGCTTCACCCATGCCAACAACACCCTGATCATCACGGTGAGGTTTTAGCCACACAGAACAGCACTTTGCCCTTCTCTTTATGTCCACAAAGAAGTTAAAATTCTTACACGTGGGGAAATGAGGCAAAGCAGGGAGATCTGCTGAGGGTCACTGATGAGCCCCCTTCTCTGTCACACAGTCAGCGGGAGTTTCAGATTACACTGGGCATGCTGACACAGGCCAGGACAGCCCAGGCTGCAGGAGGGGCCCTGCTTGCTGCGCAAGGTGACTTGCAGGTGAAAGAGTATCTGTCGTGCCCCGTTTTCCATGTATCCCCTCCCTCGGGCCTGAGCAAGCCTCCACTCAGTGACAGCAAGTTTCTCTTGTCTCAGTGCATAAGTGTTAAGAGTCCAAGGACCTGCTGCACTTAGAGGTCTCGCAGTCTTAAAAATTTGAAAAAAAAAAAAAATAATCACCTGCGGGTTTCTGCCAGAGAGGGGACACTTCCACACACGTGGTGGAAGTGAGAGACTAGCAAAGCAGGCACGTGTTGTTGCAAAGAGCAGACAGAGGCAGACGGATGCTTTTGAGCAGCACATGCTCATCTTCTTAAATGTAGAAGTCACCTACCAGAGAGCATCCCCTCAGAGGGAAACCTCACAGCAGAGCTGGGGGTGCACATGCAGAGGAAATAGGCAAAGAGGAGCACCTTGAGTCCTGAGTTTCTGTTTGCTACGGGCACAAACCCTTGCCAAAAAGCACCTCCGTCCACTGCTAAACTGCAGCTGGGCAAGGGGGCTCTGAGGGGAGGACAGAGGAACTGCAACTTCTCTGTCCGTTTAAAAATGCATATTACATGTGTGAGCATATGATCAGTGAGCGCACCAGGGATCTGCACAACACAGCTTGCCAGGCTATTCCAGAGGGGTTGGTGGGGGCCAGGACTCCACGTGCAACTGGGAAGTTTTACTTGCACTATAAAAGACGCTCCAGATCTTGGCAAATGTCCCTAGTGTGACGGCACCACCTCTCCAAACGGGCTTTGGAGGCAACTGATAACAGAAAGGCCTCCCTTGGCAGGAGGGCCCCAGCTACACTGGGAGCACCTGGCCCCGCTTGGTCTGCTTGGAGCAGAGGCTGAACAGGAGCGCTAAGGGCATTTCTGTCTGTCCTACAGTACCAGAAGCCGAAGGAGATCCTGGCTGCAGAAGAGCAGCTGCAGAAGGAGCTGAAGAAGATAAAGGCAGCAAACAATGGGGATGGCGACTGTAAGACCCAGTAGACAGCGGCTGCTAAGAGGCTGAGGTGGGGGGCAGGTCTCCAGCACAGGTTCACGGTATTTATTTTGCCTTTTCCAATAAAAATTAGTCCTGTTGTTAATAGAGATGCTTGGAGGAATCTTTGCAGGCCCAGGGAGATGGCAGGGCAGTTGGTCTCTTTACTGCCTGGTCTGCAATTTATTCAGACATTTATGGTCCTTATACGAGCTGTGGGATGCATGCAAAGGAAAGACACCACATCCACAGCCAGCAGCCCACTCTGCATCCTCCATGAGCAGAAGCAACATGAAAGCTAGGTAGTTCCCCATGGGAATTCCCTCTGTCTGCCTCCATCGCTGAAGGCAGTAACATTTGGAAAACAAGATCCCCCTCCTCACACTCATTACCTGCTCGAGTTGTGCTTGGAAGCAACTCCCTCCTGTGTCGTTGTGCAGGGTCCTCCATGCAGTCAGAAAGATGCTCTGGTGACCCTGTTATCTCTGCAAACAGGAGTGAAGCTGATGGGCATTGCCTGAATGGGCACAGCCTACGAAACAGGGCAAAGAGGACAACACCCAACTGTTTCCTTACTGCCAGCCATGCGTGACGTGATGTGCAGAACGCAGGCAGCTGCGCAGAGCACAGGAACCAAAATGCAGCTGCCTTCATTTGCATGGCACGGAGTGGAAAGTGGCGGCGGGGGCCACTGGCCAGTTCGGGAGTAGCAGTAGCACACCCCTTCCCTGAGGGCACGAACATGGCCCATCACACACCTCGCTGCACAGACAGCACCCCATGCACAGGGACAACCCCGGCAGTGCTGTTTTAGCAACTCGCCCTCCAACCGGCTGCTGTCTCTACCAGCCGTCCCTGTGCTTAGATTTCTGCACATCCTTCCATCCTGCTTCATATTTGAATGGCTGCAACCCAAACAAACCCTACTTTTAAGCGAGCTGGTCGTGGGCTCCCAGCATAGCTCCCCTGACGAGGGCTGCTTTCAAACCACAAAAACTCCTTGGAGCCTGGGTGGCATCTCCAGTTAGAGCCTCACTGCTGGGTGCCTCCAGGACCCACCTGCATAGTCCTCCCCAGGACAGGGGAGGCACCATCAACTCCCAGGGCTCAGCAGAGCCAGTGCTCCAGCCCCGCTTGCAGCTTCCCCATTCCCCAATGTCACCTGAAGGCTGCATCTTTCAAACCACCAGCACTGGCACCACCATGAAGCTGCAGGTCTGCTCCAAGCTTCAGCCAGGGAAGAACCTAAAAGCAGCTACAAGAGTGCAGGACCCACCAACATGGGCTGCAGAAAAGAAATGGCAGGACTGTCACAGGAGGAGTTTTCCTGCAGTGATACTTGTTCACCTGCCCAGCTCACATGCTCATTCCTAATCTGGGCCTTGCCCAAGTCCCAGTGCAATAAAGAACCTCTCCTCCCACCCCACAGTTACTCTGGTTCCTTCACAGCCTCTCCCTGAGGACACTGCCAAAGACAACCTGGTTGGTTCCACTCCTTCCCTGCTCAGGCAGGGGCTCCAGCAAACATCCTCTTCCAGTTTTTGTGCATCACAAGGGAAGAGCAGCCTCTTGACAGTGGAAATTACCTGCTAAGTTTGAACAAAGGACCACGCTGTGTGCTTTGCCCTAGAAGTACTCCCAGTTTGTGATACAAAACCTCTCCTTTACCTACCCAGGGTACTCAAACTCACAGCCAAGTAGGGTTCACGTACCTCCTGCCCCAAGGAGGACCAGACCCCAGACACTGGTGCGTTCACCCACAGCACATTCATCCACAGACATCCACATTCATCCAGACAGCACAGAGCACGCCAAAAGCTATGGTTGTCCTGAGACCCAGCTCGGGTTCGGAAGGCTGACGCAAAAAGGAGCAGAGCCTGCTTAAATGTGCCTACAGGATCCCAGTAAATCACATCGAGGCCTTGGTGTTCGTACTAGTCCAGTTTGCTGCTTCATTATGCAGGCAGCATGTGAGTTGCAGATCCTACTTTTTGAATTCTTGTTTGACAAAGTAACACGAGATCCAAGATCCCAGGAACCACCTTCAACGCAGCAGTGTCACAGGGCCTAGCCAGGGAGAGAGACCTATTAGACACATAGACAGAGTCTGAGAACAGGCCCAGCCTCCTCCCCGCAGCCAAGCCTCTGCGATCAGCGGGTAACAACGCAGCCTCTTTGGAACTTGAAACAAAACATACAGTCTCTTGTTTCCCTTCAGAGTTTTATTTAGCAAAACACGACCATTTCAGCCCTGCCAAGTGCACAGCCTGACCTGACGGCCAGCTTGGGGAGGCGTACACTGAAGGCAGGGCTGGCTATGCCTTTTAGCTCAATTCTTGCTCTTGGCTGCAAAGGACAACACAAGCAGCTGTCAGGAGAGCAAGCGCAGGTGAACGGTGGGCCCTGATCCAGGCACCTTTCCCTTCCACCAAATCAGTCCACCCCACACACAGCCTAGACTTGCTTCACATGGCTCAGAGCTCAGCTGATCTCAACCCGACCAGCACACACACAGCTGACAGGGCATCCCGGCTCAACTTGCCCCTCAAATGCTGTATCCACAGAAAAAGAAGAAAAAAAAAGGGAAAATAGAACACAGTTAATAAAACAAACCCTGACTTGCACAAAATAAAAAGGATAAAGGACAACCGGTCTTTATTTCCACTAACTGGCAGGTGAGGTTGAGAAAGTCTGGCCCTTTGTGAACTCTTCCACATAGCTTTCTGGCAGGCAAAAAAATCCCTTCAGAAGCCTTTGGGGCCATTTTCACCTCTCCTGCCCTGCGATTCCCTGAGCCAAGTGTCAACTCTGCTGAGCTGGGGTGACCAGAGGAAGCTGTGGTGCCCTTCACGGGGCTGTGAAGTCTAGGACGTGCAGGGCTGATGCCAGGGCAGCGTACAGATGGGTGGTACTGAAACGGAGGCAGTACACTGGGCTGCTGGTGGGTGAAGACAGGTGAAAGCTCTGCAAGAAAACAGGACAATCAACCTTTCAAAGACGAGGTCAGCCCAAAGACCCCAGAGAGTGTTACACACCCAAAGGCAGAGATGCCTGAGCAAAGCAGGCGTTTCCCTGCATATAGGTTACATTCCCCATGGTGCGCTCGCCCCAAAGATGGTCCAGCAGCCTCTGTCTCTTCTTCCAAAGAGACACAGGCACTTGGCTGTCAGAGAACAACCCAGAAGCTCTGCTGCTGCCCGGCCTCTGGCTGGCCCTCACCTGCAAGCACCGAGTCTGCCGCTTATCCCAGAGGCGCACCACGCCGTAGTATGAAGAGCCGCTGGCAATCATATGGTTCTTATCACTCCTTATGCAGTACAGGGCGCTGTCATGGGGCTCTTCCCACTCCTGGACGCACTTCCTACAAGGACAACATGAACCAGAGCGGGGCTGAGCCTCAACTCCTCCACCACTGGAACAGAGGCCCAATTTGCCCAAAGGAGTTAATTCCGCTGCAGACGAGTCCCCAGACACTGCATTAAGGAGAGGCCAGGAGCCTCGCGCAGGCCCCAGATGCCAGCAGGGCAGGCTCACCTGGTGCTTGTCCGTATGTCCCAGTAGCGGATGTAGGTGTCATACCCACACGAAAGGAGAAGAGAGGGCGTTTCATAGAAGACATCAAGGACTCCAGCTCCATGGTGGAAGTCAGTCCCTAAACAGGTCAACAGCTGACCACTGCAATGAAACACAATAGGGGAAGAGTCATTCAGAGCAAAGTGCCCTTCCAATTCAGCTGGCCAGAGCAGAGATGGTGTCACAGAAGTCTCCTAGATGTCAGGTCTGTGATATAACAGAACGCAAAAGCCTGCCCAGTCTTCCTCTCCCTTCCCCAGCTTCTGATACTTGGGTTGGGCCACTAACTGCCACGGAGGGTGACCAGCAGGAGTCACAGCTGTAAAAGGAAGAGCCAAGGAACAGGCACAGCTGACCCCCAGGAGAACGGGATCATTTTCCTTGGGAGAAGTGACCAATACTCTGAATGATGATTGTCTCCATTTCCATGGGAGACAATTCTCAACTTAGTCAAAGTCTAGATAATCGCAACAGCCACTTACCTGATCAATCCCATCCCATCCCAGACTCCATCCTTCAAAATACTGCCCATTGGGGTATTTCCCATATCTTTGACACACAGCTCAGATCCACAGGCAAATCAGACTCTCCTGACCCAGTCTGCCACAGCTGCTCTTCTCAATCCCCTCCAGTTACACTGCATACTGCAAACACCATATCTGGGGCTGGACATGACAGGTCAAGAGCAACCACCCCAGGGCTGTTCTGGAGATCATTTTCCAAAGGCCAGCTTTTTTTTTGTTTGTTTTTGACCCCTCCTCCTTTTTAATTTCTTGATTGCTGTAAAAGAGCAAAAGCAAGATCTCCATGCTAAGCCAGATGCTTTATGGCCATATCACTCTGCTGCTTGTTCATGTGCACAACCAGCAGCTCACCAGGTGGATGGTGCGTGGTGAAGGCCCACCCTGCCAGACTGCAAGAAGGAGCTTGAGTCCCTTCCCTGGGCCATAGGAGATTGCATCAGGTACATGGTACAGCCTGTCCCCAGTATCACGCTACCTGCCCCAGCAAACAGCAACACCCAGCCACGGCAGACTCTTGGGAATGGAGAGGACAATCTGCCCAGCTGCTTGAAACAGTCATCTATTGCAAACCTTCCTTTTCTTCCTCCTCCTCCTCACACCCTCTAAATCAAAAATGCCGGACACAATAAACCTCGAAGCACCTGCTTTTCAAACCCTGCCGCATGGCCACCCCTCTCCAACAGGCTCTTGGTTCTCAAGACAATGAAGCAGTCCTGAAAGCCGACAGCACAGATCCCGCAGTGGGGTCACTCCCAGCATCTCCCCCCATTATTTTGTTACTTTCTGCTCCTTGATCCAGCATCACACAGTTCTGAGGCACATCGCCAAATGCCTTAATTCTGTCTGTAATCTGGGCTAAAGCCCTCGTCGGGGGATAAAGACCACACAAAAGAAGAAATAGAGTCCCGGGAGATGTTAAAACAAGTAAACACCTTTGTGTCAGGAGAGAGAAATCGCTGATAAAGCAGATTAGCGCCTCGAGCCCTGGTGTCCCCAGATCAGAAGGCGAGCCCTGGCCGATCTTTGCAGCCAGCACGCTTCTATGATCACAGAGCTGGCGGCATGCTGGGGCCAGCCTGTTTCCCCACAGTCACTCTCCAAAGAGCAGATTATGTAGAATAACAATTTCTTTGTGGCTGTGTAATTCCCTCCGTGACCGTGGCTGTGGGCAGCTACATTGGCCCTTGATGCCAGGGCCCTAGCAACCATTTAGAGAGGCCAACCAGCCCTAGCGATGGCCCCCCCGTGCAAACCTCTCGGACAAGCTTTAACATCAAGTGCATGAATTAATCCCCCCCAACACGAATCCAGGGGTGCTGGCTTATTGGACTTTGTGTTTCTCCAGGCAAGGGATCGAGGGGATTCCAGGCTTCAGCCCTTTGCAACCTTCTCACAATACATTAACCCTTGGAAGGTTACTTGCAAACCAACCCAGCAGCAACTCTGCACCTGTGTGCAGGTCGAGAGGTTGAAGCATTCACAGTCTGAGCACCGGGAGCAAGACCTGCGGGGTTTGGCTGTGGCAGATGGGTCCTCAGCTCCACCACAGAGTGAGACATGGATGGGCTTCTCTGAGCTCTGGCACTCTCTTGCCCCTCCAAGCGCACAGATCCCCTCCATCTGCTGTTCTGCAAAGCCAGGAGGACAGATGGACATGCACACAACCCTTCTCAAGGCTTCCACAAAACCTTCTTCATCCTACAAGTCATATGTGTGACCCAGAGTTGTAAGACATACAACAGAGGTATGAAGAGGAGTCAGCTGCTCTCCCAAACAAGAACCCTTGGACTACCTGTGAGATGCATAAGGGGCCAGACTGCCCAGCCTGCAGAGTCTTCTGCCGGTAGCTCGAGCAGGAGCAGGAGGATACTCACAGGAGGTGAGCTACCTCAGTGAGTCCTAGGCAGCTTGGATATCTCTCTCCCCACTTTTCCATGCTACTGCTTTTTTCTGGTTTCACAGGGTAGCCCCTGGACTGGTGCTCTGAGCACATGGCACTTTGGCAGAGGAAACCAGGACAGGACAGGCAGCAGCACATGCACCACGCAGCCCAGCGCCGCATCTGGGGAATCTCTCCTGCTAGCTAGCTGAAGCCCGATTATTTTATTTCCCCTCCACCATTTTCCCTGCTAACACACCTTTAATATGTAAAGGACTAAGCAAGCTCAGGAAGAGGGAAGCACTGTGCTGAGGAAAGGTAGCATGATGCAGAAGCACATCCAGGAATCTTCTGCTTGCTGCGACTAGCTCTCTTCCTCCTCTCAGGTGCCTGAAACAGGCCACAGCACATCTCATAGCCTCCCACCTCTAAACAAGCACCCATCACACCCAGAGTGAGCCTGGCTGCACTAAAGCTTGTCTTCCACCTCAGTCTGCAGTACTGCAAGATGGCAGCAATTTTTAATGGTGGCTTGGTGATGTAGCCAAGTGAAAAATTTCAGCATCAAAGGGTCAGGGAAAGGAGAAGGCAGAGTCTGGATTCCTGCTTTCAGAGCTTCCTGTGCAGCACTCTGCACCACCCAGGTGCCTTGCTCCGAGTGTTCCTCCATGCCTTCACACCTCACTGAGTGGTACCCAAGCATCCCAGCAGAGTCACACCTATTTTCCTCCCTCCAATTCCCTTTCCAGCCTAGGCAACAAATAAGAAAAAAGGAAAAAAAAGGGGGGTGTGTAAAAAAAAGGATTAGCTTTTCTCTGTAGGCAGGAAAGGAACACAGATACTTGCAAGTTACTGCAGCAAAGCAAACCTTGCTTTGCTGGTTTGTTAATCAGTTCAATTCTCCTGCCCCAAGAATAGGTCAGCCAAAGGAGCTTTCAGCTGGGAGGTCCAGCCCCTGCATACAGCAGCAGTCCTTCAGCAGTTTACAGAAACAACGTATTAGTTGCTACAGTGAAGCACTTATAATCTGACACCAGGGGAAAATCATACTGTGCTGTACACTGGGCACAAAGACCAAAAAGCCCTAAGTGTTCTGGCATGTGCATACTTAAATTGATAAAGATGCAGAACACAGTATTTCCCCTGTTCTTCAGCAGATTAAGGTGACTCTGGACCAGCTACCACCATGCCAGGCTAGCTTCACGTCCCTGCAGCATATGCAGCCATGCTGAGCTCGTGCTGGGAAGGGAACTCTCTGCCACCACAACTCTCCTAGCCTTGGGATCACAAGTTAGTGCCCACAAATTGTCCAGTCTTCATTATCCCAAACACTCCCTGCCCTCAAACCCCAGCCCCCAACAGTTTCCACTGCATAAGGAGCAAACCCCACGGTTAATGCTTAATAACCCATAAAGGATCAAGATAACCCCTCAAGGGGCAACAGAAAAGCAACAGGTACACCAGCACATCACCAATCATTTTCTAACAACTTACACGGGCAGAAGATACTTACTCAATGAGGAACAGAGAGATGTGACAGCTATCTTGAACCTTGTTTCTCACCACCTTGCAGAGATCACCAGCATCAGCCAAACACAGCAGGGAACAGCATTCTCCTTTTCTTTGTGGGCCCTTTTTCACCCTCTGCCCCCAAACACCTTCCAAAAACCAGGTAGCTGATTCTCAGCACTTCAGAGGCCAGGATGCCCCATCCTTCTTATGCACTATGAAGGTCAGTCAGCAAGTGCCTATGAAGTTCAAGCAAGAACAAGCATGGAAGGTCCATACCACCTCCCCACTATGCCCTGGCCCTCCAGCAGTAGGAAGCAGAGGCTGTTTTACTCCCAGGCCTTCTTCAGGCAAGCCAGGCAATTAGCTGTGCAGATGGTAGGAGTTTTGCTATATTTTCTGTACTGAACAGCCTGGGCCAGATAGTGCCAGGGTTCAGTCCCAGTGCTGGGTGTCACCGACAGAAGGAACTCTGCACCAGTGGAGCTCTGTGCAGCAGAATCACAAACTGGTCTTTCCAGGAAACCAGGACTGTCACATCTAGAGACAGAGCTCTCAGCTTCAGCACCTTAACCACAAACCACCTGGGCCCACGCAGCACCTACAGACACGCAGGTAGGCCTCCAGTGCCCAGCAGGAAACTCACAGATATTCCTGGTTTCTCCTACTTTCTCTTAAGCACCTAGACAGACTGAAATCATATTAGCAGTAATCCGGTACCAGCCCACAAAGAACAGAGCCAGAGCAAATCCAGCAGCCTATTTTGTCCCTAGCACAGGAAAGTTGTGTTAGCACCAGGCTCTGTGCTCCTTGCTGATAGAATAAGATGTTTAAACAAAGTCCCTATGCCTGGGAAATGTATCAAACTGATGACTCCAAAAAATGAAAGGCATTTTACTCAGACACTATAGAGAATCCTTTGATTCAACTCCATCAATTCCCATGTTCTTCAGAAAATGAGACTTTTTTCCATTACTTTTAAAGTCATCTATTCATTTGGGATTTCTACATTTTGCTCTTTTCTTTCCGTGCTGGAAATCTAGCCATGAGCATTGCTATCGTGATACCTCCAGAAGACAAGAGCCTTCTAGCCTGGAAGCAAAGTGAACTACAAAGGAATGGCAGAAACAAACTGGTTTCTTTAAGTTGTTTTGTTTTTTTTTTTTCTTTTTAAAAACAGCTTAAGGGTCTATTCCTCCTCACCCCAGCAATATGAAGACAAAATAAGATCAGTCATGGCAGAGCCCGGATGGTTAGTTTCCATATAATCCATGGGATGCTGCTGTCACAAAGTTAAAGCCATATACAACCTCCTAAGCCACAGCGATTATTTGTGGGATCATAAAAGCTCAGGATTTCCCTGAGGCCTTGCTGATAGCTGGACTCCAAAAGAAGTCAGCACCTCCCTCTCTGTACCCTGCTCATTTGCTGCAGGTCTTGGCCAGCTGTCTCCAATACACATGAACTACACTCCAAAAGCTGTGATGAAACAATAAACACTTTTCTCCCCACCCTCAATTTCTGGTGACCCTGATTCACTAGAATTGATATTATACAAATATGCAAATTCTAGGAAACTGCTGAATTCAGAACATCTGCTGAAAACGGAGATGTGCAAAATTGAGGACATACTCATTCGCTCTGGAAACCTCATCTGTGAACCATGATCATCCATCAAAGATGAGACACCATTGCACATAAGCAGGTGACTATTCAGAAACCGAGCAGAGGTCTGAAACATTTTATCCCGAATAACTACTTGCAACAAGCCAGGTCTGAAAGGGGAAAGAGGGTCCTTCTAGTGGGGCCCACTGACAGAGCTTTAAACTAGGCTTGAAGGCGGAGGGGGATAACATCCCCCTTGCCTGTGACAAGCTGTGGGATGACACACCAAGGTTAGAGGGACAGGGTGCTAGCGAGGGCCCTCAGCCTGTTGCTCTGAGACGTGCTGGCTACACTGCAGCACACTTGAAGTATTACAGAGATAAGCCAGGGGCTCCAGAGCTAACAGGAACCAGAGGGAAACACCAGTGACGTACTTCAAAGGAATTAAGGGGTGTTCCTCTAAGAAGGTGACACAGCCAACAGCCCAGCTGAAGTGCCTCTACACCAAGGCACACAGCACAGGCAACTAACAGGAGGAGCTGGAAGCCATCGTGCTGCTAGAAAGCTACGACCTAGGTGCCATTACTGAAACTGGGTGGGATGAATCCCATGACTGGAGTGCGGCTATCGATGGCTCCAGGCTGTTCAGAAGGGACAGACAAGGAAGGAGGCGCGGAGGCATTGCCCTCTACATCAAGAAATGGAGAGAGTGTGAAGAGCTGTCTCTGAAGACAGACATGAGCAGGTTGAAAGCTCATGGGTAAGAATTAGAGACTGAGGCCAAGGGAGCCTTGTGGCTGGTGTCTATTACCGGCTGCCCGATCAAGGCGAACTTATTGATGAAGCCTTCTTACTCCAACTACAGGAGGCATCACACTTGCAGGCTCTCATCCTGCTGGGGGACTTAAACCATCCCAACACCTGCTGGAGAAGTAGCACGGCAAGCGGTAGGCAATCCAGGAGACTCCTGGAGTGCATTGAGGATAACTTCTTAAGACAGGTAATAGACAGCGCCACCAGAGGGGGTGCGATACTGGATCTGCTGGTCACCAACACAAGCAAGCTCATCAGCGATGTCAAGATTGGAGGCAGCCTGGGCTGCAGTGATCATGCACTAGTGGAGTTCGCAGTTTGGCAAAGAGTAAAGTCAGCACCCTGCATTTTAGGAAAGCAAAATTCCAGACTGTCAAGGAGTTGGTCAATAGGACACCCTGGGAAACTGCCCCCAGGGACAAGGGAGCAGAACAGAGCTAGCAGAACTTCAAGGACACTTTCTGCAGAGTGCAAGAGCTCTCGATCCCCAGGCGTAAGAAATCAGGAAAGGAAGGCAACAGACTGGCATGACCAAATGGAGACTTGCTGGTCAAACTAAAGGGCAAGAAAGAAATGCACAGGCAGTGGAAGCAGGGACAGGTATCCTGGGAAGAGTATAGGGACACTGCCCACTTGTGTAGGGATGGGGTCAGGAAGACCAAGGCGCAGCTGGAGCTGAACTTGGTGAAGTACGCAAAGAATAATAAGAAGGGCTTCAACAGGTATGTCAGCCAGAAAAGGAAGGTCAAAGAAAGCGTACCTCCCCTGAAGAGCAAGACTGGCAAACTGGTAACAACAGACAATTGTTACAACTCAGTAGAAAGCTGAGGTACCCAACTTTTTTGCCTCAGTCTTCACTGGCAACCTCTCTCCCCACACCTCTTGAGTGGATGGACAGCAAGGCAGAGACTAGGGGAGGAAAGTCCCTCCCACTGTAAGAGATCATGTTCATGATCACCTGAGGAACCTGAACATACAGAATTCTATGGGACCTGACAAGATGCATCCCAGAGTCCTGAGGGAGTTGGCTGATGTAGTTGCCAAGTCACTCTCCATGATATTTAAAAAGTCACGGCAGTCAGGTGAAGTCCCTGATGACTGGAAAAAAAGAAACACTACACCTATTTTTAAAAAGGGTGGAAATGAGGACCCTGAGAACTAGTGACCTCACATCTGTGCCTTGGAAGATCAGGGAAGAGATCCTCCTATAAGTTATGCTAAGGTACATGGAGGACACGGAGGTGATTCGAGACAGCCAGCATGGCTTCAGCAAGGGCAAGTCCTGCCTGACGAACCTAGTGGCCTTCTATGATGGAATTGACTACATGAGTAGACAAGGGAAGAGCTACAGATGTCATCTATCTGGACTTCTGTAAGGCCTTTGACATGGTTCCCCACAACATCATTCTCTCTAAATTGGAGACATAAGGATTTGATGGGTGGACTGTTTGGTGGGTGAGGAATTGGTTGGATGATCGCATCCAGAGGGTAGTGGTCAACTGCTCAATGTCCAGGTGGAGATCAGTGACAAGTGGTGTCCCTCAGGGGTCCATATTGGGACCAGTACTGTTTAACACATTCATCAGTGACATAGATAGTGGGATTGAGTGCACCCTCATCAAATTTGCAGATGACAGCAAGCTGAGTGGTGCAGCTGACACGCCTGAGGGATGCGGATGCCATCCAGAGGGACTTCAACAAGCTCAAGAAGCGGGCCTGTGTGAACCTCATGAGGTTCAATAAGGTCAAGTGCAGGGTCCTGCACCTGGGTCAGGGCAAGCCCCGGTATCACTACAGGCTGGAGGATGAAGGGATTGAGAGCTGCTCTGCTGAGAAGGATTTGGGGGTACTGGTGGGTGAGAAGCTGGACACCAACCGACAATGTGCGCTGACAGCCCACAAGACCAACCATATCCTGGGCTGCATCAAAAGCAACATGGCCAGCAGGTCAAGGGAGATGATTCTGCCCCTCTACTCCACTCTGGTGAGACCCCACCTGGAGTACTGCATCCAGCTTTGGAGCCCTCAGCACAGGAAAGTCATGGACCTCTTGGAGCAGGTCCAGAGGAGAGCCACAAAAATGATCAGAGGGATGGAACACCTCTCCTGTGAGGACAGACAGAGAGCTGGGGTTGTTCAGCCTGGAGAAGAGAAGGCTCTGGAGAAACCTTATTGCAGCCTTTCAATACTTAAAGGGGACCTACAGTAAAGATGGGGACAAACTTTTTAGCAGGGCCTGTTGCAAGAAGACAAGGGGTAATGGTTTTAAACTGAAAGAGGGTAGATTTAGACTAGATATAAGGAAGAAATTTTTCATTATGAGGGTGGTGAAACACTGGAAGAGGTCATCCAGAGAGGTGGTAGATGCCCCATCCCTGGAAACATTCCAGGTCAGGTTGGATGGGGCTCTAAGCAACCTGATCTAGTTGAAGATGTCCCTATTCACTGCAGGGTGGTTGGAGCAGATGACCTTTAAAGGTCCCTTCCAACCCAAACTATTGTATGATATACTTTTTTAAAAAAAGAAAGATGGAAAGAGCACTGTTCAGTTCAAAACACTGGGATATTTGAGGTGAGTATCACGCAGAGGAAGGAAACAAAATCCATTTTAAAACAATTATCCAAACTGCAGCATTTGCACAACTTCTTTCATCCAATTTGGAGAGTGCACCAAAACCAAAAGGAAGAGCTCTGCCAGGTGCTTTGCAACAGCAGCTGAGGCACCCAGGGGACACAGCAGCTTATGCTAAGAAGGGAAAGGCTTGGTCAAACAACATCTATAATGTACATACGGAGAAGCACAGATCCTTGGCAAAGTTGTTCTTCATAGAGTCATCCTATGCCAAGGTTACTCTTGCATTTAGCCAAGGCTACTAATTGCTGCAGGGAGATGTGGGATTGGCTTGGGGAATTTTGAGGGAGCACCTCCATGTGAAATGGCTCAGAGATGCTGTTGTAAGTGATTTTTGGGAGAAATGCCACTCTTGGCTTCCTCAGCGCAGCTGAAGGGACTCGAGACCGTAGGGGGGAATGACACGAATGATGGTTTGAGATTGTGTCAGGGGGGAGAGACCGAAGAGGGAGTTTTGCCTTCTTTTCTTCTGCTTTCTCTGAATTGGCCCACACACGCTTTAAATGGTCCAATAAAAAGATACAATTTCTTTACCTTTCCAGCTCTGGGACCCTGTGAGTTTTTGTTGTTCGGGTTCCCGTAAGGTTAAGTTCAGAGGATAAACTGACACGCTGGGCTATGGGAAAAAGCCAGTTTCTTCAAATAAAGCCACAACGGTGCAAAAGAGACCCTGCTGGGGCTTTTATTTGGGAAAACAAACAGAAATGGCACCAAGCCCTTCTGCTTTACGAACCAATTTAACTACAAAACCAATGTTCTCCCTCTCGGGGGTGAGGAGGGGAGAGAGACAGAACACGACAATAGTCCAAAACCTTGGGGGAATAAAAAAAAAAGAAGATAGGACAAAAAAGGTTGTCTGTCCCCTTTTCTTTCTTGTCCATGGCTCCTTTTCTTAGCACACGTGTGTTCTTGTAAAAACGATTAGATTGCAATTTGTATAACATGGTGACCCCCAAATTCAGACATTTAACCCCTTTTCTCTGCAAAGAATGTCAAGAATGTCTTCTCTGTCTTTCTTTCCAACGGGAGGAGTAGGGGGGAATTCTCTCAAACTGTGATTTCTTGAGGGAAGAGAAAAAGAAGGAGGCGAGGAAAAGAAGCAGGGAATTCTCAAAGCCTCTCGCCTTTCGCCCCACTTGTGTGGGAACAGGCGGCTGTATTGCTCCCTTTCTGGACAGAGCTCTGCAGGTCTCCTTTAGCGGGGAGACAAAAAAAAAAAATGGAGAGTCCAAATCAAAACAAAGCCATCTGTTTAAATGAGCTACTGCTAGCCAGTGGCAGAGGGGGTTCCTCATTCACTCCTTCCCATTCTTCTCTCTTGCCTCTGTTGATTCTCTCTCAACCCAGGGAAAAATAAAGATTGCTTTTGCTTTGGCTCAGAGGGATGAAACTGATTGATGCGCTTGGAGTGTCCAGCCCCCACCCACTCTCTCTGATTGTTCGTTGCCTTGTAAAGTTGTCATAAATACGCCTGAACAGGAGTGCAAAGGCCACAGCATGCCCTGGACACGCACACATCCAAAGGGCAGCAGCTGGCCTCATGCTCGTCCACAGTGAGACAGGGCCAAGACCGCCACGGAGAGGAAAGGATTTAGGATAAACACGTGTGTGTTCTTCCTCTTACAATAGTTTTACATTTAGTTTAAGATGCACTACAGCAAAAGGCAGGCAGAAGATGCGCAGCTTATGTGAGAGGGTTCAGAAAGACGACATCAAAAAAAAACACCACCCAACATCAGTAAAGAACCACAAGGCCCCAAACGGTTTTGAGAACACATACATACCATACATTGCACAGACAAAACTGAAGCTATCCATTATAGCCAAGAGACAGAGCTCTGAACAAAACAAAGTCTGCTAAAAGCAACAGTCATTCAAGAGACCACTTCAGAGGCTCCCTGCAGCAGCAAGCTTTCTCCAGCACTGGCTCAAGTAGTTGGCCATAGGCCTGGTGTCCTGTCTCCAACAATGCCCAAGATCTCAGAGAATGAGAATCAAACCCTACAGTTCAGAGCTAGGGTAGGAATTTCCTTCTGGCCTTGTCCGAAGGCATGAATTAAACATTCGACATGAGATCTGTTTATATCCAGTCTTGCTGCTCAAGTCACAAGTGGGATTGCCAGCTTCATGAAGAATGACCTGCTTTTCCCTTTGCACAGATCTACATTTGAACTCTTCATCCTACCTACCTTACTGCAGAAGGAACAGTTCCCAGAGACCAAATTAGAAATCCAAAGACAGTCATTGTGCCAAACTGATTTAATATGAACAGGCCAAGGAGGAGTTCACCTGAAGACTAGAATTCCCCTATGACAGACCCTGGTCTGTCACTTCAACCCTTTTTCCTTTGATTTCAGGAAGACAACATGGCATTTGTGTTCCTGATTAACCAAAGGACACATAAATGAGAATACCGAGAACTGATGCTTTAAAAAGAGTAGCCAAAGCCATTTGTGGATGGGAAGGGCGAACAGCACAGCAAAAAAACAGGCAAGAGAGCCTCGGGAAAAGAGAATGAGCAGCCATCTGAGGAAGGCAACTACCTGTGGATCATCCCACTGCAGTGAGTGGAGGCAGTAGAAGGCACACATTTGCATTCACTTACCTGATGCAAGCACAGCCTACAAAGCTGTTTATCTCACTGTTGGACAAATTTTGGATTGGTTATTGTGATTTAAGACTGTGTTCAGCCAAGACAGAGATGCTGAGAAAGGAACCCAAGCCTGAAAGGAGTAGTAAGCCTCTTTCCCACACAGCCTGGAGAGAGTTTCCTTGGCAAAAAAAGATACACGGCATGATGAAGCTATAGAAAAGCAGCGCAGGAGAGGGGAATCCGCATCTACAGCATGGTATTATGATTCTTCTGCCCCCCAAGTCCTGTGAAACTGTTACCAGTGCCAGGATAATATTTGCTGTTGCTTGTCTCTCCTGTTGCCAGAGATATCCACTCACTTCTCTGTGACTGGATAGACCCAGTTTAAATGTCTGGGTGGAACAGACTCCCCACACTTCTTGGAGTCAGTTAGCTTTCCTTTCAATGTAGCAACTCCAGTTGTGAATCCATTTGATCCCCTCACCCCACAAACTCCATTTGTTATTAAATTAGAGGGTCTCAAACTTGTTTAAACCTTAAAGTTCAAAGCTGTGGAAAGAATGATCGTCTATAGAACTTGTTTTAGAACACAAGTCTGAGAAGTCTGCTTGTGTATCTCGGGTCAAGCTTCTACATTAAAAGCTTTTGTTGAAAACATTTAGCAAGCTTTATAATGAAGAACTAGATCTGCAGATTCTCATTTCATTTATCTACTTCCACACATTAAAAATAATCTGAGCACAACAGAATGCAAAGCCAGGGACTGGATTTAAACAGGAAAACATCAGTAGCGATCAGCTAACCAGGGTGTTCTGTGCTACATATTGCAAATGTCAAATTACACTTGCTGTTTAAGAACAGCACGGGGAGCCTAGGTTTTAAAGCTCTCCCTCCTTGTTGACAATTGTTTACGTTCACTAACTCAATGGGTCTAAAGAGTCACCAAAGTGGATACAGACCAACATACGCCAAAATTTGAAAGATAGCAACTAATTCTTGCCCGTCCCACTGCACAGACAGATGTAATGTAGCAAGGGTTCCATAGAAGCGCGTACCAGAAATCAAGAAGCAGCAAGTTAGCAAACTTCAGCCATCTGCTTATCATGGCAGTGCTCATGCTGGCTCTCAGAGGGAAAGAGCCCAATGCAATAACACTAGAGGCAAATACGGATTACTAATCTGCTCAGCAGCTGCCTGGCTACTTTGAAAGACTCCTCCCACCCCTCTGCTGAGGGCACCAGCCACACACCTGAATCTCCCTTCTCCTCCACTCCCAAGCCACTCATGAATCCTCTACCTCCCACCTCCCCAAAACTTGCAGACATCAAAGGCACCTGCCTTGAACACCTGAAGAGCAGGGGGGCCTGACGGTCAAGAAAAGCAACTCTGTATCTTCCCCTTCCATGCACTCTTTTTTTTTTTCCCCCATCCCTTTGAAAAAGGTGGCAGAGATAAATGGAGAACAAAGAAACAAGAAAAAGCCACAGCTTTGGCCCACACCCTGCCTATTACTTAAGGGGGAAGGAACTCTTCCGAAAGAGGAGGAAAAAAAATGTGCTCAGACACAATGGCTCAAAAGGCCAGGCAGCAAACCGGGCCACTTTGTACTGCTAACAAGGGAAACCTAATTACAGGAAGAGGGCAAAGAGGGACAGATAAAAGGGATACAAAATTTCAACATCTGTTGCCATAAAGGGATAAGAAGTGGGGAAACGCAAAGTGTCAGTTTGGTGTCAGTGACGGCGTAAAGCCACTTTCAAAGGGCTCAGGAGAGGGAGAAAAACCGAACAAGAAATTAGAGGGTTCTTAAAAAAAAAAACCAACAAAACCAACACCACAAAAAAACCACTCTGCCAAAAATGCTTTCAAAAGGGGGGAGGAGATGGACAAGGACTGGATGTTTAAAAGGCAGAGGATCTGGGGTGGCTTGCAGGGCACAGCTAACTTTGGCTTAGTTTTCACAGCAGCTCTCTTGCCCTGTGTCTGTCATGATACGTCACAGGAAAGGACAACGTAGGACTTGTGCATTCAAAGTGTGTACAGCACGAGGACTGCCATGCCAGATACATCACTGGTCCATTTCAAACACATGGGCTTGGCAGAATAGCTCCAAGAGTTGCTGCAAAGTGACCTCTGGAGTATCCTACCTTATGGAGAAGCATCCTTGAGGCAGGGGCATTTGTCTCCTAAAGACCACGATTAGCTGAAAGGCCGTTATAGAGAGCTGGGGGTAAATCTCTTCTCCCAACTAACAAGCAATAGGACAAGAGGAAATGGCCTCAAGTTACACCAGGGGAGGTTTAGATCGGATATTAGGAAAAATTTCTTCACAGAAAAGAAGCATTGGAACAGGCTGCCCAGGGAAATGGTGGAATCACCATCCGTGGAGGTATTTAAAAGACGGGTAGATGTAGTGCTGAGGGACATGGTTTAGCAGTGGTGTTAGCAGTGTTAGGTTGATGGTTGGACTAGATGATCTTAAAGGTCCCTTCCAAACTAGACAATTCTATGATTCTGTGACATGCAGACCACCACAAGCAAATGACAGCAACAGTTCTCCACAAGCAAACGACAACTGCTGGCCTTGGAGCTCTTCCCAGTGGTGAGTCACCCTTGTCTCCCAAGGAGTTTAAATTCCGAAAGGAGACAGGAGGTGGGAAAAGAAAGAGAGAGAAACAGGATCTGAAGAAAGTTTCCTTTTCTCTTGCTTGCCGTTAACTGGCTGTTCTGCTGAGCCACACCAGCACTGGCAGATAGGACAGGAAGGTCTGAGCAGGGAAAGGCAAAAGGGAGCAGAGGTACCTGACCTGCAAGAGGGGCAGCCGCCATCATATCCCTCACTGGCACAGAGGGTCAAGGGGACTTGCAAGAAGCCAAGGAGTCAGGAAGGCCTGATACTTGATGCAAGGACACAGGTTAGTATCCAGCGGCCTATACTGCTAATTGTCCTCTATCCTGTGCAGACCTCTAATCACCTAAGTTATTCACAGCCCCCTCCACACCCCCCCCGCCTTGAGTCACAATAAGTGCACAGCAACTTCCACACATCTAAAAGCAGTCAGATGGCACAATGTGGCATCTGTGGGATGAGATATGTCCTCCAGAGGTGTAGCTAAGCCAGCTTCAAAAGCACAAGAAAAAAAAATTCCTGCTTCATTACAGGAGAAAGGGCCAGGTGTAACAGCAGCTGGAATTTCAGCCATCAGAGACAGTGTCTTGGCATTACGTGGTCATTCCCCTGCTTTAGACTCCCCTTGACAATTGCTTGTTGCTGCCTGTTGCAGCTTTGATCCAACGCCATCATCTCAGCAGAGTCAAAATGAAAGACAGTTGTGGGGGTGGGACGCAGCAAGAGGCATTTCTTTTCTCCACTAAAAATTTCTTTGCCATCAAACCCAACCAAGCCCTTTTCAAAGCCCAGAACATATTTCCAGGTGAAGACATTATCCCCATCTTCTTGGAGGGATGAAGATGGCTGCCCCAGGGTCAGGGAACAGCAAAGGTCATAAATACGAAAACATACCATGACCAACAGCTACAAGCACCAGCCAAGGACTTATCTGGCCTGGAACTAAGAAGATCAGTACACAAAAGGTTATTTAAGCTTTAAATCCTTTTGTAGCATGTTCCAGCTCTCAGCTGTTGGTGAAAAAGACCACCTACCCCAAGGGAAGAGAATGCCGCAGAAACTGCTGCAATGTTCCTTACACACAGCCTGACACAGAAAAAGCCCAGGTAACTGAACTAGCTGGTCTTCAATAGCGCTAAACATCCAAGTGGTGCTAAGGATCCTGTGGTTTTAAAGAGTATGTCTTAAGCTGCTGTTCGTTTCAGTGGCCAGTCTGGCCCAAACCATGACAGCATTGTTCTACACACCTCATTCTTTTGACAGAGAAGTTGCCTGGATTCTGCTTTTAGAGGTAGTGTCCTTGCCACATTCGGCCTCTGCAGGTCAGACTCTGGCCTCTTCTGGCCACAAGGAAGAGGTAAGCAGCAAACTCAGGGCCCGGCTTTGTCTGCCAGATGTTAGCAGGACACACTGGGCACAGGAGGAGCTTTCCAGTCCTGGGTAGCTCTAAGATTTTCGTGTTTCCATGCCATGGTCCCACTGGAGTCTGACCAGCGGGACAACATACACATGCCTCAAATGAAAAGACAGCATTTCCCTACAAGATTGCTTCTGGCAACCGCTGGAGTCTTTGAAATTAAATCCAAAGCTCTGCTGGGTAGAACAGTTTACGGAGAAGTCAAGACCTGGAAGAACAACTCTGTAGTTCCTGACTAGGAAAGAACACATCAAGCTTCACATGCTAGATTCCTGGACGTGCTCCCTACTCACTCTCCTGCCCTGCACGTGCTGATGAGACTCTCAGCTCACACACAGGTCCCCGGAGAGGAAAAGACCCAGTGGCATGGTGCATTCCAGCTGTGACAGGTGAAGAGGGAAGAATAAGTTTGACACTCCAGCCATTGCAACGGAGGCCCAGTGGCCTAGGTTGCCTTGGCTTTTTTATTTGTCTGTCACTCAGGCTTTAACGTTATTGAAAGATCAAACTCCGTTGTGCCTGTTCATTACCTTAATCCTATTTTCTACACAGCTTTATTATCTCTTCAGGCTTCCTTGGGAAAGGCTGTCAGAGAGGCTGGGGCAGGGGGGAGAGGGTTGCCTATCTCCTCGCTCCTGTCAGATGCCTCTATTCAAGAACAGCCGGAAGACGTGATGGGCAGGGGTATCTCAGCACAGCCTGCATCCTTCTGGGGTACTCCAAAGGCACCATTGGATAAGGTCACCAGGAAATATGCACCATAGCTGAATGTACTGGCACTGTCTTTCCTGCTCTAGTTTGTCCTTTGTAGGACACATTTTTTGCACAGTCTTTATTTTTGCTACTTCAGAGAAAAGCAGGTTTGATGCAGTTGACTGAATCTAAACTATAGACTAGAAGGCAATTGGCCTCAGACCAGCCCTGCATCCACACGAATCCTCCTCTACCTCTTTTCCCCAAATGCAGCTCTGCTGACACCCCTCAGGTCCCTTCTGCCATTGTCCCCCTCTCTCCCCTCCCAGAGCCCACTCAATCCTGATGGCACTCCCTTGATAAGCTGTAATGTGCCGCTCCTACCCAGAGCATACCAGCCCTGGAAAGATGATCTAGCGTTCAATAATCCTGCCAAATATTTGCTATCTGTCCATCACTACACAAAGACCCCCAGGCTGAGAGTTTCAAATTTGTCAGCAGTTGAGTCTCACATCAGGATGAGCCCAACATTTCCCCAGTTGCTGAGGTCAGCACCTTCCCTGAACAGGAACTACTCAATGGCCCCAAATCGGAAGCCACAGCAATTAACCTCCTCAATGCTTATTAAGACAGAGAGAAGACAACATGCTTAAGTCAATTCTGTAGATAACCTGTCACCTCACCTCCCTGAGCTACCAGAAACACCAGCCAGGACAAGACGACTGCAGGGCCTGCATTTGCCTCTGGCTTGTGAGCACCACAGACAACTGGGTGAATGGGAAGATGCAGATCACCCTCCTCATCCCTCTGGCTCAGGCTGAAGCATCGAGTGAGACAGATGAAGAGGAAGGTGTAATGGGCATATTCTGACTGTACATGGGTAAGGGGAAGAAACCAGTATAGCAGTGCCATCAACTAGAAAACCTGGGAAGAAAAAGTCGACCTGCTCTCTACTGAACCAGAATCACCCCCCTACACCTTTTTCCACACCAGTTTGTACCATCCCCCACTGCATCGCACATATCATGTTTAAACGTCCCTTGCCTACATGGACTAAAGCAATGATTTCACAGCATCTCCAATACTGCATTTCTCATTGTTATTCACTTTTCTCGTCAAGTTCCTCCCTGTAACCTGGAAGCTCACTCACCTTTCAAGGTCCCAGATTCTCAAAGGTGAGGTGTGTCCACAGCAGGCTGTCCCCGTCACAAATGAGCTGCTTGAAAAAAAAACAAGCAAAGAAAAAAAAGCCACTTAGTAATCTTCATGTTCTGAAGAAATAGTGCATGAGCAAGACAGAGAAAACAAGCTACAAAGACTCTGAATTCTGGTTCAAGACTGTTTCAGCATGTTCCATGGCATTTCACAAAGGGCAGGCAGCAGCAGAGGGAGAGGTGCTCCAGAGCTCTCAGTAGCTGAGCTTCCCAGATGCAGCAGGTCACAACTGCAGAGAATTGGTAGGACATAAAGATGTATTTGCATATGCAAAGGGAAAAGCTAAAATAGGAGCAGCTGTAAATTGCAACAGCTTTTGCAAAACAGTTTGCACAGTACTCAGCGTGTTCCATATACAGTCAGTGCTGTAAACTGCAGAAAGACCACATGAAAAATTCCCTGTTACTTCCCACTTCATGTCTTGCTTCTGTTTGCTGGCAACTTCTGAGCACAATCATAAATTGGCTGCAGCATCACAGGCCTAACGAATCACAGAACAGAGTTCTCCAGTCCAGCCTGCTCAAAGCAGGGCCAATTTCAAAAGCTGGATCAGGTTGCCCTCCCCAGTGCTCAAGCGTTCTCTAATAGAGGCAGCACAGCTCTCCCACAGCAATATTTGGCTCAGTTCACATTCTCCAGCAGGGTCCATTCCAAAGGCCTCTTTGGCGATGCTATATCCCTGCTGCACATGCTGGCACCAGAGGTCACCTGACAGCCAATGGCCTCAAACTAGTTGATAAGACAAGAAAAAAAAATCCTTAAAATTAAGCAGCAGGAACACGGGTGCTGTGGCTCTCCACACCACACCGCTTGTTTTGTGCCAACTTCCTATTCTCAGTCCAAATAAGAGAAAGCAGCTCATCCAAAGATTTCTAAGTAAGCTATAAATGACTTCTCACAAAGCCACATTTATTACAGCTACTGAGAATAAAATGCCAAAACTATGTTTAAGTCATTGCAACAAGGATAGCATGAATGCAGGAAATGGAGCCTGCTTTAAATAAAAGCCGGCTCTATGCTTTGCCTAAACATCTTTTGCAGCGTGACATGGGGCTGGCAACTGAAAGAGGAAAGCAAAATAAGGAAACAATGTCATGCCTGTAAAAATAGCAGGTTTTAAACATTTCTTTGATCCTCTACAACATTCTTCTTTAGAAGTCAGAAGGTGTCTCCAAGCCTTTTCTGTACCAGGAAGGGATTCTTGCAGCGTCCTTGACTTCAGAGAAGCACTATTACTAGTGTCACAAGGCACCCAGCAGCAAAGTAGTGAACACACACTCAACTCAATCAAAGCCAGAGAAGAGCCATGTGGGAGCAGGGCCAGAACTCGGAACTCCCTCTACTTCTGGCTCTGTGGTTTAGCTGGGCGATTGGTTTCTCCAAATCATAAGGCCAAAGCAGCACTGCCAATACACTCTACAAAAGAGGTGAGCAGATTACACCAAGCCATCTCAAAGAGCTACAGGAACCAAGGAAGAGCTACAGCTACCAAGGCTCTCTTTTTGCTGGCTTCATCCCTCCTACCCAAACTCACATACCTGGAGATGTCCACAAGCCCTGTGACCCTTAGCTGTCCTTTAGGGCGAGACAAGGCCTGCAGCACCAGAGCTATTTCAAAATCTCTCCAACTAGGATGTCTTATGTGCAAAATCCCAGGTTCATTGGCAGTGCACATGGCATTGACCCAATGCACCTGCAGCACAGGGCTCTCTGCACAGATGCTGTGGGGTGCACACATTATTCTCCGTGGAAGTCCCTGACCAAAGTCTGAGACTCTAAGGAAAAGCCAATTCCTGCTGCTGTGCAGCAGCTACAAGGACCAATTAAGAAAGCGTCAGCATTTCATATTTGGAAAGAGTTTGTGCTCAACACTTGTCTTCTGTCCACCATAGTGCAGGACAAGAGGGAACATTTCGCTTTTGCCAATGTCTCCCCTCTCAGAAGTAAACAAGCAAACACCACCCAACTCTGAGAGCTCACCAGTCAAACCCCATGTCTGGAAAGCAGCACTCTGGTCAAGGAGTCCCTCAGCTACAAAGCTAGGTGTTGGGTTCTGTCCCTCCCTCCCCAAACATAATCCATTAATAACTACTAAAGCCAATTACCGTGGTTAGAAACATAATAGCAGTCAGGGAGTCAGTCAAGCAGGCAATTGGGTGTTTAAGATTTTTCTTTTGGGGGACAAACTGACTCTGTCCCAGCAGAGAACGCCCTCACACGGGAGACAGGCCCCTTTGTGCAGAAGGTATGCACAAGGCTTTGATGGTTGCCACAGGTCTAAATTAGCATGGAGGCACACCAACAGGGAGAAAAAGGTGGGAGGAACAGCAAGGTCTAATCCCCGCTCAGGCTGTCAGTTCTGGACTTCCCTCCTCAGTCCTTAGCCCCCACCCCACCAAAAAAAAATAAAGAAAAAAGAAAAAAAAAAAAAGAAAAATAGTATTAGATTAAGAGATTTCTCTCCAGCATCGCATACAGGCCTCAGGGCCACAAACAAGTCTCTTCTGGGTAAACCTGACTCCATTCAGTCAACAGGAATTTTGTCTCATACTTCAGCAGGATCAGATTTGCAGGCCTTATCTTTAACAGGCTGGAGGCCATTAGCAAGCAAAGATAAGACTTCTCACAGAAGAGCGGGGCACCTTCACTGCCAGGATTAGAAAGCAGCGCTCACAAGACATGTACAAGAAGTGGTGCCAATGAGAAATTGTCAAAGCCTGGGAGCGAACTGACCTGGAAGTCTGGATTCCCAGGGGACGATACAGGGCCTCTCCCCTTGAGTCTGGTCTGCAGGCACACACCTTCAGCGCTCAGGCCTCTTGTAACTGGGAACCTCACAGAGGTGACAGTTCCACTCCAACGAAAAGGCCAACACAAGTCGGCTTTGGTAGGCAAATTGGAGCTAAGCTTGTAAAGCTTGGCTCCAAAACTTCTGAAACATCGTTCCGCAGAACTGAAGCCTTCTATCAGGTTTGCTTCTTTCAGTTTACCTTCAACAAAGCTTTTTGTCTTACGAAGCAGAGAGCACACACCAAAAACCTCTGACCAAGAGAAGTGCAACCTCTTCACTGCTGTTCTTGCCAGCTGCCCAAGAGAAACAACTCAAGCTGAGTTACTAGCTTAGTGAGTATCATTTATTTTGCCTACAATGCTTTCAGGAGTCAGAGAGACTGAGGAGAGACTAGACTGGGAAGAGGAGAGCACAAGATACCCTAATATATATTACTGCAGGGATGACCCATCTCTCTGAAGTATATGTGATACTGCTGATGTACACAGACATTGATCAGATGCATCTACATACCACAAACTGCTGTGTCCAAGCTTCAGATGGCCTTGGAGATGCAAAGCCCCTTCCCCTGCCCTATGAAAGCTGCTGGGTACCACGACTACAAGCTCCCTCCAAAAGGCTCCTCTAAGGGGAAAATGAGCACCATTGCAGGGTCTCCATAACAGGGCATGTTGTCTTCACAGGGATCCCCCAGGATGTAAAAACAAGCAAGCCAACACAGCATTTCCACGTCTGCCATGCCAGAAAGGCAAGGATTTTGCAGAGCATTGAGACACACATGCTTCATACACAGCATGTTTTTGTTGTCCAAAGCAAGGCATTTTCCAACTCATCTAATACTTTGATGTTCTCTTTTCCATTTGAAACACCTAACAAAGAAGAGATGGAGAAGAAAAAAAAAGAGAACAGCTTCTCCTGAAGCCAGGCCTTCTCTATGCTACAGAATAAAAATTTCACTAAAGATCATCCCTCCACAAAAGAGGCTGGGCCAGGGGATGAGAGACAGCACGCATCCTGGCAGTGCTGTTGGAAGAAACACAAGAACTTCATCTGACTGACTTGTGGTTGTTGGAGATCCCATAGCATTTCTGGCAACAGCAGTAGTGCTCTGGCTACAGTCCAGCTACAGTGATCCCATGCCTTGCTCCCAAGGTGCCAACTATGCAGCTTCATCCCACCTATAGCATCCCTCTTTACTCCATCCTGGAGAGAACATTGCCAGATGCAGGTGAATCAGAGCTGCACATCAGTCTTTTCAAAAAGATGCTTCTTCTCATGAGGCTCCCATGGTACAATACATAACCTCCTCACTTTCAACCCAACCTTCAGAGCAAGCCCTGCCCGAGCTGGGACTCCTGCAATGCAAAGTAATTGAAGGAACCTGGGTGAAACGGGCCCTTTTCCAACCTCTTCTGTCTAAACTTCCCCCGTGCCCCAGGCTTGCGCCCTTCCCCTGTACTGTAAACAGATTGCTTCTCAAGTCCTATTCTGCTCTTTGGGGATTTCAAATCCAGAATCTGCTTGCCACGTGCAAGAGCCTGTTCCTTCCTCCTCGCACGCTCCCCCACCCCCTGGAATTGGACATCGTTGTTCCATTTTGGAGACTATTATATACAGAGACTCATCGGACCGGGAAACAAAGAAGTTATTACTTGACAGAGCCCTGCAGCTGGGAATGTGGAAGGCGGGGGGGAGAGGAGGGGGAGCACCGAGGGAGACAGGATGGGGGGGCTGGTAGCAGCGTTATGAAAGCGATCAACAGAAAGGACAGCTCAAAGATGGGAAACATCCTTTTTAAAAAGTCTCAAGTGGGATGAGAAAAGGAGGAGAAGAGAAAGCAAGTCCAAAATGGAGAGTGGAGAAGAGAGAAAGCAGTTGGTGCCAACGGTGCCGCGGGTTAAACACACGGGTCTGTGGGTTTGTGTAGCCTTTGATTCAGCACTGACACGCTTTGGCAAGGGAGGCCACCGGAGCTGTCAAATCCTTCACCAACGTGCCCATCAATTGTATTCAGCTCTCCCCAACCCGCACTGGCATTTTAATTACTGTTGGGTAAACTAATTTGTACAAATGAAGGCAACTCTGCCTAATAGAATATGCAAGCTCTCTGACCTCTGACAGGCGATGACACAAGATACAAAGGAGGCAGAGGAAGGCTTTTTATCAGAGCCTTATTACTCTCTATTACTCCAATTAGTTAAGCTCCAGTGCTCCTAATTGGGGGAAAAAATTGCAATTAAATCAATTTTTGATGGGCTGAAAGTGGGTTACCGAACCGCCCTGCCTGTGAAACACTGATATTATAGCAGCAAAGGTCAAAGTCTTTGTCGGCACCTGTGGGGCCCCCACCTCCCCTCTCTAAGCCCCTCTGTGCCCCCCCAACACACACATGCAGCTCGCTAAGGCGAATCATTAGAACATGTCATGTCTTATCGTGGCCGCCACCATCCTGCTAACCTCATCAGTTGACATCATTACGGAAGGTAACTCCTCCAGCATGAATACAGTGCTAAGGTCACACAAACTTGATGGAGCCCCTGCTGAAGAGCCCAGGAGGCTGGGGAGCAGATGCAACAGTAACAACATTGTGAAGGGAAGAGGAGGGGGTCGGAAACTCAGCGCAGGGAGTTTTGGCATCTCCAGCATGAGGCTTCTCCAACAGACCAGATACACACAAAGGGAGGGAGACTGAGATGGAGCGGGGGAAGCAGGTGCTCCTTCCCAGGGGCATTTAATTTGGAGGAAGAAAGAAAAGAGGAAAAAAAAAAAGCACAGCATCAGTTTAGCATTTTCTTCTCCATGAGAAAGCAGGCACCACAAACATGCAACAAGTCTCACCTGCCTTTGATTCAAGCAACGCCAGACAAAGCCAGGATTGGGTGGTCACGCAGGGCCGGTGTTGCCCCTGCACTGCCCCAGACCATCCCTTTAGCCCTACTTCGTGCCTCTAGCAGCACGACCAGAGAACCAAACCAAGCACCTTCAGTATCTCAGAAGTCAGTCAGGACAGCTGGGTCAACTGCCAACAACTCAGCAGCCACAAACGGAACAAAAATCAGTAGGTTAGGCAGTTGCACCAGAAGTCCGGCCACCGTTAATGGGCCAAAATTACAACATTACAGAACAGGGAATGTGGGGAATGGAAGGCTATTTAGAAGAAGATTGGAAAAGGTGAAGAAGCCAATGACTCATGATATAAGTCTCCAAAACCTGAAACAACAAGTGCAGGTTGCATCCAATTTACTACAGCTCTGCAACATCCCTCTGGCTTTTGGCTCCAGACCAAGCCTTTCCATATTCCTCAGTCCTCAAGAGCCTTCCCATCCTTCCAGCCCCATGTACCTCCTCCCACATCCTCCCCCGCATGCTCCTCCCGCATTCTTGCTGCATAATGCTTCAGCTCCAGACCTTCGGTGCAAGGAAAAGACAAGGTCCATCAGACTGACTGAAATATTTTCTATCTGTGTCGCTGGCTGCTGTTCTAGGCTCAAGGTTACCCACACTGCACTTTGTTAAAGCCTGGTATCGGGAGTCCGCTGGCAGTCTCCTCAGGTCCCTGTACTACTCCAGACTCAGCACAAAGAAGAGCTTCTAGAGTGCTCTGGCGTCAAGCTTGTATTTGGGCGTGACTGCTTGCATGCACGTGAAATAGCCTTGTATTTGGACTCAATAACAGGACTGAGCTCACCTGAGCAAGCAGAGACCCACTGCAGCATAGCCTCATCTTTGTTCAGCAGTGAGTAACACTGCCAAAGAGAATCAGCAGCTGGAGGCAAATGACCAGGCTTGTTCCACAAACAGACTGGAAAGCACTGGCACGTTTGCTGCTGCTTCCTTGAGCCTCACGCGCACGCCACAGCGTCCCTCAAGGCATCAGTCAGATCAGGGTTGAACCCTGCTCCTGATATGCATCGTAAATTGCATACAGAGAAGCTACAGAAGAGCTCTGCCACTCCCCACCAGGGACTCAGCAGAGAGAAAACAAAATGCATAAAGGCGACTGCATGAATGCCACAACATTTACAACCGCTACTGCTCCAAGAGGAAACGCCACGTTCTGGCAAGCAGCACCAGTGACACAGGCACAGACAGACAGACTAATAACTCATTCGCATGCTACCTCAAGTGGACCACTAGAAAGTGGTCCCCAGAAAGAAGGCATTTGCATTTTGTACTGAAGGGCACTGTAGAGATGCTAGTTTGAAACAGTGAAGTCTTACATTTGAGGCAGAACTCCAGCATATTTGGGAGAAAAAATGCTGACGTTATTGTCTCCCATGTCACTTACTGCATGCCTCGGGGTAGAGGGAATGTCAACTTCACCTCTCCAACCCTCTGCCTTGGCCTCTAACTTCACGTCTTCAGAGACCCACAGGCTGGAGAACAGAATAAGGCTTTAATATCCCCAAAGGTCCAATTCCCAGCATAGTAGACCGACCAAGTTGCTTAGCAGGTACCCAAGCCAGACACCTCCATTTTGGCTTCATTGCTTTGCAGTTTCACCCCATATTGTCTGCCCAAGTCATCCCATAACCTTGTTCACCGCCCCTTCACCAGCCCCGCAGCAGGTAAATCTTGTGAAAACGGGCAGCCAGATATAGAACGTAATCCCCATTTCTGGAGAAAAACTGAGCTCAATGACATTAAGACAGAGATTCCAGCAAGGACAGACACATGCACACAGACCTCTTCCACACTGCAGCACTGAACAGGAAAATATCCTTTATTAGAAACTAGTGAGTCCACCCACAGAACAGTCCTGATGTTCCATGGGCTGTTTGCATCTAAATGTAACCCTCCTTTCCCCAATACTCCACGTGACACATGCTTTTAGGAAGAAGAAAATGTCCAGGACAGGACCACGCTCAGATTAGCTCTATAAAAGTTGATTGAGGGTCCTGGGTGTTCCCATACATGAGGGGTATCCAAACAGTGCTTTTCATAGTGCTGCTATCACTTTTCAGAACCTCAAACAGAATGGCCTTTGTGGCTGCACAAGTATTTCTACTGGGTTGATATCAGCCCTACTCCTTTATTAAAGGCAAAGGCTTGATAACCCACATTTAATGGTGTAAAACACTTATTTACATGGCATGTCCAACCCTCTTCATCATCCTTCCTCACTCCCCAACCTCTGGGCTTGCAAGGCATGGAGTGCTTGCTCTGGACAGAGGTCTCTGTACAAGAACTCCTGCATCCCTAGCTCTCTCCAGACCCAATTTAACCCCCAATTGATGCTCAAATTATTACTGTTATTACAGGAGGGGAAGAAGAAAAAGAAAAAAAAAAAAAGACTCCTTAACCATAGAAGAAATGTAATCCAGTATGTAACTTGGGCACTGGTCTGAACAACGTGTACGAAACAAAGGGAGCAGAAAGCCCATGCCAAAACCATTTTGCCTGTGCATGCTTACCAGGCCTTTCTGTGAACAGAGCCCTCTTTGCAGGCTTCCACTGGGGTTACATCTTGGAAGCCAAATCATAAAGAAACATGACTCTGCTGAGAAACGACTTCTGAGTCTAAAAGCTGGGCTATGCAAGAGATACAGTTCTCTATTCCTACCACAGAAAGCTTTCCTGGGAGAAAGAGAAGCCAAGGATGGGAGGGGGGGAAGAGGAAGTCTAGGGACTTCCAGGTCAGTCCAAGAGTAGGTGGTTAAACACCACTACAGTAGGGTTATTTCAGCTTCAGCTGATCAGTAAACAGAACAAAACCTCACAGGACACTTTTAATTCTCAGAAGCTATAACATTAGAAAGGCAAAGAAAGTCAGTACTAAGGTTACATTTGAGTCTTGAGGAGTTTAAGGTGGGGGACTTTTTTGTGTCTTCTTTTGCAAGTGAAGGTGAAATAACCACAGCTTGGATCTGGACTTCCTTAATTATATTATGCATTCTCTTTTCCAACATCACTAGGGTAATCTCAGCCATCTGAAGCAGCTTCATCCTACACTCTACTCTTGCTCTACTCCCCAGAGCAGCCATTCAAATACAGACAGGCAAGACTCCTGCTAGGTACTGACCAGACAGTATGCTCTACCTCCAGCTGCTGCATATGCTGTCTGCAATACAGTGCAAGGGAACTGCAAGGTGGCTTCATAAAACCTCCATCTTGAGCAAATCCACTGGCTTTTTGGAACCAACTGAAAGGAAGAAACAGGTGAAGCTGCTGGCTGAGCAGCAGAAAAATATGGTCCCTGAATGAGATACACACAAATGTATTAGACAGCAGACACCATCTGCTCCTGGGACAAGGCAGGACACCTACAGACCATCACACATCTCCGGCAGATCTCTGAAGGCCTGGCACTCATTTCTCACCCACCTGCACACCCACTACAAGCCTTCACACCCAGCACCTATCCCCTCCATACTGGGCTCAACATCATTAGCCTTCCCCCCCTCACCCCGATGGCGAAGGCACTCTGAGCCTGACCCTCACCAACCTCCCCAGATCCAGTAGCCCCCTCGCACTCAATGCTCTGCGCCCACACACAGCCTTACAAGAAGCTCTGAACTCCAGCCCTTGCTTTCTCAAAGCCTGCCCAGGTGTAAAGCTCCAGCGATTCCTTTTTCTTTGCCATTTTCCCTCCCTCCTCCCTCTCCCCCAAGCCCCACCAACATTTTCAGGCCACACAGTGAGCCAGGAGCAACCTCCAACAAGTACATGAGGACCACTGCAGCAGTCATGCTGTTTCAGGCCCCCCCCAACTCAAGACAATTTCTAAGAGCTATTTCTTATCCTCCCCTCCGTGAAATTATTTCTGTTAATTGCCTGGTGGGAATCACTTATAGGTGGGGGAGACTCTCCCCCCACACACACCCTGGCCCCTAATTGGCTTATTGAAGTTTTAACGGGGCTTTCACCTGGAGAAGCTGGTAATTATTCCCTTCATTCCCCTCTTGCTTGTACCTGTAGCTTCACACTTGGGGCCTGCCTGGCTCCACAGGGGGGACTTTGTTCCCTCTAACTACAGGCCCCACACAAATGGGCCCAGCAGCAGGAGAACACAGCAAAGTGGTAATTTTCAGCCCGGCATAATTAGCCAAGGTTCTTTCAGCCCTAACTGCTGAATGGGGAGGGGGCTGCTGGGGAGGGTGCGCCATGTGGGAATGGCGGGACAGGGGCTGCTCTCAACAGGCGGACAAAGACCCCTCAGGGGCTGCGATCTGGAGCAGAAGGAGGGGGTTGGAGTGGGATGGCCTGCCTGGCAGAGCAGGGGCATGGTCAGCGGTGCGACGCATGCTGAGGTGGTCAGCTCATGACAAGCATCTTTCCCACAGCCCGTGGAACAGGGCAGTGCAGGAAGCCAAACAGGGGTAAAGGAGAAAAGAGATCCAGTAGATGCACAATAGGAGCATATGAAGAGGTGCAATGCATGACAGATTCTTGAAGGCCTGGTGTAGCGTACACTCCCAGCGCAGGATTTCTAGTCTAGTACCTTTGCATTGAGATTAAGAAAGGCAATAGACTTGGGGAGAGGAAACCGTACAGTGCAGGTCCCCAGACAGGAGAGCAAGAACTGTGCCAAGGACAGAGTGAGAACCCTTATTGCTGAGAAAAATCAGGGAAGAATCATTCACCTCTTCCAGCATCTGTCCCAGATGTCAGGTAACAAGCAGATTTAGGAGGACAGCAATGAAGGCTCCAGGTTCTCTTTTAGCTGAGCCATTTCCCCTTAGCAAAGCAAAACTGCTTTTCATAGTGGGACTTCACTTATTCCACCTCCCTTTCTGCTACAAGCCTTTGGTTCTGCAAAACCTACCAGGAAACCTGGTGCATGTGGGTTGACCAAACCACTTGGCTCCCGGTGTATTTCTCCTGTATTGCACCAGACTGTGGCATCAGTTGTCCCACAAACTGGTACCCTGTGGCTCAGTGCCTCTGTTGATTCTCTGGACTTGTCAGCATCTACACTTTCTTTGAATTATCACTGTTGTCTTCAGGATAGAAATCCTTGTCCTGGCTGGTCAGCTCCAGGGCTGTAGACAAGTTAAACCTGCTCAGTTGACTTGATCCCAACTCTAGTGCAGTAAGGTTGGGTTTGTTTTTTTTTTTTAATGTGAAATCATATTTTGAAAAAACTCATCTTGTGTCCCTTATGGCTGCAGCATCCTACTGGAAAGCAAGAACTGTCACAGTCTGAAAGCTCAGTCCTTATTCTGCAGTGAAGACCAAATGGTAAGCAGGCAAGTAAAAAGATGCCCACTGGTTTCATCAGAGCACCAGTTACATAGGAGTGCTGAGCAAGCCCTAGGAGATGTAATCACAACAATCCCAACAACAAGGAAAGGAGATCCCCAGAGACTCAATATGTAGCAAGGAGAGCAGCACAACCCGCAGGGCACAGAATTGTAATTTCTGAGCTGCCTAAAACACACGACTGACCCAATGCTGCAGTGGTTTGCAAACTGGATAAGTTGCTGGATTCCACCCCACGATACTCTGGTTTCTCTTTCTTTTACTAAAGACTCCCACAGAAAGGTCCGCTTCTCAATTTCAATTCATTTTTTTGCAGCCTCACTCAAGCTGCTTTAAGTACTTGCCACGGAGAGGAGTTCAGCTAGATACTGTGTGCTTTCGGCTCATCAGTGCTCAAGACTTTTTCCATAAAAGCAACCTTTGACACTTCTGAACAAAATATGCTTGCCATGAAATCAATGCCAGCATCTGAGAAGCAGACGCCAAGAATAAATATCAGCAGACCCAAGGTAACCAGGCCAGTTTCAAGGCTATGCAGAGAAATATAGTGAACATTCCCAGCACCAGCAGGAAAAGATACGTAGTGTTGCCTATACTCATACATTATCACACACCTTACAGTTTCCGGCGCTTTTTCTTCTTACAACCCCACACCCTACAACAAGGTGACATGTAGAATTGATTTAAGTAAATACTCCAGCTGTCATCGCTTTGGACAAAAGTCTAAATACATGCCTATGTGTAGAAAATGCTTAGAGAATCAAGATGCAAAAGAAGAAAACCTCTCCTATTTTAAAAATATCTCCTTTCTATTCTTTAAGCTTCAGGACTGCCAAGGCCAATCCCAATATATTTTCAGACGTGACTGGCAGAGTTTTCAGTTAACAAGTATTCTTTTAAAAATGCATATATATAATGACAGCTTATCTAAACTTTTCCATTAGAACATATGACAGAAAATGACTTTTCAACAAGCTAGCAATCCGTACATGCCAGTGAGGTCAGGGGGAGGGGAGAATCCTTTCAGGTTTGCCAGAACAACTAAAACCCAAGAATGTTTCAGTTTAAAAGTAGGGGTGGGAAGGAATCTGTTTTCCTGGTGCCACAAACCACAAATTATTTTTGTCTTATTCCTTTTGCCATACACACACATACATATACCAAATTCAAACTTCCCAATTTAGGAGAATTTTGAAAAAAAGTGATCAGGGTTGCGAGGAAGAAGAGGACTTCAAGAAACATATACTTTCATCATCTTCCCACAAAAGGCAGCAGTTCTCTCTCCACATCACGCAGAGGCAGGAGCTGTACTTGCTCAAGCTTATAGGGGAAAGAAGCCAAATCACTTAAAAACAGAGTGTTTGATCTTCCTTCTCTCCTCTGTGATATTCAAATAATTTCCAAATGAAGTCTAAATGAGTTGTTCAGCAGGGGAGAAGGAAATAATGCTCAGAGGGTTTTAAGAAGCTAAAGACCAGGAAAGGTGAAAGGGGAGAAGTGTGTATACGTAGCACATGCTGCACACAGAGGGGTCCAGGACACTGAGGCATGGAGACACAGGTGCTCTGTGGAGGAGGCGAGCAAAGCCTCATCTGCGTTTAACTCAGCCATGAAATGACTCCTAGAGCTTTCCTGCTCTGATCATTCCAGCCCCGGCACGGACACGCTTGCAACAACCTCAATTCACTTGCCTTTAAAGCTCTGGGCAGCTTCCCCCTCCCCAGCTCTCCGCTCTACGTAATATGATTTGCTTCAGGGTTTTCATGCTAAGTGTTTGGAGCATGTCAACTGTTTGCCCCTAAGCAACCAAGATCCTGAATGAAGCTCCTGCTCTCCATCTGCAGGTTCAGGGCATGCTTGGTTGTGAGCAAGCACCAGAATGAGAAATAAAACCCACCAGTCAGGCTGGAAAGCCCCAGCCCTGTATGCAGAAAGGCACAGGAGATTTCATTAAACAAGCAAACAGACAAAACATGTCCAAGGCATAAGGATGTTTAGTGGCCACCTCCCACACAGGTCCTGAACTACCCAAAAACCTGCTGAAGAAGTTTTGCAGGAGCCAGAGCTCAAACCATCCTCACATCAACGTACAATAAAATGCAGATTCACAGCACAAGTTATCTTCAGTATCTGTATTCAGGCTGGGCTGCAAGGCAGCCCAAGAACTATTGAATTCCAGTTATAACCAAGATTAGCCAGATGAAGGTATGAAAGGGATCAGACAAAACAGATGCTGTAGAGACAGGGAAAGGACAAGACAAGAAAGCAAGAACTAATTTATTGTGACGCTTAAGGTCACTATATTGGGAAAAAAATTACACAGAAAATTGAGTAGGAGGGAAAGGATTCCACTGGAAAGTACTGGGAAAAAATGCCCCTTCAGGCACACATCTCCCAAGGCTGCAATGGAACACAGGATTCCCTAAAACACATCATCCTTTGATGTCAGGAAATATCTGATAAAGGGACACGAAGTACCCCACTGCCTCCTGCCCTCCTGCCTCAGTAAGCTGCTGTCTAGGTGAAGCAGGACAACCTGCTGGCAGTCAGTCCTCCAACACGTCAAGGATCAGAAGTCTGGAAGCTTTAGATGCACAGGCAGCTTTGCAGGCAGGAGTGTGAAACCACAGTTTCCTCCTTTCCTTTCCATGGCCTGCCCCATTCACATGCACTCTGAGAGTTTAGGAAGTCTCATCCAAAAACACTGCTATTAAAAGAACCATTTTCACTTGGCAAGTCAAACACCCGCACGAAGAAATGCCAGAACCAAGCTTGCTCACATGTCGTCCACCAAAATGAGCACATTACTTAAGTATCAGTATTTGATTCTGCAGCAAGTAGAAGTGTCTCAGTCGAAGCTGTCACTGATCTTTATCATGTGGATACACAAGATCCAATTACATGACCATCCATTCAGGTTAGGCTGCATCTCTGTGGACTCCAGTCAGAGACTGCACTGGGAGGAAATGATGAGCTTAACACATCTCAGGGACGCACACATGTGAAGTCCGCACTAAATAAATAACAACTGGCCAGCAAGTACTCACAACAGTTGTGGTTTGCTACTGCTTCGCACAAGGCCGTCAATACTAGCGTTGGGGTGGGCTGGGAAAAATACTAAAATTGTAAACAGAGCAGAGGGTATCCAGAGGGAAGTATCATTCACTATATATCCCCATAAGACAGTCAGGCACAAGTTTTAGAAATAGAACAAAGTGTTTCTTCCTCAGGACAAAACACGGAATCGGAAAGAAGCCGGTCAAGACCAGAACATTAACAAGTTCAGAAAGAAGAGATGAGCTGCTCACAGAGCTACCCTCTGCAAACATGAAACACACACTGGTCTGGATGCAAACTCTAGCCAGGGAAACCCTAACCTCCCTATCACTGTAAGCTGGGAAGGAACAGGCAGGAAAGGATCTTTCTGTGCTTGTCTTGTTTCTTACCCTTCTCCCTAGATATCTACTACCGACCACTGCTGGACACTAAACACTGGGGTAGACAGATGCTAGACTGACCCACCATGGCCAGAACAACATGAGAAATGCCCACCTTGGTCAAGCCATGGCCCACGTAGCTCACCATTTTGTCTCCAGCAGCAGTACTAGCAGATGCTGTTTAGGAAGAACACGTAAGCTTGGCAACTTTCTGTAATCATTCTCTTTGTACTGCCACAGCATCCACAATTACCATATTAAGGATTTTAGAGAGTGTATCCCCACCTAGTCCTTCATTACGGACCTGCTATCCATGAATTTGCCAAATCCCTTTCAAAACTGTTGGCATCATCCACCTCCATAATCTTCTGAAGCAGGAAATTCACTACAGGCTGTGTGAAGAAACACTATCTTTTGCCTATTTTAAAGCAATCTGCTAGTAATTTCAAATGTCTCTAGTTCTACTATTGTAGGATTTGCTGAATAACACTTCCACAGTCAAGCTTACCCACCACCATCCTACTCTCCGTATTTCTTTTCAGGCTGGTTTTACCAGAACTGCGTAATGGAGGCAACCAAATAAGAGCAGATCAGTAACTTCTGCAGATCACTTGACTTGGGACCAAATATGGGGAAAGACCACAAGAACAAGATACAAACTAGTAATGCAAACTGGTATTCCTTTGGTACAGAGGAGTGTTTCTCTGCTGTGTTTCCTCTTCGGACCCTGTTGGTTTATTGCCCCTTCTGAGGCAAGTTAGACTTAATTGGTTACTCCAAGCTTTGAGGCTTCACCCAGTCTCAGTCACTCCTAGACGAGCAGGGACCTGTATCGCTGGCTCCACTGCAAGAGCTAGAGAGCCAACAGAGGTCTGAGGACCATCAGGGTCTCGCAAACCATAGTTTGGGAAGCAGAGGACAGAGCCATAGCACAATAGGAACAATACTGTTCACCTGCACTCAGTACTACCAAAGTACCTGATATTTTTCACCAAATAATAGAAACAGTAATTCCTTGCTCTGCCAGACTACAAACTTATCCAAAGTGGTCTGCACACAATCCATGTTCCCAGATTGCTCTAAGACCATCAGAAGACAGGTGCTAGAGAAACATTATTGCCTTTCTAATTTCTGGAGCAGGCTCCCTTGCTTCTCCACTGTCAAAGAAGAGAAAATCCATGGGGAGTATATGGAAAAGGAAAAAGGAAAAACATACTATAGGTCACATGCGCTAATGAATACTCTGTGCAAGACAGAAAATAAGAAGCAAGAGAAAGCCTGTTCCATCAGACAGTCCTGCTCCATCCCCATCCCTCATTAAATCAGCCTGGACAGGCAAAGCAGGTCAACGAACAAAGCGCAGGTGCAAAGCTCAAGACAGCCGCAGAGACCAAGCACAGCAATAGTAGCAGTTGCTGCTTGACCCAGCTTGGTCTGTAATTGCTTCCTCTGATCAGTCCACTTTCTTTAGTCTCCTTTTCTCCCCCCACCCACCCCTTTTTTTTTGGGGGGGGGGGGGGGGGGAGTGTATACACACAGATGACCAGACTTCTTTTTCCCCTGAAAAATACAAGCTGTTAGGTTCCAGCTTGCCAGCCTCTATCCAGCCCCCACACTAATAAATCTCTGGGACTATCAATCACCTTGGTACAGGTCTCTCTTCTCAAAGGAAATGGGCTCTCTCTCTTCATTAGCTGGCCATGTCTACCAACCATAGCAGAGCTTCATTTCAAGTCCTCTTTGACGGACGGCTAGACTTAGAGGAACACGTACCTCAACCTCAGAGCAGAGAGAACAAGGATTCACTAATCAGACAGGGCAATGCACATTAAAAGCTGGCTTTAATACGTGGCCCCAAATTAGCCTTGCATCTGCGAAGTGTCAGGGTGCCTACAAAGCAGTAGGAGTACATCCCATGTGCAGGCATGTGCAGAGCAGAGTGAATAGATGAATGGAGTGAATAGAGCATCAGGAACCCACAATACCTCTTTAGAGCAAGAAAGTGGCTGCAGCAGTCATACTTCATGTAGGCGGGAGGGAAGGTAGAGAAGACCTGACAAATCCTAGGTAATGAACCAGGGAACACACTACGCACAACACACTACAGGTAACACTACACAGACAGAACAGACTTTCCAACCTGCCTTCCTGTCTGGAGCAGTCTCACACTGCTCTGAAAAGAAGCCAGAGGCAACGGAGCCAAGGAGAGAATCACAGAATGGTTTAGGTTGGAAGGGATCTTAAAGATCATCTAGTTCCAAGCCCCCTGCCATGGGCAGGGGTACCTCCCACTAGACCAGGTTGCTCAAAGCCCCATCCAGCCTGGCCTTGAACACCTCCAGGGATGGGGCAGCCACAACTTCTCCGGGCAGCCTGTTCCAGTGTCTCACCACCCTCAGTGAAAAATTTCTTCCTGATATCTCACCTAAATCTACTCTCTTCCAGTTTCAAGCCATTACCCTTTGTCCTATCATAGTCATATGATAGAGTCATATCATAGAGACATAGTCCCATTCCACTCATGACAGAGATGCAGGATGCCAGCTACCCAGGGACGCTGAAGCTTAACTACAGGCAAGAGGCACTCCGGCATGCTGTATTTTAAAGGATATTAGCACGCAAGCCAGACGCACAATGGCACACATTGAGGAGAAATTCCCATTCTTCAGCAGAACCAGTTTCCCTTCAAGCCTATCTTCTCCTAGTCATTTGCTCCTCTCCAAACTCCAGCCTCCTTGGTCCTGCTCCCATCTCCTCTCTACCTCCCCCAGTGCTTCAAAAGTAGTTTGCTTTACTAATCTAGACCCAGACTGATGCATTTGCTTGTTTTAAACAGTCTGCCAAGCACCTTTTGCAAGAACTGAAGTGACTGGAGAAGACTGGGATGGGACACACCATCATCCTGATCTGTGCCAGACCTAATATGGCACATTTCTGAGCCATGCCTTCATTTTTAACAGTATTTTCTCTCGGCCTGAAGCTATTCCTGTGTGCAGTGCTATGCTCTGTGTCAAAACACCAAAATTCAACGCTTAAGTCAGAGATTTACATTTATGAACTTTGTAAATTCCTATCATCTGCAATCTCATCCTGGACACACGGATGACAGACTCTGCCCAGGATGAAGGCACTGCGGCTGTAAACAGCCTCCCACTCTGCTAGGAACCACCTTCTGTGCAGATAGGACCCTTCCTTCAGCAGTTTCCTACAGTCCACATTCCCATGCTTCTATATTCCCCTCTCCTGAACTGGAACAGGAAATTTTGTAACTGCAGATTGGCAGAGCAACATAGGTTGCATACCACACACCTGAAGCAAGTCCGCTTTTCTTTTTTTCTTCTATTTTCCTCCCCTTTCCTTAGAGCACTTATAATCCAATCCCTGCTTGGAAAAAAAAAAGAAACTGTCTCCCCCTACTCCTAATCCAGAGATGCAATGCAAAACCTTGTGCCTTGAATTTCCTTTAAGTGATTCTTAGCACCCATTTATATGTAAAGACGCACATATAAAGAACATCCATGCATGCCTGCTTCTCAAGTTGGCATAAACTATTTGGACCACAAAGCTATGCACAAGCCCCAGAGCAGGCACAAGACATTTCGCACTGGAAGCTGGCCATTGCCTTCCCGGGGATATATCCAAATTCCTGTTGGATACAACAGCTCTAATTAGAGGCAGAATCAGAAAGACATGCCTTGAATGAGTGCTTTGCACAGCATGGACTTGATATGCAGTGTAAAGCAGGCTTGAATTGACTCCAGTGATCTTAGTCATAAAACGTATATCCCTATGCTTCAAACAAAATAGTGCGTTTTGGATACAGTTTACAAATTTGATTCAGCAAGTACTAGCATCAGACAGTCACCATCACCTGCAGCCTCCTGTAAACTTTGTAGTTTCCTTCAAGAAAACTAAGGCTAGCACCTGACTAGCACTTGTGTGACATGCACACAATCATCACTTTCCCCTCTTAATAAAGAGAAAACTGGTGCTTTACTATCATTCCTCTTCCTGCAGCAGTCTGAAACCTTCATCTGATAAATTCAGTCCTTCTCAGTTTTCTCCCAAATATATTTTTTTACTTTTAGAAGAACTGAGGGCAGGGGGAAATCCCCCAAAGAGGCCCAGTGCTTCCCTCCTTGTAATGAAACCCTGTAATGGAATGCCCTGCACTCCAATTAGGAAGAAATGCTAATTTTCTCCAGTTGAGCACCCCCTCTAGATGTATCTAATTTGTTTCACTGCTTTCATCTCTCCCCTCCATCGCATTTTCATTTAAAGGTTATGATCTGTTTGTGCCCTTCATGCCGCGCCCTGACAAGACACCCCTATGAGAGGTTGCAGGGGCCACGTAGCCCTTCCTAACCCCCTTCCCAAACAAAAACCAAAGCTTTTTTCCCTCCACTGCCTCTTTAAGAAATGAAGAAAGATGAAGGGGAGGAGCAGGGAATTGGGAAGACAAGAATTAAAAATAAGAAGTAAGCCCTCTTGCCAGTTGGGTTGTTGGTTGTTTCCAACAAAAGGTTAAAGACCTTTGCACCATGACCAACACCAGTATGACCAGTGCAGGTCAGCTGGGAGAAACAGCATTACAGAGCTTTGCTACTTCTGCAGATCCATTTTAGGAACAGCTGCCACGCAAGAATACCCTTTTGCAAAAGGTTTTGAGATGCTGAATTGTTTAGCTACTTGCAGGGCTGGGGAATACATTCTCTCCCACCTGTCATAGAGAGAGTCTGGTCAGAAAGGATAAGGAAAGTTGGCTTAGCTGAGGAAAAAGTCTCAGTAAAGCTCTTCCCACCACTCCTTAAGTATGTTATGCCTTGTTCTGGGAGCTTGTGTTTTGGTAAGTTCCTTCAGGAGAGCAGAGGCTTGAGCTAGGTAGCATGGGCTTTTGAATAGCTCTTCAGCATCCATGATTTGTGCTGCTGTGGTTCCGGCCGGCTGCAGGCAGGCTTGTAAATCCTCAGGGCAGAACCCATCCGGACAGGATGCCTGTCCAGAAGAGCGTTCTACAAAGGCTGTATCTGTAGCACATATAAGACAGAGATCCAGATCACCATACTGGTGCCGCACCGCTTCCCACAAATTTCAAAGGGTATTTTCACCAAAAGAATATAATTAAAAATAATTAAAAAAAAAAAATCCTGCCACCAACCTGTTTCCTCCAACAAGGCCCCTTTGCAGCCTGCCACAGTGTTCTCAAATAAAAAAGTACCCCTGGAGCTGAACCCAGGGTCTTCCCTACATGCACACCCTGCTCCTAAGCCAAGCCATTTATTAGTTGTGTTCAGCCTCTCCCTCCCTTCACTTCAATTCTCTCCTCCAGCTCTTGTCTGTGAGAAAGAAAATCCCTGATCTACACTCTCTAGACACAAGTTTCACCACACATCTGTTGTCAACACCCTACAAGTTGAAAGCACCCAAAGAACCTCTTACAAAGCAACGCAGCTAAGTGGTCCCCAACTGAAGTGGAGTGGGAACTGCTGGGTTCTGCCTGTGGCACAGTCTGGAACAACTACCCTCTTGGAAAAAGGAGAGGAACAGCTGGATGCGTTGCCCAGGCTGAGCATTGAGCAGCCTGTTCCTGACAATAAGATGAAGCTGGAAAAGTACTGCAAGAGTGTTTTCTGTTATTAATAGGCACTTTGCTAATACTGCCCAAGATAGCCAGCTCCCTCTCAGTCATTTCCTGCTGCAGCCACCGAATCCCGTCGGTCCGAGCTATATGCTCCATTACAAGCTATTTCCTCTCTACGTTTGCAATGCCTCCAAAAGCTTTTGCAGAAAGTCCTCATGATCCCCCCCTCCTGCCCCCCTCCACAGACACAATTCCCGCGTAACTCAGCTTTCTGGGACCACAAACGGGGAGCGGGCAGGAGGCACACAAAGATTTACTCTTCATAGATAGCACCCTTGCCCTTTCCTCCCCCCCCCCAGGCCCCCTCTCTATCTGGTCCATGCGAACAAACCCCGAGTGGGAAAGAGGGTTCGGAAGAGGCCTGTGTCTGGGCCAGCCGCCTTTCATCCAGAAGATGCCTCTTCTCGTTGGAAAATAAAAGCATTGTGTGAAAACATTTTAATATATTCATGCACATTCCTATAGCTCACAGGAGCGAGCGGGTCGCAGCACCCTCCCCTCCCTGCCTTCCAAATGATTTTCATAGGCAGCGATGCACTGGGAATGCCACCTGTTTTCTCGAATGCCCGCGAGTATGTAAATTGTGGGAATATGCGGGCCAAGCGCTGCGGGTTTATTGTGCTGCAGAAAAGATTTTACTAATTACTTGCCTAAACTCCAAAGCAGTACGCCTGCTTTTTTTACAAAGCGGGAGAGTGGGGAAGGTGGGGGTGGTGGGAAGAGGAGGAGGGGGAGAAAAAAAAAAGGAGGGGGGGGTTAAAAAAAAAGAGAGAGTAAAGGGAAAGAGGGAGAAGGAGAGGGAGCGCAAGGGATGCATTTCAAAGTTTCTCCAGCAATTGGATGGGGAGGGGGGGGAGCTGGGCCCAATGTGAAATCATAGAGGTCAAAGGTGGGTCTCCCTCCCTTGTGAGAAAGTGGTGAATCAGGACGGTTTATCAAACGATCATTTTCTTTTGAAACTGGGAGGCAGCGGCTGGGACAATTCTGCAGATGTGCTTGATGAGTTCGGGACAAAAATGGGCCGCCTCCTCCCCCCCTCCCCCCTTTAAGGTCTCCCATCAGGGGTTGCTTCTCCCTCCACTGCTTCCAGGACCCTCCCCTCCCTTCTTCAGTGGTCAGCTGAGACCCCCACCCACGGATCGCCTTTGTATTCCTGGCCTTTGGACACACTGACAGGGCCCTTTATGAGACCCCAATCAAGACCCCCATGTCACAGGTACCTAGTAGAGATACCAGACCCTTTTCAAATGAGGAACAACAAGGAAAATATGCTGGCCCATTGTCCCAGCATGGCACCAAGGGAGATGAAAGGGACAGGCTGCTCCCTCTCCGCAGACCGCCTGCCAATCAACCCCAGTTATTAAGGTCACGATGTGGAAATTCTTTTGACCTACACCTAATCAAAGATGCACCAGGGCCTTTTGAGACAACATGGGGGAAGGTGGGAGGGCAGGCAACCCCCCGCCCTCCCCACCCATAAATACAGTGGAGCTTCCAAAGAGAATTTAGTAGGAGTTATCCCAGTTAGTGCCACAGCACGCTTGCCCCAAGCACCACTGGGGCAGCTGAGCTGGACTCCATGCTGGCACCCAGCCTCAGGAGAGCTTAAATTAAAAGCTTTCCACATTGAAAAGTTACAGACTGAGCAACACTGGAGGCAGCTCAGAAGTCACAATCGACAACGCTGTGTGACAAGTATTAAGCATCCTCTTTCCCATTCCCAACAGCTTTGGTTTGCACAGGCTGTGGGCTTCACAAAATGTGTTCAGCACTATCCGACACCGGGCCCTGAAGAAGAAAAACTCAGTGGGCATGAACCTATGAAGCTCCAAAAGCTGAAGCACCTGGAAGAGTGAATGGATGCCAGTAGTGCAGAGCAGACATTCTGCATCCCCTTTGCATTATACAGGATGAAGATACCAAGATGACTTTGATGGTAGTAGTTCTTAGGACTATGCAGAAGTTTCTTACAGAGAGGAGTTAGAACCCACCTGCAGTGACAGAGCAATCAGATGGGTGGTACAAAACAGAGCACAGGTCAGATGGAATCAGAGAAGCACATCCCACCACACAGCTCCAGAGCACTTGGAATACGGACGAGATCATCCACCGCTGAAAATTTGTTCTGCATCACTCTCTGTCTGAGAGTCATCACAACACACTCAGGTTGAAGTATTGTGACTGACTGTTTTGTTACTGACAACAGTGACACAAGAAATGACAGACTACAGTCTGTGGTAGTTCACACAAAAGGGCAAAAAAAATCCAAATCCCAGAACAGAAACATTTTCCAGCATATATAGGAGGCTTCTGCAAGTGTGTGATTTTGAATTAGGTCCTCCAGAAGAGCCACGTGGTATACATCATGGCCACCACCGGCACAAGTAAGACCAATCCTGAAGAAACAGAAACTTCTGGCACCCCATCTACCACCATGCAGGGAATACCCTTCCCAATCCCACTGTCAGTTTGCTACTCTCATCCTGTTGGCATCCTTCAAAGCCCATCTGGATCAAGCTCTTAGTGAAAGGCAGGCAAATTTGAGGTGGTGGTAGAGTGAAGACATGAACAGCGTGACAGTCACAGCAACGAAGCTGCAGGTTTCGTTATGCTAAACACTTACTCATTGTTGACTCATTTTCCTCTGCCTTTTTTCCATGTTTAACTCCCGAAAGGCACTGGTTCAGCACTACTCAGTCTCCAAACTCCCATCAGAGAGCCCACAAAAGATAACAGCCTACCAGTGGTGACCAGCTAGGTGGGAGATGAGAAGTGGAAGATTCCAAAAAAGCTTTGGGACAAAGACTCATGTGTTTACATAAATCCTACTATACTGCTTCTCCATTGCAAGTTGTTGCCATTCCTAAAACTGTCTCCTTGGCTCTTACACAACTTCTGAAGCAGGTGGAACACAGTTTTTTCTTCTTGATGTTAAACCAACTAGCTCCTACACCAGAAATTACTTAGCTACGGCAAAGCATATCCTGATCTAGGCTGTTGTAAGCCAAGATCCAAGTGAACACTTCGAACCAGCTATCTCCTGTACCGTTAGAATAAGGTGCAGTTCTCAGAGCAGACATGACTTCAGTGCTGCAGCCCAGAAGAGAAAGGGGAGTTTCTTACTTCAAGGTAATATCCTCCACTATCACCCTCCTTTCAAATGCCAATGGCAGGCTGAGGACCAGTCTCCTGCTGTCCTCAGAGTGAATCAACACTCCTTTAGAGGTACTAGGCTGCTATCTTAGGACACTACAGCTCCACTTCCCACCTCAGGGCATGAGCTCACATCCTCTGAGTGACACCTCCAGCCTCATCTGGGAGGAGTAACAGCAGAAGCTGAGCCTGGTTAGAGGCATCTGCACCTGGGGCTGTCACCGTGCAAGAAAGGTCCATCCCTCTCTGTCCCTCCCCGCCCCCAAAAGCAGTCCTTTGAAAGGTAGGGGAGGGAACAGACACCACTCTAATTGTAGGAGTGAAACCTGGCATCCTCCTGCCCATCTACCTTTGCACTCCGTTTCTGATTCTCTTTGAACCTCTGGTACAGCTTGTCAGGTCGCTGCCCTCCTGAGAGATCAGAAAAAAAAAATATGGCAGTGATTACTGATGTACACTGATTTGCAAGTTGGAAAGAGAGAGAAAGAGAGAGAGAGAGAACAGCCTCCATGTGTCAGGCTATGAAAGGGCTGTGACTGAAGCCGCCTGAAAAACAAACCCTTAATTTAAATGTTAATGAAAGTGCTGAAGAGACATCAGAGGCTTTCATTTCTCTACAAGGAGCAGAATCACCAGGGTCTAGAATTTATGGCCCCCTTCACCTCCCCTCTCCCCTTCTCTGCTCCATCAGCCAGAGAAGTTAGGAAAGGAAAAAAAACCCTAATTTTAACATTAACTCCACACTTCCACCCTGGGATGCAATTGCTAAATTATCTGTTGGCAGGACACTGATCAAAGGTGGAAAAACAAAGGCACACTGCACAGCCGAGTAAAGGTAAACAGCAGCCAAGGTCTGGTGAAGTTACCTTCTCCCTCTGTGAATTTAAAAAGCAAAGAGAAAACGATCACAAACTGGAAATAGAAACCTCAAGCCACAAGGCTGCCAGCCCCCTCAACTAAGTTAGTTCTGTCACATCGATTAAACAGACATGGATTCTCCTGTGCAAACCAAGCAGCACAAGAAAGATGCTTCCCTCAAGCTTTCCAAGACAGACTTTCCCCTCAAGCAAGGGGAAAGATGAGAAAAAACTGCAGGGGGAGAAAAAAAAAAAAAATTCAATATGCAACACAGCTCCACAGGATTAGAAACAGATGTCTGAGTTCTAACTCAGTTAGCTACTGCCTCCCAAAACCTGCTCACCTGCCCGCAACCACTAGTGAGCCAATTCAGAGAGTCACAGAAAATATATGTTAGAGTACTGGCTAAAAGTGACAAAAAGGGAGCAAGTCATCAGCTGTGTGAGCTTTAGAGGGCAAAAGAAAGAAACCGAACTGGAGACAGGCAAGTTGCAGTTTCTTAACCTATAGAAGGGTCTGCATATGTGTTTGTTTCTAGAGGAGAGGGAAAAGGGACACATATGTTCATGTGTTCACCCATGTGAAGAAGACCAAATACAGTCATTATCACACAATTAAAGAAGGTAAACCAAAGTTGTCTTCCTCCCAACATCAAGGGAACAGTCAGGGCACGTGGATAAGACACAGGTGTCATTTCAGCTTCAGAGGGGAGAAACTGATACTCATTTCCTGCTCTTCAGCTTGAGGGTGAAAGAGCACCAAGTCAGTTATGACTATATGACATATATCTAGAAACCCGCATCCAGATCACTCTCTGAGGTCAGTAAGAGATGGTAGTTAACACCACCACTAACTCCGCAAGTCCACCCTGGGATCTCACAGTTGAGCAGGTTCTTCCTGCCCCTGCGTAAGAAACAGCTGCAGGTCAGAGTCCCCTCTCAATTATTCAAACCCACCAGGCTCTACAGAGATCCCCAAGGACAGCAGAGCTATTTGCTGCCTGCTATTTTGCTGGCAATGCACAAACCAGAATAAAACCCAGTTACTTGTCCCCAGTCCTAGCAGACTCAGAGAGGTTAACTGTGCAAAGCTAGGTCAAAAGAGAGCACCACTATAGCCAACAGCTCATCTTGATATGCAGGAGGGGATATCTGCTGATAAAAGTGGAGCACTAACTGCTGCACATTAGGGCTTCAATTCTACAGTTAAAACCACTGCAAAGTTGCTGTAACTCAAGTGGGTTGTTTTGCTCTAATGCAATCTGCAAGATCAGATTGTTTCACTTTCACAAAAAGTTTCCAGATAACCATTAAAAAGAAGCCCTCAAAATTAATTGTTTTGCTTGTTCCCAATTGAAGAGGTGCCCATTCAGGCAAGGTGCCTGTCAGTAACCCTTTTCTTCCTTTCTCTCCCCAGTAAGTTTTGTGTATGTTTTACAATTTGTCTGAGGTTGTCCACAAGGGCAGAGGTCTCCCCAGATATTACTTCCCCATAATATTCCATGGGAGAGGCAATTAGGTTAACAGAGGTTTAAATTAGCACATTAAAATAGAGGAGTCAGGTCTCACCTACAACACCACATAAGCAGAAGAGATAGAGCAAGCCTGGCTTTTTAAATTCAACTGCTCACAGAACTATCAATTTTCCTTTAAATTAAGCATTTAATGCCGATAGCTAGTCTTTGGTACAAACTTTCCTCCTCTCTGGAGTAAACCCGCACTTCACTACGGCAACATTTGTAAGGAGAGGTCATGTACTGCAGTAGACTAATGACACAGTCAGAAAATGAGAGATTGTCTTTTGGGCTCACACACGCAAAGCACATCTCTGCTGCAATAGGGCACATTATGGTTGCCTGATGTTGCCTCAAATTGCACCAAAGTTTCCCTAGGTCTCTATCTATAGTTGCACATTGAAAACCATTTTTGTGCCTCCGTCATCCTTTTTTTTGGTTTAAAATTCAACACACAGAGTACAACATGGGAAGACCAACTCTCATGATAAATATTTTAAAATCTGAATAGCAAATGTCAGTGGCCAGATCCAGCAGGAGAAGGCAGTTTGGATTAAAAAACGTATTCAAATCTAACACCAAAGAATTTCTGAATCCAAGATTAATAATGAATTAAGGTCCACCTTTTTTTTTTTCCCCTCCAGTTTACAAGCTTCTCTATCGTTAGGGGAAAAAAATTGCAACAAATTTTCCCCTAAATAAAAGGAACATTTCAGTAGCACAACATATATCATAAGCCTTATGTTTCTGCAGCCATAAATGCCAGGCAACTGGACCTCATTTTCTCCATAAACCTATCCCTCAAATTAAACAGTGTACAGTGGTCACTTCTCTTCCCCGGCTACTGCCACCTCAGGGAATCACAAAGCATGAAGGTGCCACTATTCCACTAGAAACCCCTTGGTTTGCCTCACTTTGCACATTTGTATTGGTCCACTGCACTCAGGCTTGCCCTAGTCCCTGAGCACACATAAGTCACCGCAGTAAGCACCAGTAAATGAAAGTTTAACATCTGCATGATGCAGAGTTCAAAAGGCAAATGAACTCGGGGGGAAGGGGATTACATGCAGCTAGGAAACATGGTTAAGGTACACAGCCTCTCTGTAAGTACACCATTTTACCAATCCACGGAGAAGTACAGCTTTGGAGACCAATTAAAACAATTGCCAGAGCAAGCTGAGGCACCCTTAAGTATCCTATTTTAAGGATACTCCCAGACTCTTCTCTAGTCTCTGATGTGACGGGCAATGTGGGACCTGCTGTTCCAAGCACACCGACCAGCAGAGCTATGCAGAAGACTTGCTGAAAACCCAGAGGGAACACAATGCCCTCCCCATCCCCACTGCCCTGCAGGGCACTGTCAGAGATCCCCAAAGCAATGAAGCTCCAATAATGCACATGGATGTGAAGGCGATTCCACGGCTGAAAAGGTTATACAAAGGACTAAGCACAATTCTGCCCTGCACAGTAAGAGATGATCCAGTGTTCTCAGTACCCTTTTACTGCCTTTTACCTTACTTAATCTCCCTACAGACATTTGCAGACCCTCCAAGCATCCAGCCCGGCATCACTCCACAAAGAGCAAGGAAGCCCCCTCCCTAGCTCAGCACATCTGCAGGAGGATCTCTGTAGTGACACAGGGAAACTGCAGATTAATTAAAGCAGAATACACAAGAAAGATGCCTGTAGCCAGATGAGCTGCACTTTAAAAGCATAAGTCTCTGAAGTTTATTTTGGGCGTACAGGCACTGTTCATTAGAGCAGCAGTCTAGCAGAGCAGGACTGCGGCAGAAAACCCAGCTGCGGGTCAGGAGCACATGGGATACTTTCTAAGGAAGCTTCACACAGAGGGAGATATCACTGAAAAGCAAGAAGAAAAGTTTCAGTCCTGCCCATTAACAGCTGAGGTTCAGTAAGAATACAACCCTGACTACTCTAGAGAGTTTTAGTCCTGGCAAACCTCCAGGTAAGGAAACTGCAGCCTCTCCAAATCACTTTTGAACAGCTAGAGCTAGAGGAGCCCTGCTTGCTCCTACCCCACCATGCACAATTGCTTTGAGCTGTTTCTCAGCTCTACGCGTCCATATTAGAGAAAGCTGGTGTGTTCTCAGCAATGATGGGCTAACATACTTTGGTGGTTGGTGCCTGATTCTACAGCAGTTCTACACCAGCAGAAGTATCCGTTCTTACAGAGGAGCTCTCAGTTTACACACCAGCACAGGTGAGAAAGAAGAATCAGGAGGGCATGTCAAATGTTTAGGAGGAAGTGGAGGTTATAGGCTATGTTCAGCCTCACTGAGGAACAAATGCGTCCAAGCTCTGGCAAGAGTGAGTGGGGCTGCAAGGGAGGAAAAGCTTCACACACAAGTGCATAGGGAATGCATACGGGTGAAATACGGGCTCTTGCAAATAAAACAGAAACCACAGAGCTCCCCAAAGCAGACCTTACTAGAAACCAGATATTATCTTTTTGATACTCACCCTCATTAGACAGCAAGCAATAAAACCTATTAGTGAAAAATTCATCTCCTCTGCCCCTTGCCCCGGCCCTCCCCCATCACATGCCCTCCTACTCTGATCCTCTCTCTCTTCTAGGATGGCTGCGATTTGTTCTGAGAAGCGACAGGTTTATAGGTTAGCCGACACCTTCTCTCTGTGGAATTTTAATTAACTTCTCCCATCGTCAATATGTTAAGGAGCAGGGTTCCCATTATACGAGGTCAGCAGCGTGTTTCAGGCCCTGCTATATCAGCCGTCAAATTGAAGAATTAATGACGTGGCTAATTGGCTCTAATTCTCCAACCCCCCTCCCCAAAATATGGAGGGGTAAGGCGGGGGCGGTAGGGTGGGCTAGTGGGGGAGGCTGGTACAGTCCACAGTCTCATTAAAACAAAAAAAGTGAGTGCACAATTTAAGCCCGCTCGTTCATGGGGTAGCTGTTCCACCACCTCCCATTTATCATCCTGCAGGGAGGAAAGGGGGGGTGGGGAGACAGTGGGTAAATATTGTGACAGAGAGTGTGCACAAGCGTGCACACCAGGGAGAGGAACACTGTCCTGACAAGAGGCCACCTCAGTAGGTCATCACTTAGGAGTAGGAAGCAGCATGCCACTGGGCTGTAACCAGCCATGGTGCTAGAGCCAGAGCTTCTCTGCTAGAAGAGGCGCCCTCGCAGCACACAAGACAGGAATGAGCATCTATCTAACATCTTGCAGCAGCATTAACGCACGTGGCAGGTCTTCAAAAACACTATCTGTCTCAAACACTCGGAGCAATGGGACGAGGGAATGGCAAAAATCATAGCAGGCCTCGAGGGTTCATTTCCCTGATAATGCCATTAGCTCCATACCACTAAGTTTCTGCTGCCTGAAAAAACGCTTGGAAATCAAACGAGGACAGCAGTTGTGGGAAGCATTTTGGGTTTGTACAAGCCTAAAATTCACTAGCTGCAGGAATCACACGGGCAGCAACAACTGCTCTTCTCCTCCCTCCCTTGAGGAAGAATCTCTCTTGCATGCAGAAGACCAGCTTAACAGTGAATCAAAGAGACAGATTGTTGCTGGCCAGTGTAAGATTTTAACAGCCAGAGTTTAAGTTTCTCAGATTTTCACCTCCTCAAGAACAGGAGCATTTTGAAAAACACCCTGGAAGACATTGGTGTAGGTACTGCCCTTGCTTCCCAAGTTGACGTTGTAGCTGTAGCATCACGCCCGCACTAGAAGCACAGGGCTACAGGCAATAGAGGCTAGAAAACCTCATCCCTGAACTCCACTTTCATCTTTCCCAGTTCAGCATGCTGAAAGAAAACCGAGCTCTAACACTGTATGCAGCTCCCAAGCAGGGACCTTATTCCTTGGCACCTCTCCTGCCAGAGAATGAGATTACCAGTTGGCATCTTTTCAGTACAGAAAACCTCAAGAGGATCCAGCTCATTGCTTCTAATTAGCAAGTCAGAGTTTGCTCTGCAAGTAAGAATGAACAGGTCCCACCTGAGACAGTTAACAGGAGTGCAGGGCCATTTTCACAGCCTCTTTATGAGTGGATCACTCCACTGTTATGGGGAACAAAGACCACACGCTCTTCCCTGAGCTCCTGCTGCAGGCACAAGCACCTGATCAGCCTCCACCCAAATCAAGTCCCTGAAGTGTCACACCGGTGCCTCGGAGAGATTTGTGAACACACAGGCTATCCAACTCCTTTACTTCTCTCTGTTGGAAATTGGGAATAAAGAGATCTCAGTTACCTTAATAATGGGCTGATAGCAATGGACCACACTCGATCCTCTGTCTGCACTGTATGTAGACACTGCCCAACTCTGCCCGCGGACAGGGACCAAACCTAAAGAGAGAGATGCATGTTATGCCATATCACCCAGAAGGTGCAGAAGGTAGGATGCACACTGCTAATGTCGTGCTGGAAGAGCTGCCAAAACTGCCATGCTCACCTTCCCTGAGATCCTCTCCCTGAAATCTCATTACTTATTTTGAGGAGCAAAGCCTTCAATCACTGGCAGAAACAAGCACTTAAAGTTACACAAAGAGTCAGCTTTTGAGTTTGACCTTCCATCACACTGGTAACAGAGAGAGCACCCCCATCACCACATGCTCTCTCGTGCAGCACTCAACACAGATGTCTCATCTTCTGTAGTTAAATAAACAAGTAGTGGGATTTGTTCAAGTCTCTGCTGTTCTCTTGAACAGCATGGGAACACTTTGCACCATCTCTGAAAAATTTCCATTCATATTATCTATAAAATTAATCATTCACTATCCTGTAAATTTTTTTTTTTTTAATAAACTCACCCCCTTTTGACCAAGTTTCTTAAGTGTAACCCAGGTTGTTTTCAAACAGGCCCCCCTTGCTCACCAACATGAAAGAATCTCTTCCCTTCCCCATCTGTGCATACACGCACATCCCCTTCCACCAGTTCACCACACACACACTCCTTTGTTTCTGGGTCCTAATAATGCTCCACAGATTCTTGCTGGGGCTTCTGCTTGTGGCCCTCCTTTTCTCCACCTTGCCTTCATTCTTGGCCCACAGGACTCCAGCCCCTCAGTTCTCTGTAACCGACCCCCAATGTTTCACTTCAAGACTTCAAAGCTGGGAGTGCCCTATTTGTTTGTTTGTTGATAATGCCCAGGATTGCAGGCTATTCTTGTCAGCGGGGAATTTAGCACCTAGTGTCAGCAAAAGCAGCAGAAAAGCTTAACTCTTTTAAGGCATCCCTATCTCCTACAGGTTAAAAATATTGCTCAGAGCACACTATCTGGTGCCTATCACAGAGGAATGTACATTAGCAGCTCTTCAGGGCTTAGTCCTAATCAACACTCAGCAGAGCCCTCAATAGCTTAGACACTTAGAGCCCCTTTAAAAGGCTGGTAGGATTCCCTTCCACCCTCCAAGAGTCTCATTCACGCAAACAAGACAGCCTACAAAAGAGATGATAAAAAATAAGAGGTGAACATCCATAGAGCCTATGCTGTGGGGAGCACTGGGTGGGCAAGATCTCACACCAGCTCCAAGAAAAACAGCCTTAAATTCCCCTGTGGCCTTCAGGAATTTGTTCTCAAGGTCGGGGAGTTCTGTCCCCCAGCTGCCAAGAACGCAAGCAAGAATGCACTCTCCCAGCAAAGAAGCTCCACAGAAGAGAGAGGAGCAGCCCTGCTTAACTGTGAGACAAAGCAGCACCAAGGCCTTGCACCCAGGAGGCAAGCAGCATCCCCCACAGTACCCTTCGCATCTGAACACTGCTCTGCTTGGGAGTGATTTTACCCAGGAGTATACCCATACAGAGGGACCAACAAGAATAAATCGGGTCATGCTGCTCAGCATTACACTTCCTATAAAACCTTGAAAGAGACATTTAAGTCTTTCTTTCCCCCAACTTCCCTTCTTGCAAATCAGGAATACAAGTTTTTCCTCTTAACTCCATTAATGTTCTGTGATATGTACCGGGGACCAAGAGTATCCATCAGCATACCCTGAGCAACAGCCAAAGCTTTCAACATACAACAACCACTTCCAACAATGAAACAAGTGGTTATGAAGATGCTACAGGTACTGCATCATGCCAGCAGGACAAGGGTGAAACACCTACATGGAGTTTCCTAAACTACTAAACCAGAGCTTGTTACAGCTCAGGAAAACAAATCTCCAGGTCCATGTACGAACACAGCACTGCCAACCAGATCCAGAAGGACAAAAATCAACAATGTCCTGCCTCGAAAAGAAATAGCCAGAAATTATGTGACAGAATTCAGTGATGCCAACTGGAAGAGAAAAATAGGAGCTAACAGTATTCATAGTCTAACTTCACTCCTGATTTGCAAACCAAGAACCATCAAAAATTAAAATAAATAAAATTTTTAAAAAGCCAACACCAAAACCCACAAATAAATAAACCACAACCCCACAAATTTGGAAGAGACATCATGCTATCCCTTAAAGAGATCAAACACACAACAGGGAGCATACGAAGCAGCACTGCATCACGAAGCAAGGATGTGCTTGAGATACATACAGCAAATTTCAGACTAACTGGCAGGGATCTCCACTACAGCGTTAGACGGATGTTTTGCTTCTTTCACTGCACATCAGCAGCCACCTTCTGCACTTCCTAGTTTAAACCAGCAGCTGATGTCATAAAGGACTGCCAAATCTCTTTCTTAAAAGCCTGGCACAGCAAGCACCTTTTCAGAAACATGAGCCTATGGCAAGATACCCAGCGCTCCTCCTGCAGACACATAAGACAGGGCTCACAACTGTTGTGCTGACACTTAAACATTCCTGACAGAAGACCTCTGAGGTGTCACTTCTGCAGCAGCACCTGCAGCTGCTGGAACTTCACTGCTCACCTTCGCTGTTCTGTCCCGGGAGCCGCTGACGATCAGGCCACCTTGGAAGTCCACACAGTTCACCTCCTGTTCATGCGCAGAGAACTTGATGCTGTAGGAGCCATGGATCTTGTGAAGGACAATATTTCCATCTCTGAAAAACAAATCCCCATACAGGGAGTCTGTATCAGCTGCATCTGCCTTGGACATGCACCTTCCATTAGTGCTTAGGAGTGCCACAAAAAGATCAGGACCGATCTCTCATGGGAGCCGAAATTCATGCAGTGTTAGCAACCCTCTGCTCCTCACATATCACCTGTTCTCTTGTAATCCCACATCTGGCCAGTAAAAGCCTGATCTGCCACACATGAAAGTCTTCCCGGCTATCTTTCCCCCTCCACTTTGTGTTAAGCTGCAGAAATTAGCAGAGCAGCCATTCCTCCTCCTACTGCTTTGAGCTTGCCAGAATCCTGCCTGGATGCTGAACAGTTGGAGTAAGGGAACAAGTGAGAGGTCATTCTCACCCATGTCCAAGCCTCAGCCTTTCATTCATTTCAGAGTAGCCGTGCAGGGTATCGTGCTTTGAATTCACTACAAAGACATTTAGACTTTTTTCAACCAATACAGTTAGTGGAATTTTAAATGCATGTCTTCATTTTCACCTGAATTTAGGGCTACAGTTCAGCAGGGAGAGTATCAAGATAGCCAGGGCAGCCAGCCATGCTCACATCTCCCAACTGTGTGCTTAAGTGCTCTGTATATTAATAGCTAAAACTTTATAAATAACGGTTCTGTCATTTGCTGTAATTGAAAAAGGCCAGTCAAATGCAAAATTAATTGGAGAAGTGTGCGTGCGCTGGAATGCTTGGCAGTTTTCCCCCTCTCCACAATTATATCAGTAGGCCTAATAACATATACTTGTCTCTAGAAAGCTTTATGCACCACTGAGGTCCCAGTTAACCAGCAGTTCTGAATATTAGAACACAGACTAGCTGCCCAGCCCTTAACAGGGAAATAAACGAAAGTTGTACGTCAGTCAATCCTGATTCAACAATCCTGTGCACATCTACACAAGTTCAAAAGAGAAAAGGACACTTTATAAGGTCAACAGCACGAGACTCAGCTCCTCCACTGCTGTAGTAGAAGCTTTTTCAGGACAGAACCAAATCATAAGAGGAAGCAGCAGCAGTTGAACACAGCCAAGCATGAGGCTAGTGTGTAGCAAGATTGACCCCTCTGCACTGGGCTGGAGTTACACAAAACCTTTCCACCTTCACCTCCGCACTCCTCGGGCTCCTTCATTCACCCAACTTACCCCCCTCCACTGACGATGTGGGAGTTGACAAGAACAAAGCGACATACATCCTCCTGGTGGCCAGAGAAGATAGCTTGAGGGTGACGCTGCAAACCTGTACCGTCTGGACAGAGCCGGTGGGCCTGGATGTTCTCGGCTTGAGACAGGTAGAGATACTCGCCATCCAGCTCCATCCAGGGCATCAAACTGCAAACAGATAGCAGGTTGGGGGAGTGCAGGGGTGGGGAGAAGAAAACAAAACAAAAAACCTCACACCCAAAAAGAAAAAAAAAAATTGTATATGTAAACATATCAGCAATAGCAAATGCCCACTCAAGAAAACTGTGAAGTTGGAGCTTCTGGTCACATGCAAAAGCAGGGCTTAATATAGTAGCAAAGCTAAGAAGTGAAGCTTCTCCAGCAACGTACAAAGCAGATCACATTGCTAGCGTTTTTCTAACAAAGCCGAGGAAAAGGAAGCATGGAATCTCTGAAAGAGAAGATGGCCAAGAGCCTAGTGAGTTTAGATAGGAAATACTTAAGGCTCCCTGAACCCTCTTCATGAGCCCTATACTTTCTAAGAAACTAGACTATCAGGCATTTGTGAGCTATGCTGAGCATTTCTAACAGAGCCTTCAATACGAGGCTCTTGGTGCAAACAGACAGTCTTGAATCCTGCACAGTATTTGCTTATGCCCAGCAGAGACCACAAAGCTGCCATTGTTTCACATGCATCTGAGCAGGGGAGCAGGTCACATCAAATAACGCAGGTCTTCCTACAGACAGAAAGTCCTCCACCTCCCGCATTCTCTGTATGCTGATACCTAAAGCAGCAGGGTAAGCCTGAGGCTATACAAGAACTTTTGTGCTCATCATGTAGACGAGGTATTTTTCTACATTCACACCTCTCCCACTGCTGAGCCAAAAGCAACTGCAGAGCAACCTCCTGATTTCTGTTGCCCGTCTTTCAGAAGAGCCCATACACCCTTTCTGCCCCTTTGCTGTCTCTGGAACCGTAGCAGGTTCCAGGCCAAGAGCAGTGGACTGCTAAAGGAGATGTTTCAAAGTAGTCTGAAGATTGAAGTTACAAACAGAAAATATGCTTCCCTTCCTGGGGGACCAAGAGAAGAAGACACTCAAGGAATGTCTGAATCAAGTCTGTCATCACAAGAAGTTTATTATTGAAACAAACCCAAAACACAGAAAAACAGAACAGGCTACAATGCACACTTAGGCAGTGAGCTCTTTGCTCAAGATCTTGCTTTTGTGTAGCCACCAGAGAATCAGCAAATAGGCCTTCTGGATACAGCAAGGCCAGATACAAAGAGACACGGGGCTCATATTCTATGGGGCATGGAAGCATGAAATTGTCTCCACTCTGCTGTCATTGCTGAGTGCACCAATACCCATGCAAACACCGAGCAAAACCAGAGCCTTTCCATAGCGCAGCCTTTCAGTTTTCAAACTATTCAGGAACAGACTATTTTAAAAGCAGGGGGCTTCTCATAAAAACTCGTCTCCCTCTTTTTTGCAGATCATTCCTCCTCAGAGGTCATAATTTTCTGTGTCAGCAGAGCCATTACGCACAGCCACACTTATAACATTAAAATGAGGAACTAGAGACAAGCAAGAGGACAAGATTGCTTATTAGATAGAAGGTTCCTGCTTGCCTGCATTCATCTCCAATACCAGGGTTTTAGTCACACAGGCAAAGGAGTTGAGCATAGGTTATAATGGTCATTTGGGACCTGATCATATGCATGGAAAAAGCAAGAGGCATCTTTGGAGCAGCAGCTTTGATTTCCCTTTCCTTCCTCCACTCCTACGCAGTCCTCTAAAAGCAAGTGAATATCCAGCTTACCTAGACTACAGCCAGTTTCTGTGGCTCTCCTCATGCTGCAGTTTAGCTTTTTACCTTTTTCTATGGCTTTTTCATAAGGAGAACTAACAAATTTGAAGCAGGATAAATGAAAATTAGAGGACACAGTTTAGATGGTGGCCTCATTAAATCAGTCCTTGCCTTTTCACTTGGGAAGCTGGTTTAGTAATGATCTCTAACATCCACAGAGCCTGTCTTCACAGATGGTTGCAAGCACTTCAAAGGCAGGTATACAACCTGCACCAAAACCCACTCTGCTCATTACAGCTGTTCCCAGGACTTTCGACAAGCAGTGGCACATTATCCACCACTTCAATCTACACAGCACAAAAAGGCATGAAATCTCAATAGCAAGTCCCTGTTCTTCAGCAGCTAACAAACCATCGTCTCTCGTTTCTCCTTCTGTCTGATGATGCAAAGGCTGAAAATTTAGATGTGCTGGCTCAGACAAAAGACTTATCTTATGCTTTGCTTTGAAAGCTGAATACACTTTTGCAAGAAAGAATTTAACAACAATCTCCTCTTAGTAATATCAAATATGCTTTTTTTTTCTTTTAGTGAAGGTGGGAAGCACAAGGTAGGAGAATGAAGAAGCATAAGGTGGAAGAATGGCAATTAGAATTTTAGATTTGTACATCCAAATCAGGGGCCAGGATAAAGCACAGGAGACAAACCAAGGATTCTGAGGGGATGCATAAATCCACGTCTGGGACCAAGGTATGCTCATTGTGAGAGCAGGACAGAAAATTGCTCATGGTATACAGCAATAGGTAGGAACGTAACAGTTTGAAGTCTGTAGTAAAGATTGCTAAATCCAACTAGAAGCAGAAAGATCAGAACAATGCCAAATTCAAGGTCTTGCTAAGAGAGGAGCTCTTGACTCTCAGAATGAATCTCTAGGGTAAGACAGCAACTCCAGTTACCCCACATCCAGCTAGCCAGCAACATCCAGAACAGGCCAGCGACATCACTTGTAAGACCCCGTGGATCACAAGGAACAGGAAACACCTAATTTCAGGGCACAGGCAGAAACCCAAGGCCCTGAAGCAGCTGACACAGACCAAAGTAGAAGAGAAAGGAGTCACTTGCTTGCATTTCCATTTCAGGACCGTCTCCCTCCGGCAGCGTCCGTGCCTCCAGTTCTGAGATACTTTCACCCTTTCCTTCACTGGAATGCCAGCCGCTCTGCAGACAAAGGAAGAGAGATGAGATTAGCAACCAGGACTGATGCTATACCTACAACAAATACACTTAAGCTGGTCACAGGTATGCTCTCACTCTGGTTCCACAAATGATGAACTGGCAAACATTGATGGTGCCTGAGCCATACCAGCACAAGGGCACTTGTGACAGTTGACACGACAGGAACACTGAGCAGAGTGGGTACTTACCAGCAAAGAAAGCCATCCCTGATGATCACTAGTGCACAAGTCTTAAATCTGATTAAAATTTGATCCAGTATACTGAATGCAACACAGGTTCAGACAAAATGTAATCAAAACAAGAAAGAAACTACGAGAACAGCCAGCGAAACAGGACATCACTCTTCTAATAGAGACTAAAGAAAGCCAGTTAAGATAAGGACAACACCATACAAGAACAAATGGAGGAATCTCTAATTAACAGAACACTGACACCAGAAGCAAGAAGAGCATGTCTAGCCAGAAGACTAGTAAAGAAACTGCTCCAGACCCTCATCTGCCTGACAATCACATAACCAGATACCATAATTAGAAATCAAGATATGTTCAAATTAAAAATAAATTTTATTCATCTGTATAAGCACCCAATGCACACATGCCCCAAGACAGACTGTCTTTTGCAGCAGCTCATCAAAGGATAGAGAATTCCACCACATCACTGGAAAATTCTCTACTTACAGTCAGACAAAGTTACTAAAAGAGAGACTGCAGTTCATAAGCAGTTGCTGGGATACAAATCAAAGTTATTGGGACAAGCTGAGACAAGCCAAGATCAACACAGCTCAAGAGGTGACAAAAGGTAGGTACCACAGAGACCTGGCAGCAAGGTCACTTTAGAGTCTACATGAACATACCCAGTTCAAGCAGCTGTTCAACATCCGTTTTGCTTTCATGATCCAGGGCTGATTAAAGGATTGGGGGGGGGGGCAGCTTTAGCTCCCATCTTTCTCATATCATAAACTTAATTACTCAATATCCTTAGTGGAGCTGCTTAGGTAGAAAAGATCACAGAAGTACAAACAAGAAGAAAGTCTTGAAGTTATCCTTTGTAACTAGGGGTTGTGAACCACTCATTAGATTACAAGAGTCCATCCCCCTTGCATGCATTTCTCAACAGCCAATGTTCCCAGATGCATAGGATGGAGGGAAGATCCCCAAGAGATGGCTACTGGTGCCCAATCAGAACCAGTTCCCTCCTCCCATCACTACCGTGCCCCAACCCACTTCCCAAAAAGTGGGATTTTTGGGTACTCTGTCATTTTTAAAACAAAGATTAGCTCCCTGTAAATAAACATCTCCTGTGGTTGTTAATGGCTGTAGGAATCTCTAACCTAGCCCTGGGGCCTGGCCTTATTCTCATTTTCCCAGCCTGCCTTCCATAGCCTCAGGCTCCTTTTTTTCCTGCTTACCCTTCCCTCCCCTTTTCTATGCTTTCCGGCACTTAGTCACCATTATAATTTGACTGCATTCCTGGGCACGTGACCCATTTTAAACGAAAACAGAAACCACACACAGAAAAGCTTTTCGTCCCCTAGAAAGCTTTGTAACTGTAAGTTTGTGATCAGTAGAGCCACACCAAATAAAACTGAATTTAGGAAGATACGAGCTCTTTATTTCTTCTAACCCTTAAAAAAACCCTCAAAACTATACAGTTAGCCTAGGCTGCAAGATGAGGAATTCCTTTTCTAAAGAGCACTTGCAGGAGCTCGTGGGGCCAGATAGTGTCTGAGATGAGGAATGCACAGCACTGAAAAGTCAGGTCAGGTCCAGCAGCCTCCTCATTGCTTATTACTCTCCCAGACAGAGTTCAGGCTCTCCGCCTACATCCAATTCCATTTATTACTCCAAAACACTTCTCCTCCCCACACTCAACCCTCAGTTAAGTTCTCCCCACGTACAGATTTTAAGTCACCAGCTTGCACAGTGATGGAAAATGCACTCACGCCACAACCCCCTCACAACGCATACTGGCCCAAGCAGACATCCTGAGCTCAACGCACAAACCCTACTAAGACTAGATGTAATTTCCAAGGCTCCGAAAAAGGTGAATCCAAGGTCAAAAAAAGCAGCCTCCGTCCTACACTGCCGGTCACTTTTCTAGTTGGGGGGCAGGCTTTGATCCTCCTGCTGCTGAAAGGGGAATTTCAGAACAAAGTCACACACTGGCTTGGCCCACAGTACCAGTCCAGTATTGCAGTTACTCCTGTAACAGACACCTCTTTCTTTCGTGCAAATCAACAGCTCCTGTCTGGAAGGGGCAAGGGTTGGGCGGGGAGGACTATATGGGGGAGGTCTAGTAGGGTTTTGGCAGGTTTTGTTTTGTATTTTTGTTTGTTTTACTGTTAATAGGTATATTATTTATCCAGCCTGCTTCCTCCATATAGCAATTTTGGATCCAGCTCATTTAAACACATCTTAGAAACATCCACCTTTTATCTCCCAAACATTTTATTTATTCAAAATAGAGGCAAGAAATGGGACAGAAGATATGGAGGCCATGAGAAAGGGGATGTAGAAATAGGACTGACACATCCCTCCCCTTTGCCAATATCAGGGTAGCAGAGATTGAACTGCAATGATTTTCAAGTATTGGTCAGAGGCATTTGATCCCCTATCCCAGAAGAGAAGTTAAATCAAGCCCACTGATGGAATCAAGTGCTGAGCTATAATTTGATTTGCTTCCTCAACAGCACCCCCCAGAGCAACTCCCAGAACACATCAGAAAATGTGATGAGCATCAATGCAATGCGCAAGAGCAGTTCTCAAATCTTCAAAAGTTAAAAAGGGCATCACCATATAAACTTAATCATTTGATAAAAAAAAGATCCTTTTCTCCCCTACAAAGACCATTTTGCTTCAACCACAAGCAACACACGCAAAACTAAGAATTGTTCCACGATGACGCAAGACAATCAACAGACATCACACATCCACACCGAGTGGTTGACTTAACCAAGTACCTCCCACTTCAGCAACTGCATTGAACATCCAAAGACTCAGGAGGCTAACCCACTTTGTGAAGACAAATGCTATGTAAAATGCTGTGGAAGGACCACTATTCACCAGCCAATGAATACCTTGACCTTTCTTAACATGCAATTCAGTAAAAAACTAAGCCACGTGCTTAAAATTCAGTACATGCTTAAGTGCTCTGTGAAATCAAGATCTTGGCATCCACATTCTCAGAGAAGCCACCCAACAGTGAATTTCAAGGCTGCTGAAGGCTGGCTCACTGAGGGAGGACTGCTATTTTTACCAGGACCTACACAGCCCTGCATCAGAAAGCAACTGAAGTACAGTCCAACATCCTAGAAGCATGACAGGAAACACAGGAGGAAGGAACCAGTGAACACCGAATGTGAAAACTCATTGAAATTCAAGCAAAATGTTCTTAAAGCCCAGAGTCCGTCATTTTACCACCTCTGTTAGGGTGTCACAATTATCAACAGCTCATAAAGTTACATGATCCAGAACATGCAAGGCTATCTCTGTTATTAATGAATTAATTTCAAAAAAACAATCTATCAGGATCCCAAACCATGTGGTGCAATAAATGTCCTGAGTTAATGCAGGTTTCCGACTGCATGCACTCCTGATGGAAGCTCCCTTTACAAAGACTTTGTTACACTAAGAAAGAGAAGCCGAACATTTCTTACAGCCTGAGAGAGAGTTCCAGGATAAAAGCCATCCCAAGCAACCCATTATAAAGGATTTTTCATTTCCCCCTTTCTACGTCACCCCACCCTACAAAAAAAGTTAAAGTATTTTGCTCAAATTATGGATTTCCTCTCTTTCTTGGCAGAGTTACCAAAAGAAATGTAATATTCCTTCTGGAGCACACTTCCCAGCTGCTGAAGTGAGAGACTGGGACTATCCCCCCCCCAGCACCACTGACCCAGGTGACCTCAGACACCATGGCAGTTTCTGGCCCAGGCCCCAAAAAAAAGCATCAAAAGAAAGAATCCCTCAGCCAGAGACTAAGCACATCTCCTCCTAGAGCTTCATCTACAACAGTTTTTGCCTTCAACGATCCCCTCCCCAGCCAAAGTTCTTTGCCACCAGAAATGATATTTCTGCAATAGCAAAAGCTTCTGTGCTTTACTGCATCCCAGGGAGGTTTCTACTGGCGTCTACAATTTCAGCATGTGCCAAAACAATGATGCCTGCAACAACACATACCGTGTTACAGAAGATAACACCAACATGTCATACTGTATATTTTCCCAGCTGCATGGGGCATCCTAACCCACCAAAGTCCTTCACGTTTTGCTACATTTTAAGTGCTGAAGAGCTCATCTGGAAATGCAAGTCTGTAGAGACCTGCTGAGACAGAATCTCTTCTGCGGACAAGATCTGCTGTCTGCATAAAAGCTGTCACCATCCTGCCTCAGGCCTGACTGGAAGGGTCATCCAGAGGAACAAATGGGTCACAGTGGCTAAGCCCCACTTTCAACCTTGGCCCTGTGGCAGGGATGGCTAACAGAGGGGCCAACTGCACTTATTTGTGTAATCAGGACACACCTGTTGAATGGCAGGGTCTCAGTGCAGTTACAAGTCATGGGCCACCAACAGACAGCCGAGAGGGAAAAGCTATTTATGTCCAGAGCTCCTGTTGCTGTCCTCAACAAATCGTTCGGCTTTCAAAACGTCTCTTCCAGGACAAAAATTCCACCTGAATTCCTTTAGCATATGACCCTTATTCAGCTTACCGCCAGGTTCAGTCTGTCTTCTACGCTGCCCCCCCTTCCTGTTTGACATGGGTTCACATAACTCTGAGATAGAAGAGAGCTCTGTAGACTCTTCTCTGGCTGTTCCTCGCCTCCTCTGGCGTGTCTATGCTATCTCAGTTAGATGTTACCAGGCTGTGCAGGTTTACGGCTCCACGTCACAGCTCTCATTCACCTGCACGAAGAAGCCAGAGACTCTAATAAGAACCAGAGATACAGGCAAATATCTGTACACACGGCAAAGACGCACACCTTCACATAGGCTTCCCAAGAAAATATCACCCCCAAGACTGAACCAGAGTACTCTGCCATCAGACGCCCCCTCCCTTACACGTTTGCAATAGGAACACAGCTAGAAGCTCCAGGCAGGCTTTGGCCTCTCTCGGGGACTTATGTAGGCTTTTTGGAGGTAAAATTTGGGCTGCTGCAAAAAATGCATAGCCCTGAGAAGATCTGAGAAAACCTGCAGCTGCTTAATAGTTGTCATGTATATTCTGATTTGAAAGAGTAGACTGTCAGGGTAGTATTTGGATAGAGTGAAATAACCCATAGCTAGTTCACTTATGCAGGTTACGGGGATAATAGCAATAAGCATAGCACACTTTTTTTTTTAAGCCCTGAACTAGATTAAATTCTTTTTCCACTTTGAACTCACAAAGATTTAAAGGAAAGAGTAGGCAGGCCTGAAAGAAGTCTTACAAACAATTTCACATTCCCAGAACAAGAAGCAGTTTAAATATCGTGGAGCTGTCCTGGCAGATCTGTCCACCCAGAACTAGCAGTTTAAGACAGAATAAGAACGAATCTAACAGGAGTTTCTAAAAACCACTGACTTTTCCAGCACAAAGCAATAGCTGTGTGCCCTCTTCCAGGCTTTTGCCATTATTGCAATCTCCTCCTCAGAGTATTCCCCTCTGCATCATCTGCACCAGTTCATTGCCTACTTCATTTCTGACTTAAAGTAATGAAACTTTGATAAAACAAGTTTTAAAAGATGAAGGAAACTGAAGCAGCTTTACAGGCATTCACAGCCCCTCCCCCTCCAGTACTGAAGGCAGAGGTCTCCTATGATTGCTGCAGTTTGCATTTAGATTTGACTTGCATAGATTGGCCATTTCCTGCTCCTGCAGGTGTATATATTTTTCCAAGATCTGGAGAAAACACAGCTTTTATTAACTCACAGAAATGCTTACACAAGTGCTTAAATACTCAAAGATGATAAATTCATCCATTAATGAATCTGTTTCTCTGAACTGGAGAACATACCATGATCCTAGTGGGCCAGGGAGACCAGGAGACAGGGAGAGACAAAATACGCGGTGGAACATTTCTATATTTTGACAACAGCTATTAATATATTACAAAGAGCACACTGTCAAGCTATTTAGGTTGCAACTTTTAACGTGCCCCTAAAATTCCTTTGTAACACAGAGGAAAAGTTTAGCCCGGCTGCAACTTTATTCCTTTCTTCCATGCTTTAAATAAAGAGCCACCTTGCAAGGAGCTCTTTGCCTCTCCAATTTCTCCAGTCCAAGGTGGTCCAGCAGGCAGGCACTGGATGAAGTCTTAAAGCACCCTCTGCTATTCCTGGCTCTGACACTGACCTGCTGCACAGAGGGCAGCTTGGCTGACATCTCTCTGCCTCTGCTTCCCCCCCCAGCCCTTGTTTACCCTGGCTATTTAGGCAGCAAGCTGGTAAGGGCAGAGACTGCTCTTGCTGGGCCTGTACAACAGCTGGCAAAACAGGACCGGGCCACCAGACTCAACTGTAATATGACTATACTCACCAAAAACCCCAAAGGTTTTGTGCTACTCCTCAGCTACAGTTTAGCTGCAGAATGTGTTCTTAAGCCTTAACTTTTCTGTGATATGCTGCCATGCATCTTTGGAACAAAAATGCTCCATTCACCTTACGTCATGAAGACAGGGCTCGACTCCTGCTTCAGCAGCTCCTATGACTGAGTAAAGCAAAAATCTTTAGCATAGGGACTATCTTTTTACCATCCCCACGACAAGGTCTTGTTGCAGCCCAGGTCTATACATAAAATTAACATTACTATACAGAACAAGCAGCAGGCTGACATAGAGAGACTTGTAGGACGGGTGCCAAGAGCCGCACTCATCTAAAACTACTCTATACTTCCATAATAGTGACACAATATTCTATTAAACATTTACTTACTGCTCATTCAAAGAAGCAACAGCACATTTTTAACACTAACATTGTACTTTAAGAACCCTTCCAAGTCAGGCCCTGCTGTCCCTAATATACAGTAATTCACACTGATGTGAACCTAGTGATTCCCTCCCCGGCTAAGGAATGAGGCATACAGAAACACTGCTCAAAGCAAACTTTCTTCTTCTGCAAGTGCATGATTGAATCAATACCTTAAATGCTTAACTTTGCTTACATCCGCAGTTCTCACCAGAAAGGGCAAATATGAGAGACTGTCAATGTTGTGAATATGCCTTTCAGCATAACAGCTAGTATCTGGGATTAAGTCCACATCTTCCTTGGACAACATTAGCAAATCAATTTAACATTATTTAAGCATAAGTAACCATAGCTGCCAATTTTTAAAAGGTAGATAGTCAGGATGAGAAGTAGATAATTTTAAAAGCTAAATCAAGTAGTTTCAGGTATACTACAATTTCTCTTTTCCATGCTGCTAACAGCTAAGGTTTTCCAAATAGTTTCTTATAAATTTTCTCTCTTCTTTATTTCAGCATAAAGACATTTTATAAGCAAGCTGACTGTGCAAACAGTTGTTTCACGTACAAGCTAAAGCCTGTTCCCTCTGATCTTCTTGTTACAATTATCTGAAGATATACTTAACAGAAACAACATTTTAAAGAAATGGTGTCATTTTCAAGTTAATCACCCTTTTAAAAAATGGGGAAGTGGGGGTGAGGGGGTAAGTTTCACAGCTACCTTACACTCTAGGCTCAAATTTATCTCTATTTACAAAGCATTAACAGATGTCTTATCAAAAGCCATTTAACAGCAGAAATTATCAAACTATTCTGAGGCTTTTTTTGTTTTAAACAGTAAATATTCCCTAGACTAGTTTTTAACTTATGCCAACCTCTCAGGGACCATCAGCTCAAGATCTAATGTTAGAACCATGCATGTAATTTCATTAAGTACATTTACCATAAATGGTTTCAGCCTTTGCTTTCTCAATTGCAGAGTATTGCACAAAAACGTCTTAAAAGGAAAAAACAAGCATCCACCTCATGCAATGTTATCCAGAATGTGCAATAGAAGCTTCAGCTCTTGAGTGAGTCAAAGCCAAGCTTGACAAACTCAAGATTTACTCTATATCACTAAGAAAGCACAGTTATCAAGAAGGTCCAGCTATCCATCATCTTCATCACCTTTCTATTTACCCAGTGATATTTTAGCTTAAATACCTACTTAGGTTGCTCATTGAAGGTTACATTTGAGCTATCAGGAAGGACTCCATGCCCAGAAGCCTACATCAACCCCCTCCCCAACTTGTATCAGTACTCAAATAAAATATAACCCCTCTCTGTAAATCTTACTCCCTCAATTGCAAGAGCAGCAGTCTTGAAGATTGCTCTTGGTCTTGGGAGACATGCATGAGGAGCAAGTGGTATGGAAGACACATGGCTATTTAAAACCCTCAAGCTGTCGCAAAGACTATTAAACCATTCTTCAGCTAAATACAAATTTTACAGCTGTACCACAACTCAACACATGCACTAACACTGGTTCTTCGGCAGACACACAGATACACAGACCCCCTGGTACTGTGATATGCCCATGTCTTTTATCTGTTGCCAAAACTGTCTACCCTACTGGAGCAAAACTCCTGTAACTGTCCCCAGATGCTGGATCTCCACACAAGGAAAACAAATGCTTGGCTTTCAGGTATTCTCCATAAGGTCTGGCACGCTATTTCAAAGAACTGAAGATTGTCTGAGCCTTCCATTAAGTTAAAAGTAATTAAAGGATTCATCCTCCAGATATATCTCAAGGCTCCTGCATAACCAGCCTGTAATGTTACTTGCTGTGTTACCCACGATTGAACTCCCTAGGACCAGGGCAGTGCTGACCAACGCTAAAAGCGGCACTCAGTACTAGAGTTGTTTAAAGAAAACCTGAAAACAGGACTCAGCACAAAAGCACATCCTAGAATTACTAAAAAAAAACCCTATTCATAGCAAACCTAACAGCATTGAAATCCCTGGGAGCTTATGATACTCAAGCAGCCTTCCCTTCACTTAAACCTTCTGACCTAGCAAACCTCTTCTGTAGCTGTTTATAGACCTGCATTCCTCTGCAGGGGGAAGTGGTGGTCCTTACATACACTGCACCTGCTCTGCTGTACACCTGATCCCTCCTGCAACTGAAGGAGCATAGTATCACCTTATTCTTAATGAAAAATACAGAACTTCATTTCCTCAGGAGACAAAATCATATATCACAGTAGACAGAGTCCCACGTACAGCCATTCTACAGCACTTATTCCTGCCAACTTCCAAGAGAGCCGCGTTTAACTTTCAAGCTGTGAAGACTGAATGGGTTGAAGTGCTGGCCTGAATACCCAACACAAGGAGTTTCAGCATCACTGAAGTTCTGCTTCTGCCAGCAGGAGCCATAATTGTTTCTCTAAAGTCTGTGCTATTGAGGAGACAGCAATATGAGACAGCAAAATAGGCCTCAAAAACTGATATCCCTTCTTTTGATTTATGTCAACACAGTGTTTACGGAAACCATACTGAGTCACTAGATGACAAACAAGATCCTGGGCTGGCAGCTAAAGGGAAACCATAAGGAATTCATAGATCCTACGAACATAAACTTCTTCTTGGGATCCCTAAAGCAGCAAGGAAAGCCCAGATTGTGTGGCTGCCTCTAAGTCACATTTCAGACACTAGCAAATTTGAGAGGAAAGGCAATCTTTGGGTCCTTACCAACCACCGCCAAGTCCCAAGCCCCAAAAGCACTTCATCTAGAAAAACGCTGGTGTCACACACAGCAAAGCCAAGAAGGATCACACCTATTCCTAAACTATGATGTGCTGTTGAATTAGGGGAAAAAAAAAAAAGGTAAAACAACCCATACCCACAAAACTTTAAAACCCAGAAGCCAATGAAGAGTCCCGGAGTCACCTTCTCTGTGACAGCTATCACCAGCTGTACCAGCAAGCTGCTCTGTGAGTAGGAGAATCTAAGAAACACGTACTCCTGTGCCCCACTGCCACGAAGGCGCTTGCACCTAATAACATACGTAAGCCTACTCTCCAGCCTTACCCCAAGACACCAGCCCAGGCCTCACTCCCTTGTGGCTTAGGCGTCTTCGAGACCATGGCAGGGGCAGCTGCTCAGAAGCCAGGAGGGAGCACAGGCACGCAGCAGTCACCCCAGCTGCACATGGCGGCTCCGTCTGTTTCCCCATGCTCCCACCTCCCCTAGCTTGAAGCCCCCGACCCTACATGTTTTGTCAGGGGAAGCTTGGGGGACCGAGCTGATCTGGAGAGGGCCTCGGGCCCCAACGTTTGAGGGCCGCTGCCGCCGGGCCTGTCGCTGAGGGGGAGCCCGGGAAGCCCCCGCCACGTTCGCCCGCTTCCTCGCGGGAACAAGAAGCGCCTCCCCACAACCCCCCAACCCTCCCGGGCAGAGCCACGGTCAGGCCCCACCGCCCGGGGGCCGCCACACGCGGTCCCTCCCCTCCCAGGGGCGGCCCCACTGCGGGCCCGGCGCTACGGCCCTTCCCCTGCCCTCGCCACCCCTCTTGGCGCAGACTAAAGACGGCGCAGCCGCGCTTCCAGAATAGCCCCCCCCCCTTCCCTCCGCCCCCTCACGGCAGCGGGGAGCCCCCCCTTAGCGACTACGCCAAAAGCGCAGAACGCCCCTTAGCAACCAGCTAGGCCGCAACATCCCCGGCCTTTCCCAGCCGCCGCGGCCGCCTCCCCCCCGCCCTTCCGCCGGGAAGGCCGCGCTTACAGGTCGGTGCCGAGCTGGGTGAAGCCGGAGTTGAGGCAGCCACGGGCTATGCGCCTCCACAGGAGATCGCGGCTACTGAGGAAGCGCAGGCGGCGGCAGACCTGGCCCAGGCGGCCCAAGGCCTGCGCGTCCAGGTAGGAGCAGATGAGGAGCAGCAGCTCCTCGGGTAAGGCCCACAGCGGGGAGGAGGGGGAGGAGGAGGAAGGCGGGGGGGGGGGAGGCGGCCCGGGATCCCCCCTCCGCCTGGGGGGATCGGGGGCTGCCCTTCCTCCCCATGGAGCAGCAGCTCCTGCCCCTCCTCCCCGGGAGCCGGAGCTGCTGCTGCCCGGGGGAGGCCAAGCCATGGACGGGGGCAGCCGCTCCCCAGTCACATGGGGCAGGAGCCACTGCCTGTCACACACCCCCCTCCGGCGGAGGAGGCGGCTACCGGGGCGGGAGGGGGTACGGGGCCGCCAAGCCCACCCTCGTTAGCGAATTAATTCATTAACGGGAGCCGCTGGGACTCACCCTGAGCAGCTGCCGCCCCCCCCCCCCCCCCCCGGGCGGCCCGGTGCACGGGTCGGTATTCTCCCGAGCTCAGATTAGTAACGTCACCTGATCCACGTATTCATTAATAACGTGAATAATTAATGGTGAGGCCGGTGATCCCTGCTAACCAGAGTATCTGCTCCACCACCTGGAGCAACCCCAGCTAGGCACTGCACCCCTGCGAAGGAAGGTGAACAGCAAGGTGATTAATGCTCATTAATTATCCTTGAGCAGGGTCAGGAGCGCCTGTCACTCACGAAGTGACAGCAGGGGTCATCTGGTGCTGCACAGCAGTTTTCAACACTCCCAGATTCCTGGGCCACGCGAAAAAAAAAGGGTCTTCCCCATGTAAGGGCAGGCCCTGCTACAGTGGATTTAAGGCTGGCTTTTCACACAAACCCTTCGGTGCAGACCGTTCCCCCTTCCAGGGTTCCACAGCATAGGGGCTGAAGAGTGCTCGCACTTCACATATATGTGTACATATATACAAGCACACTGCCACGAAAGAACAGTTCATAATAACTGAGTCATTGTTGCCATCCACAGGAGCCTGGAGTACTGACAACACAGAAGGATTCTGGTCCAAAATGGCAAAGTAGCCCTACATGGACAGTGGAGCAGGAAAATATGAGTCCAGTGTTGTGTTACTCTTTCTTATAGTATTTTCCACTCTACAGAAGCCTGAGATGCTTGGGGAAATTTTTCCCTTAAAATTAAAAAATAGATAAATTATAAGTTCATCATCTGCCTAGAATGCTTTGAACAGGTATCACTTACCCACCACAGTCTACATCTCCTTTTGCACACTGGAGTAGGAAAATAAATTCCAGCATATAATGAGGTTACCATAGCATACAGGCCTTTAGACAGTACTTGCATCCTGTTCCAGAAGGTCATCTTGTCTGTGTAATCTCAAGCACTCAAATATTCATACAATTAAATCACCGACTCTGGAAGCCCTGTGTTTGAGAGGTCCAAAACTGCTGGCTGAAGAACTGTCTGGTCCATTTACACAAAGTTTCAATACACACTGGAAATCAGGGAAGTTACAGAAGGCAACAAATGTTTTATCAGCATTTATAACGAGTGAATCAGATGGCCCAAGTAGTTAAAAATTTCTCAATCTAAGTTTGAGCTCAGGTGAAATAACAGCACGTCTAGTACAGGACTTACATAAGCAATTGAAAGGGAGGTAACATAACAAATTTTGCTTAACGTGAGATTATGGAAACGGTGTGAATGCAGTTTTATATCAACTTAATATATTTTTGATTGCATTAAACTTAGCTCTTTTGTAATAGACTTCAGCAATGTCTGAAACATTAAATTTATTAAAAGCTGAATGAGTTCTCTGTCTTAAATCATTATTGTAAAGACAGGTTTATTATCAAGTTGATCTTTCTCCTGTGGGATCCCACAGAGACAGCTTATGGACCCTACATTATTTAATATTTTTACTAGCAACCTGAAAAAAATTCTGAAAAGCTTTGTAGAAGGTGCTAAGCGTTGGGCAAAAGGCAAAGGATGCTTAGGGCTGCATAACCCTATGTTAAGTTTAGGCATAATCAAATCGTATGTATTTCAATCAAGCCAAATGTAAAGTCTCACATCTAGGAACAAAGAATGTAGGTCACACTGAAAGGATGTAACTCTATCCTGCAAAGCTGCAATTCCGTAAAGACTTCATTAAGATGAATAATCAGCTGAACGTGAGCTCCTTCTGCAGTGCTGTGACCAAAGGGCTAGTGCTGTCCTGGGAAACAAACAAGAGCCAGGAGGTTCTTTTACCTCTGTTTTTGACTCTGTTGTGACTGCTTTGGAAATAATTTGTCGAGCCAACATTTCAAGAAGGATGGTGAAAAACTAGAGGGGTTTCAAAGAAGAGTAGTAAGAATGATTACAGGACTGTCAAACATGTTTTATAGTGAGACCCAAAGTGCTCAGTCTATTTAGCTTTCTAAAGAGAAGGTTAAGGTGTGAGGTGATCATACCTTATGAGCACTGAAACAGGAAGAAAAATCTGGTAATACCAGGATCTTCAATTTAGCAGACAAAGAGATAAGATCTCTTGACAGAAGGTGGTGGGAAACAAATTCATAAATAAAGCTTGCTTTTGTAGCGAAGAAAATTAACTGTTGAAACAGCTTATCAAGATTTACGGTAGATTCACCATTACTGGATTTTTTTAAGAAACAATATCGGGGGTTTTTCTTCCCTTAGAGAGAGAGCCCGGCTAGACCACAACTACTAAAACTTAAACCAGGAATTGACCTGGTGAGTCCTAACTCGGGATCAGACTAATGCGGTCAAAGGGATCCCTTCTGGTCTTAGGCTCTGTTACCCTGCAGAGCCTATATCTGGCATAGTGCATGTCTCCCTGCGCTACGTGACACCCATATTCCAGTGTACAGTAGTCTCCAGTCTCTGCCTGTGCCACTTTCCCAAGAAGACTACGTGGTGCAATCCAGAAGGAGCCTGGGAGCAAAGTAACACACGGAGTGTGACCCTCTGGGATACCATGACCAAGGTATGGACAAGTGCATCTGTAGAGGCAGAGCCTCAGTGCTCTCCAATTTGTGACCCAAGGTATAAACAACCATGAAATATTTGGCTCAGATGAAACATGTGTTTGCATGCAGTAATCATGGAGAGGGTCAAATATGCTCCGGGCAGGGGACACAAAGAGTAATATGAAGAAAAAATTATGTTATGTTGCTCTTAAATGCAGCATTGTTTTCTAGTATGGATAATTGCCTTGCAACATAGTAACAACAATTAGTCTTTGCCCAAAACATATATATCATCCATTATTTTGGGGTTTTTAAGAGAAATGGACCTGCAGCTGCGTACACTTGTTCTCGGGCACGGCTTCAGCTCCTGTGACTGCTGTGGAGCTGCCAAAGCTGTGCATCACAGGCTGAGATGGCACTAGTCCTCCAAGCAATGACGAACTGAGTGCATGTGTAGGTGTCTGCAGGAGCAAGATCCAAGGAAGATTCTGAGCCATTACTAAAACTGCATGTGTAGCGTGATTATTTCCATTACATCGTTCATACTCTAATAAAGGACTCAGTGCAGGTGTTCAGTGCAGTATAATCGTAAAGTCAATAATATATCCACCGAACCTCTAGAAAACGGAGCAGGGTTCTGTGCTGAAGTAGCAGACCATTCCAGCATCATGGCTTGCAGGGTTTGTAAGCTAAAAATTGGGGGGCTTATACCTGTAAAGCTTGTGGTTTAACAGTGTAAGCCAATGAAATCCAGCTCGGAAGAAACACCATTTCAATATCTGCCTGTCAATTTATTTTTTTTTTTGCTGTCTTCAAGGAGTTTTATTCTTGCAGTGCCCTCAAGTACACCTTTCCAGCTAAAGACACAATCATATGGACAGCTCTTTGTTTTGTTTTTCCTTCCAACCAATGCTTTTGTGTATTTCTGAAACTTAAGACACCTCCTCTGCTACTACAGTACTTATCTGTAACACCATCGCTTTGAGGGATTAAAGCAGGTTACTTGTTACACACTTAGATCAAGAGTTATCTGAGTAGAAAGTCTATCCCGTTAGGGTTGGCGGAATCTGGTTTTGATCTTGAGTTGTTTTGATTTTCTCTGAGAGCAAGTAACATGTTATTTTAACTTCTGAATAAGGTGTACTACCTGACTGTGTCTCTTCTGTTTGGCAGAAAGGATTAGAAACCTCCACGGAACTTGCACTCTATTAAAGCAGAGTGCTCACCATTGAGAACCAAGGAGCTGAATTGTTTTCAGATTACATGTGTGTGTGTGTCTTTCCCACATCAAAGACTTTGATGGAAGCTGTTCACGCTATTGTCAGGAATGCAGGGATTGGCACAAAGGTGATTAGCAAAATTGCTTTTCTGCAGGAGAAGCACAAAAATTATCAAAGGATTAAAGAGGATAAAATTAAAAGGTTATGCTGAATTTGGGGGTAAATTTTCTCCTTTTTGTCACAAATTATACATATTGATTTGGTTTTACCTATAAAAGGTCTGCCAGAAGAAATCAGGATTAGAAGCTATTTGGTATGGGTTCTGTTAAAGGGTGAGGAAAAAACTTCCCTTAAAAATAATCCCAACAGACCCTATTCTGTGTGCTTCCAAACCACATCTGCAAGGAGCTTTTAATGAGTACTAAGGGCGTCCAGCTAGCAGCCGTCCCTCCAAGGTTCTCAGCAGCCACAGGATTGGGACCTGTAGTCACAATTGTGCTGAAAATTATGAAAACAAACAATTCCATAAATCAGTTTGTCATCAGTGATGCTGTTTGTTTACTTTTCTCACTACACTCTGCTGACAAAGATACTAAACTGAGGAGATCGCTGTCATTATCCACTTGCTGGGCATATGCAATGCTTTTATATTTTGATCAGCAGCTGAGCTGCTTGAATGGTTTGGAAAAAAAGGCAATAAAAATGGATTCTCAAATATTTCAGTGTATCAAAATGAACAGCCGAGCCTTCCAGAAGCCCTCTTGCTTGGCAAAACTGCAGTGCAATAAAAGAAACGTAGCACCTCCTGTAGCCAGCAGAGTTGTCTCATCTTGCTGGTTTAGACTCTGTTTATTGTTCATTTTATTTTGAACAATCAGCTATTATTTGCTAAGTGCCAGCCATATACCTGTTTCTTGTCTTTGCATTTTGAGGTTTGTTTGTTTGTTTTACTAATCTGTTAGTTTCTGGAAGTCACCCAGAATATTTTATTTGGTTTTAACCTCATTTATCAAAGTATTATCTACAGCATCTGTTCAGAAAATGTTCATTTTAACTGTTTTCCCAACAATGACCTTCTTCCTCCCCCCCAGGCCACATCAAGTTGTCACTCACCAGACAGCTGTGGAATTTGGAATCATTCCTTTTAAACGCTTTACAATTCCAAATGGTAGATTTCTAATGGCACAATATGATTGCCACAAAGATCTTTAAATTTCCCAATCCTCCCAGCTTCAAAGGCTGGACCGTCCTTGATCTCCTGAAGGAATGCTTTTGAATCTTGTGCTTTTATAGGGGGCTACCTATGAAGATATTTTAGGGGCTTTTTCCTTTCATACTTAGAGCCTGAGGAACTAAACATTCAAATACCCACCGGTTTCTTTCAGAGTAAGATCAAGACTTATGAAGTTGTTTATAGAGATAATCAGCTCAGTTTTCATTAATTCCACAGTTTGTTCCAAAACTTTTTGGAGTGCTTCTAAAGCAATGTAAGAGTATCCTTGGTGTAGCAGTGACTGTGATACTGTTTTACCCCGCATCTGCCTTCCACCTACATGGCTACTTCACACAGTAGCCTGTCCATGAACATGTGTGACGATGTCCTGACTCCTCGCGTGCCCATGGGTGCAGCGGGTTCCCTTGCTCTTGGAGGATGCTCCACTGTCGTATCACTTACAAGGTAATAATTTGCTCAATGAAAGTGAGCAAACCTAATCCTACAAGCAGTTTTGGGTCTGCCTCGACCAGGCAACCAAGACAGAGCCTAATTACCTGCAGTAATTACAAATTTGCAGAATTACTGGAGTTGTAGGCTTCCTTCTCTCTTCCCCTACAGCCAGAGGCAACATTTCACTAGTAGTCCTTTCTTGCACAGTGGGATTTCTCAGTCAGGAGGCTGCCACTTTTTATTTCTCGCTGGTTAATTCTGTTTTATCTCATCACTGAGATAGAGAATTCATCAATCTGAGGTTAAGAGATTTATAGTGCGGCAACAGGAATCCGGTTAGTGCTAGAAACAGCCTTTATTTCTATTCAGTTCAGCTTATGCCAAGCCATAAGGCAAATTTTACCCTCTATTCTCTCATTAATGAAGCACATGTATATTAAAAAATATAGAGTATCCCCCTGTCCATACATTGTAGGTCCTAGTCCCGCAATGGAGCATCACGGGAGTCCAAGGTCCCACCTAGCAGATTCATCTGTAGGTTTGAGGTCTTTGAAAACCCCTTGGGAAAAGCACTGGGCTTTCTATGCTGCTATGTGGCAGGACCTCTGCTGTGACTGCAGGCTCTCAGGTATTATTATAAGGAGCAACTAATGCTCTGTCACTGCAGTAAGTGTATGCTTAGATAACCCTTATTGCTAATGCACGTGATTTTTAAATAATCTTCAGCCTAACCTTGGGTTTTGTGATGAGAACAACAAACTGCAGGAACAACTAATTACTAACCCAGTTTATGGGTCAGGGAACAGGCCTTAGATCCTCATTTACACAGGTTTCTTATGATCATGTAAGCTCTACCTCTCCAAGGCTATTTTTGTTTGTTTGTTTAGATCAGTTTAAAAAAAAATCCCACATCCCAAAATAGAGAATGTTTTCCTTTGGAACTGGAAGCAAACACACTTGATGGCTTTAACATCTGCTGGACAATGCATGGAAGGGTGGTGGGCACCTCACACAGTTTTGTGACAAACACATGTGCGTACAGCGTGTCAGATTATAAACCCAAGAATAAAGAGTCATTAAAACCTCCCTTCTCTAGCCCACCTGCCATGAAAATAGGCCTTTCACTCTTATCTATTTAAACTGAAAATGAGTATTGGGAAGGAAAACGCCAACATTCCAGGGATTCAAGTCAAAATCTCCCCCTCCAGTAAAGGAGGTCTGTCAACTGAACATAAATTGATCCATTGTCTGTCTCCCATCAGGACCCACAAGCCACCCCATGCACACATGATTCTATTCTTGCTAGAAAGCGAGACCTCACACTCCAAGACCTGATGGTAACATTCACATCTGTCGCTGGCTTGATCTGAAACTCTGCATAATTCTCAATTACCTTTTCTGCTTTTGCAGCCTGTTAGTGCCTGGCACAACTTTTGGGTGCAGATTCCAGTGAGGTTAGCTTGCTACCCAGCAGACCACGAGCCCTTGCAGCTCCACCATGAGCACAAAGCTCTTGGAAGGGAGGAAAGAATCTCTTGACTCTGGATCCACTTTTACCAGAATTTGCTTGAATGCCACAAGTGATACATGTGGTCCTATTCTTCCTCTTTTCTTCCAGGCTTGCAGTGAACTTATCATTGTTAGTGTGTTTGAATTATTAGTAGCATTGCATTGAAATGCATCTCAAAGCACAAAACAGCCAGGCTGTGCACGATGCCCATGACCCTGCAGTGGAGAAAGGGCTTCTGACTTACAGACATCAGTTGCGACTCTTGAAACTGAATTTACCAGTACGTGATGACTACAAATCACAGTGCTTCTCATAGATTATTCTCCTTACCTGTAACTGTGCTTTTTCATCTGTTTAAACATTGTCAGCCTTGTGACACACTCTGAGCCTTATAACTGCATTAGTAATGCCAGGAAGAGGATAGCTTTTTAAAGGGGATAAAGTCCACAGCGCTTTTCCCTGTTGCTTATCTCTCTTTCCATGCACACAAACATACAAATGTGCTTTTTTTTTTTTCCCCCAACATGTATCTCTGTGCAAGGAATCAGTGAAGCCATCTACTTGGTTATTTTCTGTCATCCGCTCTGAAGGGCAAGGCCCATTTGCTGCGTGGATGCCCTAGCAGGTGTTTGGACGTGCAGGTGTGCGCACAGGCAAAGTCCCAAGCGCAAGCACAGACAAAGATTCGAATACCAGGGCCTTTCAGCCTGAACCTGACACTGCCACTTTAAAACCAGAGACACGGACATCAAAGTTTTCCACTCCCCAGAAGGAATGGACTATTTTGCACCCTTCCAAATGATGTCTCTCATCTCTCTGCCTTTCCTACAGCCTTCTCTCTCTCTCACACACACACTTTTTCTAATACTATCCCTCCCTCTCCACTTCAAACCATGGGAAAAACCCAGGAAAAGAAGCTTGCCGACTAAGGGACCGTTTCGCTGCATTGTGTTTTCCAGCTAGACCTGAACAGACTGAAATCAATTCAGCTCTCTCTCGCTCGCTCTTTCCCTCCCTCTCCCATGTCTTTTTTTTGTTTCTCTTAGATCGTGCTCTCTGCCTTAAGAAAGCCCGGTTTAGTTATATCCATCCCCGTAGCAATCAAGTGACCAGTGGGGTTTTTTTATTGCTTGTAAAAACACAGTATCTTTTTCATGGGAGTCAGGTTCGGTTTTGGTTTGAAATGCCCAGTGAGCAGTGGCAACAACCTGCAAAATCTTTGATCAATTCTCACATATCCATTTGAAGTATCTTTAATAGACCCATCAAAAGAAAGGGGCTTGGTAATTAATATTTTAATGTTGTGTACCAGCCTCCCATTGTGTTATTGGCAAGAGGTCTGATTTAACAGAAGCACACAGAAATACCTGTATCTGATCTGAATTGCTACGTGCTCTAAAAAATATACATTATTAAAGCTGAAGTCCAGCTGTTGCTATATTAATATCCTCTGTTTTTTATTTGCTCCTACCTTTTGGAAGGTTTCAGTTTTCATTCTGAAATTTTCCAGGCTTGCTCCCAATACCAAGGTTATAACTGCAGGGTAGGAACCAGAGGAGAATGCAAGAAGGTTCACTGGAAATTTGAACAGGTGACATTCAGCACAGGAGAGCCAGCAGCCCGAAGAAGGCAGAAGTGTCACTTAAATTTTGATCGTACCACCTGTTGACAAAGGGACAGAATTAAGATGTGCGTGCAACCTGACTTTTATGCCTTCCAAGCTTTGGGATAGTTAATTACACAGTTAGTGTTCCCTTAACATATTTTTTTCTTTCCCTGAGTTGTCCAGGGTCTCAGAGCCAGGTGTGAGGTTGCTGTAGAACAGCAGTTTCACCGCATTTAGCAGAATTATGCTGCTTTACACCAAAACAGGGTAACACCCAAAGCCGACACAAAAATTTTCCACCTGGCCTGTCCAGAACTTCCATAATAAAGAAAACCCAGCAACCAAGACTAACCAAAAAACAGAAATGGCCAGCGAAAGCCAAACATCACCATTGCAAAACAGTTTAAGCAAGGAAAAGAAAGGTGTTGCAAAGCTGCAGGTTATCACCACCACCCAGTGGACCTGAGCCCCAGTGGGGATTTTGTAGCTTGGCCTAAAAAACGTGACACCCTCCCAGTCAAACTGGAGTTGCAAAGTCCAGCCAGCAGATAATGGCATGCCAAGAGCTTCTTCTCATGTAACCCCAGTTGACCACAAAATGGTGAGGTCCTGAGGTGCTTTAATGATAGCTAGATCAAAACCAGCACTGCAGGAACCTGTTCACCGCTTACAAAGCATTTGGTTCGGTTCGGTTCGGGTTCAGTTCAGGTCATCACCTGATCCCAGGGCGGGTACATCCCATTTAAGAACTGAATTGTCACCTTCAGTGCTACCTGCAGTTTACAGCCGGAGGCTGGAGCAATCCTAAATACAATCTGTTGCACTGAAACCTGCCTTCCAGATTGATAAACTCAAAGCTGTCTGTCTCTCTGTCACTGCCTGCTGAGTATCTGTGAAAGTCGAGCAGTACTATTGGGTGCTCAACACCACTGGAAACGTCATTTTATTTAGGTGCCTAAATACCGTTTCCAGTGTTTAGCTTCTGACTCTTAACACTACACTCACCTGCCTTTTGCACTACTTTGCTGTGGTACAAGCCTTAATACTACAATTCCAAATTATTTCCCAAACAGCACAACACAGCGTGGGCCGTTCTTCCTCTACCACCTCAAATACACCGGCAGTGTCACATAATTGCCTTGCAACTTAAACTATCTGAGATGTGTAACCAGTATCTCCTCAGTATCTTTATTTTGGCAGCACCCAGAATGTAACCTAATTATTTTCAGCCAGCTGCACAGCTTTTCAGATCTATGTTTCAGGAGAAGAGGTGATTAATTATGACCTTAATTTTGTGCAATACAGACTTTCAGGTAAAGGAATTGAAGAGCTCAAGCAGTCAGGTCAGCAACAATTTCATTTGGTTTATACACGTCAGTATTGTCTGTGTGTTTATAAATATTCTCTGCATTTAATAAACAGTGTACTGTGTAAATACAGTTTACCAAATATTTTTCCTATAAATGAGTATGTGCCAAGTTACATGCAGTGTAACAGAAGCTATACAAAATTGCAGAGAAGGACAAATCGAATATTGTACAATGAGGAAATCCTAGATGATGATAGATATTTGTCTTAGAGCATAAATGAAAGCAGCTAGAGCTAGTTATCTCTACTGCAAGGTACCTCCTGATTAGCATGCTTAATCGTACAAACCTAACGGTCTCCTGAAAGCTTTAGCACCATGTTTTTCTTTTTTCTTTTTTTTTGAGGAAAAACAATGCTGTGATAAAAAGAGGAAAAAAAAGTAAAAAAAACCCAACTAAACATGGGGCAAAGCTTCGGTGTATTGTCATTGTTGTGGCTGTATTTTTGGGAGCAGTTTTCCAATAGCTCAGTCTCTTACATGCTATGATTTCTTCTGACTGTTCTGACTTCTTATTTTATGTAATACAAGATTAAAATCTGAGTATAAGCTTTTTCAAACACTTGTAGGTGCTGAAACTGTCTGGCAGCTCTAGTTGCCCACTTCTAGGACTGCTGAACTTTTCTAGCTTGCAAATAATTGTCATGATTGCATGTAAATGCCATCTCTTGGGACTCCTGCTATAGATACTGTAGGAATGCAGTTCTGCTGGAAGTAGCCAAGAGGGATCCACTTCCCTGCACATCTTAAAACATTCTTTGGGGAAAAACTCTTTCTCTCCATCCAGACTCTCAATTACGTCCCTGAAAATCCTGGGAAGAGGGTTGAAAACAGGGTAAGCGCTCCAAGAAACAAAAAATATGGAAGTTAACAAAGGAATGGGGCAGAATAAAGACATTTGCCTTACTCATACGAACTGATGGACAAGAATAGCCTTCTGAGCAATTTGAACTTTGTACAGGAGCATAAAGGTGGCAAACGAACATTGTATCATAAAGGCGGAGGAGAGAACTACAGTGAGAAAGCAGAGAGATGGTGTTGAGACATTTTCGGGGGGGGGGAGATGATTCGTTGGGCCAAGTGACCTTTTCCCATCCAGCAATTTCTTCTGTCCCAGTGCAGAATGACAATGGGAACCCAATGGCAGCACAATCTGACATCCACATCCACACCGAAAGAGATTCAACTCGACTGTGCTGCGCTGCTGCGGCCATGGGATGCTGTGAAACAAGCCAGACCCAAGTTTCCAACTTGCCCTCTTTTCTGTTGTTGTTGTTAGTGCTGTTTGTTTCCATTCACCCCCTTTTTATTCTCCATTTTTTTCTGTCTTGACTCTGATGGGGGCTCTTTTTGTGCAAAACAAGCCCTTCTGATCTCTTTGAAAGGCCAGCTCTTGTCATTCTTCCAGATCATCATTGTATGACATGTTTTTATATCAGACTGACAAAGGAGCTATTTGATCAGGGGGTATGGTGTGTGATTGTAAGAAATTCAGCTAGCCGGTGGCAACCATTGTTCCCCAAAGCGGCTCCCTGACCCCATTCTATTCAAGGAAAAACTCCCTTGGAGTGGCCTCTATTCATTGAGTAACACCAGTCCGCAGTCTCACTCCAGGAGTATGCTCAATTCAGAGGTGTGTCACCGATATTGCCCATCAACCAGCCTTTAACTCTTTCATCAGCATTAGGTTTCCAACACAACAGCTGTTATCATAGGATGAGCTGGGGAGGGGGGTCGCGATGCATTCCAGCTCACTGGAGCTCTCCTTATCTTGGAGAAATTCAACCTTCCTTTCAAAAGTTGCCTCGGAAAGTATCTGTCTGCTGCTTTCTGCAGACAGCAGCCGGAGTTGTTTGCCCTCCTGTCCCTGTGCCCTGAAGTATTCCAGTTTGTTACTCAGCTTCTAAAACAACTTCTGGGCTCGATCAAGCTAACGAGGGGCTTTGCATTAATTTAAATGGTCTTTGGATTTGGCCTAAAATGATCTGTGGCCCTCCTGCACCCTAATCCCGCAGCTATCCCTCTCCCAAATAATCTCGTACCCATGTGTGCATCCATGGCCCCGGTGCAACTATTGGCTGCAAGAAAGAACTCACAGCCAAGACTCATCTGCCTCTCTAGGAGACATTTCATTTCACATCATCAGCAGAAAAAAACTTAGGGCATTCCCACGAGCTCTGAGAAGGCTAGTCACTAAAACTCCTTCTGCTTCCTTGAACGGAGCCCGCCGTGCACTAACACAGAGCCTCCAAAACCCAGGGAAATCGGTGCAAAAGCTCCCATTAGGTTTAAGAAGCTGTGAATCAAGCCCACAGTCCTGTGCGTGCGGTGATTATAGAGCATTGCCACGCAGCCAGAATGGGATCAGACTCAGGCGCGAGACAGCAAGCAGCTATGGGTTTGGCACTGCAGCGATCGATGGTTTTGAACATTATTGGGAGAATTGTCTAGATGACAGGATTAGAACTGGCCAGCCCAGTACATGCAGGTACACAGGTCACTGACTGTGCCTTGGGGAAGTCTCTGAAGCAAATTAAACTCAGTTCATCCATCTTAACATGGCTCTCCTGCAACTTTCAGTGCAAATTTTTTTCCCCATGCAATGAGCGTGTCCACTGGCTCTTGCAGGCCATCCTCTTGACATGGTTGCAGCATCCCAGAAGCAGAGTTACTTGCAGAGCCTCCTGGTGAACCATCAGCTTGCTTTCCTGGTTGGAAACACAGCCCTGCTTTCAGCATCACCGCTAGACCCCCTCCACCTTCTGCAGCCTTCCTCCACCGGCGTGCATCCTGCCCGGCGTTTGGTACCACCTTGATAGCGGCTACCTCCGGGATCGGGATTTGTTAATAAACTCGGGCTCCCTCTGCTGGGACAGAGCACAAAATACTGGGGCGGGGGGAGGTGTCGGTCTGCAGGACGGGGGTTACTTCACTGCTGGGCTTTTGGCTTTTTTCCCCACGGCATTTCAGTAAATGTCATGATGAACCCTGCGTTTTTCTCCACTGGGTGATAACGGTGGAATGAACAGCAAAGCTTTGCACTGCAGCATCCTTCACTACATGCTCCAAAACCTCTGGGAAACTTGCATTAAACTTCCAGTGACCTGTAAAGTGATTTGGCACCATCTCTGTTTTACGCAGGGGGCAGGAGGAGCTCAGGTGGTCGACCAGTTGTTCCATGTCATGAGCTGAAATCTGTGGCTCTCTCCTCTGTCCATCGAGACACACATATTCCCACGCCACAATGCTGGATTTAACCCCTTTGAGAACAGTCCCTTACAATGCTTCTGCCACAGACCTGCTCTCCACCGCAGGAGACTTTTTGCATCAACCTCGGATGACCACAAAAGCTGCAGTAGATTGGGGAAACCCTCTCCTCCCCTCACCCAGGAGGGAGATCCAGTTGTGTGCATGAAAGTTGCTTCTCGGGGGGGTACAGTGTCTGTGCAGCCATCTCTGTATCACAAGTGGAATGCGCTTCCCTGCTCCAGCCACGCCATGCCAAGCTGCCGCTCCATGGTTTAAAGCACAGGGGAAAGATTCAGGTGCAGACCTGCTAGCCAAGTATTGCCAGTGGGCAGCAGTGCAACATCCCTGAGCAAAATCAGTTAGCACGGCAAAGAACTGCATTAACTGGGGCTGCTGGGATAAATCAAGAAAAGGGGAACGTGAGTTAAATCTCAGGAAAAAGGTCCAGGCAAGAGTGAAACCTGCTAGGAAAGAGAAGCAAACACAATCCTTGAGTAGAACGGACAAAGCTGCAGGGAATACACTTCAGGGAGACTTTCCCAGTGGGTCTAGGACTCTTCCCAGCTGGTGCCTATGAATTCAGCACGCTACATTATCTCGATGACCTTTAATCCACCCCTTGTTACTGTGCAGAATGTTACTGCATCAACGTTTTTTCCAACAAAAACTGCAGCGTAGATCGAATTAAATGCATTTCCTCAGCAAACCTGCTGCCTTCATCGCTCACGTCTGTGCTTCCTGCCCAGACATCACTGCTGAGGGTCAGCAGGCTGGGCTGGATGCTCTAGTTTCAAGGAAGGTCAGACATTTCCCTAGCGCCTCAATACTGGCCAAAAAACTCAAGGAGACCTGTTGCCTTCTGAGCCAGCAATGAAAGCTCTCGTCAGTGATTTGGGCACTCAACTTGCTGCTAAGTTCAGAATACTGGCGTGCAGCATCCTGATCTTCACCCTGCTGCCCCTGGTCTTATCTAGAGCTGAGCCTTCTCTGTGTAGGCCATTGGCAGAGGTATAAATTTACTGTGCTGATGGGGAAAGATTTGCTTCCCCCACAATGTGTCCCTTAAACAATGCAGCAGCAAGTAACTTTGGAGTTCTTATCCTTGTAGGAACCAGCTATAGGTTTAAATCAGAGGAAGCAGCAACACAGGAAGGTTTCTGAGGACAAGGGCTTCGTACTACCTCGCCAACTCTCCTCTTCCCTGCCCTGAGCTCTTCATGCCCTGCCAGCACCCACCCTACCTTTTTGCCTGGCTGACTGCTCTTTGGGCTTCTTGTGGTCTTTTGCATGGTGGCCACCTACCAGGGTGTCTGCTTCAAATAACATCTCCAAACCTGCCCCAGACAGCAGCAGCGGCAGCGTGTATCCCATGCATAAAATCCAGCAAGGGAGCACACCTGGCAATAAGTCAGCCAGCACACACAGACCTTTCCGGCACAGACAACCATCAGGGAGTCCAGACCCGTAAGTACCGACGGTTTCAGTGCACGGTACCTGTGATGCCACCCAGACAGCAGAGCAGAGTCTGATCTCAGTGTCTCACATCTCCCCCCAAGAAGTCAGCAGAGCTCCTCCAGACCATGCGGTAGGACAGGGTATGGCCAGGTCAGCCCAGGTCGCCACGCCGTGGGGTGCACCCAGCTCTGGGGTGGAACAGGCAGTGGAGCAGTAGGTGTTACCCAATAAAACAGTCGTGATTTAGCTGCCTGTATCACCAGGGTTTTGCCTTGCTGGCGTTTCCCTAAGTGAGGGTCCCCTAAGCAGCCCATGAGGGGTTCACTTAGTCTCAATAGCAGAAGCTGCACATTTGTCACCTCTGGGTTCCCTCGAGGTGACAGGAGGACTAAAAGCCCATGTGCTTTTCTGACCGGCTCTAGCTTCTCTCTCCTCCCCATGGAGAGGAGCTCCTCTAGGCAGCACAGGGGTGGGACCCACAGCCCCTCCTCCCTGCTCCGCTGGCGAGCCCAGCTGCCTTGCAGAGAGGGCTCCTCTGCCTTCTTCTGCCTTTCCAGCTGGGACTTACCCACTGTCCTGCTTACTTTGTCCCCTCCATTGCTTGTCCCTTTGCTTGTATCACCAGGAGAGCTTCCCACACCATAGGTAGCAAATACAAAAGAAACGCCCCATCCTCACCACCTGTAAGGTGATCCCACATCACAGCGATGAGGATTTGTGCAAAATCCCAGCTCACAGAGCCTCACATAGAATTGTCTGGGTTGGAAGGGACCTTTAAGATCATCAATTCCAACCATAAAAAAAATAAATATAAAGCCAATGTCAGACAGCCCCATGCAGTGCCTCATTTGGATGTGTCTCTGTCAGGGCAAAAATCTCAGCTGTGATTTTCTTTTCCCTGTAGGGAAGTTTCTCATTGTCATTGATGCTTAAGGCATCAGGGGAGCCCCGGCTGGGGACCAGAGTGCCTGGGACCATAGCGGCCTTGGAGCTGCCACAGCCTACTGCACCAGCTGGCAGCACGGCCCGTGGGGAGGCCACCTGCATGTCACACCACACCACCCTGGGGTTCAGCCTCGCACTGGGGATGGTACATCTCCTTCTTGCAAGGCGGTTAGAGGGGAGCATTGGTGGAGGACAGGCGGCTGCTGTGGTGGAGACAGTCGTCAAGTGCAAGTCATCCCCCTACGCCGGTGTCAAGTGCACGGCAAACCCATGGCTCCACAGGGGGAGGTGGTGAAACCCTCAGCTCCTCACAATGATCGCTCTGAGAGGGAGTGAAGTGCAGACACTTCTCCAGATCCCGTGATGGAGGCTGCGAGGGCTCAACATGTATCAGCAACCACCACACTCCCCTCTCAGTTCCCCCAGTCCTTTAGGGGCTGGGGATGTCCCTTGTCCACCCAGCAGCAATTAGTAGGAAAGAACTTTTCTTGTGATTAACCAGGTCATGATAGAGGTAGGATTTGGGTCAGTGCGGCAGGTGCTGCACGTACCGCCACAAGCCGCAGCCATGGCCTTGGGAATTTGCAGTTTCCACAGTACCTTTCCTCTCCTTGCCCGGTTGTGTCCCCTCCATCTTTTGGTCGCACCTCAGCAAGAGCTGTGGGACAGCATCTGGAGACAGCGACCAGCTCTTCAAACACAGATTCTGCAAAAACCTTTGGGTATGTGAAAACCTCCGCACTCACTGCTGCCGCTGTGCTGGCTCAGTGTAAGAGAACAGCAGATATGGGCATTGAGGATAATTAGGTCAAACCAACCTCTGCTCACATCTCAACTATTCCAGAGCGATTCTAGTGAAGTCAGAGGAACAACTGTGGCTTTACCCATCACAACTGAGAGCAAAAATAGCTCAGACTTCACCAACTGAATATTTGAATGACCAGACACAGAGCCCTCCTGTAGCAAGTGTGAGGCTTGGGATTTCAGGATTCATTATAAAATAAAAGCTGCCTTCGGTTTAGAGATGTGCTGTAGCCTTTGCAGCAGTAAACAAGGGACAGGAGACTGTAACCATGCCTTAGCTGCATCTTCTGCGGGGACCATCCATGCCTCTCTTCTTCAAAACAGACTGGAGTTACAGTGGTCTCAACAAAACGAGGGTTACAACTCCACAATCGGACTCTGAAAGTCCCTGCAAGAACCTCTTGGAAAATACCAGCCCTAAGCAGAGAGAGATCACTCCAGTGGGTGGTCACTGCATCATTTCTCCCTAGATCCTGGACACAACCAAGCCAATGCCGGACTCCACCGCCAGATGCTGCGGCCAAAACACTTGGCTGCACTTCACAAGAGATGTTGACAGATGGGAATCAGCTTAAAAAATCCCTACAAGAGCTTGGAGAGACCTGGAAAACCCACTTGCAGTGCCTGCAGGAGCCTGGTCAGGTTGGATGGCAATGTAAGGTGGAAGAATAGACTGCAAGATCAAGCGCTGTGAGTTGAAGTTAGGCAATTTAAAACCAAAAGTATGAAATAATATTGAAATATGTAGTCCCTGCGGGATATCCTTCCTTCCCTTTCCTTAAACAAGGACTATGGCTTTCACTCAGAAGGCAGTGAGCAGCATCCTCTTGTCTGAGTATTGCAGAAGACAGACATTCGGAATAATCCCCGTGACCTTGAAATCTGCTCATGTACAAAAGCAGGTTCCTTCTGGTTGGGATACAGGACAGAGTCCAACCTTCAGTCAAAGCCCGGGAATCGGACGTAAGGTTTAGAAAAAGATCAGTTTTGTGGTTTGTACCTCATTTATAGCTCAGGTTATTGCACGTATACATTGCTTCCCCCATTGGGCCACTTCCATACCTTTTCTTGGCCTCCTGCAGATTGATTCAGATGATTCATAGCTTTGCCAGGATTTCTTTCAGATCTTAATCTTTCTGTGCACTACCTCCCCCAACTTCTTCTCTAAAATGGGGCTATGCTGCTTGCTTTGAGCTCCAGCTGGGAGCTCCTCAGGGCTCACCCTGTGTCTGCACAGAGCCCAGAACAGCATCGGCTGCTGCGGCACAAGGTAAAAGGAGGAACGAGAATGCAAGACTTCGGTGAAATAGCCCTGGAAAGTCTGTGCTGCTTCTCTTGCTGAATTCTCTGCTGAGGGTTTGGCTCCATTTGCGTTGGCTGCTGAAAGCTAAACCACCCTGATGATGATGGAGCATTTTTGATGTCTAAAAAAAGCCCCCAGCAAAACCATCCATTTCTGTTTATAACTGACCTTCTCTGTTATACAGAAAAAGCCTGAGCAGCCAGAGCTCACCCAGCTCCAGCAGGTGAGAGGCACCCGTCACCACCTCCTGTGGAAGGACGCATTTAGCAACAGCTGAGGGGGAACGAGAGGCTCAGGAGATGCACAGAGCAGGATTGCCGTGTGCACCCCAAACAGTTTAACACACAAGCTGGAAATGAAACGTTTGCTCACAGACCCGAGGAGGGGGGAAACTGGGTTGTCAGGTCTCCTGCTTACCCCAGATTTCTCATTTTTCCCTTTGTGAGAATCAGATTCGCCTTGTACAGACTGGAGGGAGAAATCCTGACCGAGCCCCGGGACGCAGGACTCGCTGCACATGCACTGCCCAGCACGGGAGGAGTCCCAGCCGCAACCAGCTTCCTCGGTAAGCGTGGCAAGGTAATCCCAACATGGGTGAGAGCAGAGCTGCTTTTAGTAGGTATTTGAGGAAATAAGCAGCTTTGTCCTGTTTTCACGAGGAATATCTGATACAGTGAAGTACAGGAAATACACGCTGTGCTGGGGTAGGTAGTGCCGGGAATCTGGGATGACCGTACCTCCCACCAAAGGACGGCAAAATCATGGCATTGGGGGGGAAACAGATCTGCGCTTGGAGGAACCTTGCAGGAATATCTTTGAAACATCTACACGAGTCTTGGGTGCTCATGTCTTGCTGAAAGCCACCGGGATCCATCTTCAGAAACAGAGCTCAGGCTGCAGTGCCAAGGCCCTGGCAGGACCACAGGTCCCCAAGCACCCTCAAAAGTGGGAGGACCATGGTGTTGTACACCGAGGCGCTCACTCCTCGCCCCGCGCCACTCTGCTACCCGGCACCACCAGGGTGTACGTTTCACAAGGTCAACCTCTGCAGCACGTCCTCTGTGTTTTCAAAGTTTTTCACTAACAGGTGGCTGTCTCCCTCCTCCCCATACATGCTACAGCTTGAATCGGCCACTTTGATCTGGGGAAAAACATCTCAGGGAGACAAGCCCTTGATGTAGCATCAGCAACATGTTAGAAGAATCCACCAGTGCACAGTGGAGAACCAGGGCCTGAAACTGCAGAGGGAAGTAGATGAAGACCTGATCAATAACCTTAAAAAAAGCTCTGCCTGAACCCTGGGCTGTCAGCCTTACCTGGCACTCAAAGAGTATTTTATGGCTTTCATGGAGATGATACTCACATCTGCAGATGAGTCTGCATTGCCCACCAGCAGACACAGGCCAGCATCGGTCCCAGGCTGCTCAAAGGCATCTCCAGGGTTGCATACGCTGATGGGAGCCACTTTCCCCTTACAAGCTCCCAGCTGGTTGTGCAGATGGAAATGGCCCAGGTGATTTGTGGAAACACCTGAACATCTAAACTGGGCAAGTTAATCTTTGCAGGTTTGCTGGCTGGAAGAGCCACTGTGGAAAAGAGCTGGACACCGAGCAGTTCCCATCCATGGGGGCTTTGAAAACCATGATGCTCCACACATGAGTGGTTGCCCTACAAACAGCAGTGGCCTACTACCTGGAGCACAGCGCGGCGGCCTGCTGGCTGCCAGTTCATCCTAACACACCCCAACAACCCATACTTTAACTAAAACAGATAGAAATCCTGGCCATCACCTTGCCCGCTCTACTGGTGTGGGACATCTTGAATGTTTGTCTGAGCCAGATGTATTCACAAACTCTTGGCTTTAATGGCATTTTGTGAAACAGGTTGGCTCCTCCACTCCAGCCCCAACTGCTGAGAAATCAATCATTACCAGCAGTTAGCTGTTTGATGGTTAACAGCCTGAACCGAAGCCAAACTGGTTGTTAATTGGGCTAACAACTGATTTCAAGGGGTTGTTTTGCGGGGCCCAACACTCCCAGCAATTGACTCGGAGTTGTAACTAGCAGCCAGGCAGCAATTAAGGGAGCCGAGGGAAATTCGCGGGCCATTACCAAAGGGCCGGCTCCCAGCTGGGCATCTGCTTCTCACGGGGCAATGGGGAGTGCAGCCACGTCCTGGGGCCTGAGCAGGCAAGTACAGCCAGCACTCAAGGTCCCATTTCACATCTCAGCAGCCAAAATTTTCCTATCGACGTACAGCCTGGGTCTCATCATCCTGCACTTCAGCAGCATTTCTTGTTTTTTGGTTTTTTTGGATTTTGCAATTGGAGTTTTTCTCATGTTTGCTATGAACTTCCACAGGGACACCTTCCAACCATCCTTCAAATCCCTTCCCAGCACTCTCTTTTGCTGGGGTAGCAACTAGACCTGTGGTTAAGTCTGTCTTGCCAGCTTATGCCACCTGCTACAGCCGACCGTACAAAAGAGCATCTTTGGGGCAAGGGCTCCCATTTACTCTGTGCGCAGCTCATAAAAGAAGAGACTCTAGCCACCAAGATGTGCTACTACAGTGGAAAGAATTGGCAAAATAATCACAGCAAGAGTGAGGTTCAGTTTTTCCTTCTCCTTCTGCTATAAAAGCTTTAAGAGAAAAAAAAATTAAAAATACTGTCAGTCATATTGGCAGAAGAGGTCATCCCAGGAAGCAGGGACCCTTCTCCACAACCGTGGCTGAACTGGGTTGCTCCATGGCTGAAGAGAGCACTTGAATGGGAGCAGGGGCGCAGATCAGGCACCCTCTGAACTGGGGAGGCTCTGGCAGCCCTCACCGTTCCATTTCCAGTCCACAACAATTGACAGCACAAGCTTAGCAAAGTGGTAATACCTGGGCATGGTTGGAGTGGTTCTTCCCAGCACAGCCAAGCCTCCCCCAGCCTCTGAGCCAGGACTTTGCAACCACAGATTGCATCTTGGTCATCGCATCTGACAGCCTGGAGAACCTTCTGCTGCTACAGCTACTATGAACGTAGGAGAGACACTGTAAGTCACATGAAGCCAAAGAACTTCGCCTCTGCTCCCGGTGCAGCACATCTAAAGTGTGTTTCATTGCAGAGTAGCCTGGGCTATTAACCAGGTAATCTGGACTAATGGTTGTAATCTTCAATCCTTCCACACATGAGCCCTCTCATCCTCTGGCTGACGTGGCACAGGACCAGTGGATAGGCAAGCAGCTTTGCTAGAGCCCAGCACCACTTTCGTGCTGACTCTGACCCAAAAAGGCTGCAGGTTCCCATTAACCAAATCCCAAATATCCCTCCAACATCTCCCAAGAGCCCCTCCAGTGCACTAAGCCACAGGTACCACATGTCCCCAGACCCCTGGGCTATTACAACAGAGGACAGAGATTGTGCCTCCTCAGTCCAGGAGGAAGGCAAGCAGCAAACTTGGCCATCAAAGGTCTTCTGCAGCAAAGCCACAGCAGCCAATCCATACTGCTTGCCCCAGTCCTGGAAGGCAAGACTCCAACCCCAAAGCAGAATGTGGTTACAGCTCCCTGCGACCTCACCCTGAAGGAGATTTCCAGGAGAAAAGTTGGGGGGTGGCTCCATTTCTCGGGGAGAGCTGTTACTGCTGTAGGTGTGCATGGGGAGGGGGCAGAGACACTGCAGATGGGAAGCAGGGTGGTAATGAAGAGCAGATGTGTAGGTGCTTGGAGCATCCCAGGTGTTACAGAAGTGCTAAGTGTTATTATCATGGCCAGGAAACAGGCTGTGAAAACCCACCATACTCCACATCCCCTCGCTCTGCGCCTTCTCCAGGATCTGGAGCCGACTCTCCCCATCAGCCCCAGGAAAACAGGAGCCAGCCTGGAGGTGCCTTTGACTGCAGCTGTGCCAGGACACCGTGGTTAGAGGGGCTGTGCAAAAACGAGAGGAGCACAGAGAAACCAAGGCTCAACAGAAGAGCTGGGTCTGGCCCACGTGTGGCCAAGAATGCTTTGAACCCTGTCACAGTGTGACACAGTCCCCCAACACATGCGTTTCAGTGGCAGCGTGGAAAGATATTTCCCTACACGAGACTAATTTTGTGTTCACCCTGCCCGAAGTTACCCATCTCAGGAGCTCCCAGCCCTGGGGAATCACTGCCTTGAGACAGCACTGAGCTCATTTCTGCTCCATCCTGCATCTCCCACCAGGATGCTCCCATGGCACTTGAGTCCACAACCAGGGCTTGCTGGCACCGAGCAGGGCATGGGACAGCACTGAGCCGTCCCTGGTGGCAGGATACAGCCCACCAATGAGCCAGTTTGATCTGGAGTATCTGTGTGAGAGCAGAAATATGGGATTCCCCACTGAGCTCCTGAGCATCCGCGTTTCTGGCTATAAACCCCCTTCCAAGGAGGGGTCTTTAGAGAGAGGGGCTGAGATGACCCACAAGCCGCGGCTGTCCCCCGCCCCCTCCCCAAAAGGAATTGCTCTCACACAAATGAAATGTGTGTAATTAATGGGCAGGGGGCTGGACAGGTCCGAGATGAAAGCGTTTCCTGGACTTGTCCTTCATTTGCATGGTATCAGAAGCTGTTCAGAAGGTGTGACTTTTCCCACAGGGAGCCCTGAGCTCGGTGGCACAATAAAGCCAGGACTTCTTACCCAGAATTAATTAAAGGAGGGGGATGGGGATGGCAGGGAGATGTTTGAAAGCTGAGCCTGATGCAATAAACAAACACCCCAGTCCTCCTTCCCAAGGCAGGGCATGCCCAAGGGAGCCCCGGTGAGCCCCATCCCTCCATCCCTGCCACAACATCGCACAGCCCACCCTTCTCGGTGCGCACCCTTCCCTGAGCAGACCTTGTGGCAAAGTTCTCATGGGTCAGCCCTGCAATGAAGACCAGCAGTGTTTGTACAGTGAGAGAGGGGATGGGAGTGTAGAGAGCATGTGTCAAAAGCTTTGGGGCTTGGTGGACCAAGCCCTGGTGCAGTCCTTGCTCGGACAGCACAGACCCCTTTTCTTACCACTTTGACTTATTCCTGCCTATCTATTGTTTCTCTGCCATAGCCACATTTAAGCTAAAACAGGTCTTTTCCCTGCCTGGCGTTGCCCTGGCATGCTCACCCCACATTTACTTCTTACCCCATGTTGGCTGGCTGGACCAGGTGGGCTTTCCAGTCTTGTCTCACGAAGCAGACTCTCTCAAACAACACTCAACTCCAGCCTTGTCACGGTGTCCAGACAGCATCATGCAGCAAAGTCCCGTACATGCAGGGACACACATGTACCACTGCTTGGAGCGCAGGATGGAGTAGTCATCCCAGCGCCAACAGCCAGGGCAGTACTGCTCCTCTCCTGCTTCATCTGCCACCTCCCTCTTGCCAGCTGGTCACAATGAGGGCACCGCAGGGTGACACCAGGAGTGGTGGTGCTAGGGACTAGCACATCTCCATCACAGGGACTTTGCTAGCTCAGAGCAGGTGGTTCTGCCCAGAAACACCCATACTAGCAGCATGAGTTGATGGAAGCGAACACCCGCCTCCAAAGCCTCCTGTCACCAGCACCCTCCTGGCTCCAGCCCTGGCTCAGTGTCCTGCGGTCCCCAGGGCCTTTGGGTGGCTGTGATTCTCAAGCTTGGCTCACACACCTGCTTGTGAAGGAGGAGGGAAAAGTCCCAGATTCATGAGCTGATGATTGACCCCGTGCATTCAAACAGCAGCCAGGGTTTCTGCATCCCTTGGAGAAACAGTAGGTACCCACAAGGACTGTCCCCATCTCCCTGCACGGGTGGTGGGAGCTACCAGCCCTGGAGGACCGCACGCTCAGAACCCTGCAGGGCCGAGGTCACCGGGAAGAGCATGAGCTGCTCCAGCCATTCCAGAGACTAAGCGGTATCAGTGCAGAGACAGGGTATGAGGAGCCATTAATTAATTCACTTACTCATTAACTAACTAGTAGTGGGCTCTTTAATCTCCCAAGCAGAGGCAAAACAACATTTGCTGGCTGGAAGCTGAAGCTGGACAGATTCAGGCAATAAACAAAGCCCCAAGTTGTAGTGTTCCTAGGCAGAATGGCCACCCAAAAGCCCTTTAATAAAAAGGGGGTAATTAACCATGGACCAATCGAGACAGGAAAGCAGCGGTCCCTTCCCAGGAGCCAGATCTGGGTGCCTTTTACAGAGGCAGGCTGCAGCGGAGCAGACGGCAGGAGTTGGGGATGGTGCGTGGTACAGAGCTGTGCAAGGACACAAGAGTGTCTTTCCCCATCTTAAACCCCAGGGGGTCGGGTGTCCCCTGCTCCAGCCCTTGGCTGCACCCCAGGATGGCAGGGACGGGGAAACAGCCTTACTGGAGGCTGAGCACACCCCCCCCACCCTTCCCTGCCATCACCGTCCCTGGGGGACAGATAACAAGGGAGCAGAGCTCTGCTGACCTGCACGGAGCCAGTCCTGCCCCTCTGCTACCCTTACCTGGAGCAGCAACCCAGCACCAATTCACCCAGGTTCACAAAGCCATTAGGAAAAGCAATTAGACAAATTAATGAAAGAAAAGCACCCATTAAGGACTATCAAACACCATCTCTGCCCGGGGAATGGCCAGGAGCCATTCACTTTTAGTTCTTGTAGTCTGGAAACCGCAACATGGGCTTACCCCAGTGCTGGCGGCTCCAGGTTTCTGCAGTCCTTGGGTCCCTCCTGGGGCAGCCAGGCAAACATCATCTGCCTTTGCCAGCGCTGTCCTACGGCCCAAGCATCACCCTTGACCTCTGTGACGCAGCAGCGACGCCCAGACAGCATGGCCGAGCGCTCAGTCCCCAGGTTTCCCTCCTTGAAATTAATGGTATCTATGGGCAGCTCAGCCCAGCCTGTGCCATCAGCCAGGGGGTGGCTCCTCCTCGCACCCCGCCGACAATCAACACTGAGGGCTAAGCGATGCTGCAGGCACCCCCTGAGAATGACAGCACCAGAGGGGCTGGCACTGCCAACGGCAAGCCTCTTGGCCTTTCAAGACCGCTCTATTACTGCAATTACTATTTTTAAAGAAAAAAAAAACCCAAACATTTAACGATTTTATTCTTGCATCCTTCCATATCTGAGACCACACCATATCCGAGTCCTCCATCGGCTCCTCTGAGCAAGACCCAGCACCTCAGCAGCGCTGAGTATCCGCCAAAGGAGGGGACCCAACAGCTTGTTTTGCACAGACACCGGCTTTCTCTCTTGGAAAGCCTCATCCCACCCTTAAAACCAGTGGTCAAGGCTCCGCTGCACTATGCCCCCATCCAGCCTGCGGTGTATGCCTGTCCCCACAGGGCAAGGAGGTGGCATCTGCCCATTAAACCTGGAATTTGCTGGAAGGAAACCCATGATTTCTACAAGACCTGTCGGGGACTGAGATCTCGGGGCATCCTTCTGCATCCCACATCTTCTCCACTGGAAAAGGGCAGCCTCAGCCCCATCCTACACCTCACCATCCTCCTCTGCCCCTCTCCAACCTGCCTCTTCCAGCCCCAGCCCCTCCCTGGAAAGCATCAGGCTCAGTTAGACTAATACAAAATTTTAATGCACATATTAAATAAATATTTCAATCATTTCATATTTAATTTTTACACAACCAAACAAAAAAAAAAAATCCTCAAGGAAACAAAAAGCAAACAATCAAAAAAAAGGTTGGATGAAAAGTCACCCCTGGTTCTGGCTCCTATCCAGTGTCTTTGTTTGCCCTCCCCGTGAAGAATAATTGCTTTAACCCTTTGGAGAGAGTCGCAGTCCCAGGGCAGCATGTGCAGAGCGGGGCCGGCTGGGGATGTTCACTCAGGAGATTTAATGTTTCCTTCGGGTTTTTTTTTTTTCTAAATAGAAAATTTGGCTTCTGTCAACACAGAAGTTTTGAAAGAAAACCTCTCCTTTCCTAGGAGAACAAGGACAGTGGTATTTCTCAAAGAGCAAACCTGGAAGAGACAGTTGACAATGGAAGTGCCAACCA